>CM017195.1:6842098-7349598 GCA_004837865.1 Musa balbisiana | reverse complement strand
AAGAAAATATGCGAGGAATTGGCATGAACCGATTCCGGAAAAAATAGGGAAGGAATTGGAATGAACCGACAATATATTTACAGGTCTTCAATTTTTGTAGTATTCCTGCAATGGTCTGTAATTATCAGCATATCCTACCAAGTATGGAAAGCTTATCATTATCTGTTGTATCAAGTATTGTTCTCTCCCAACTTTCTTGTATGTGACGTGCAGAATTGTAAAACTGCTGCTTTAAGAATTCTGTGGAAGTGATAACTGTTTCATGTTTAATGACTTAGGATGTATCTGACTGATCATTCGGAGAATATGTGGAGTACATATACGAGGAAGCATATTTGACTTTTTTTCCATTATAAGGGTTTTTGTTTTCATTTTTTATTTTCAATTTGAAGTCAATGCAGCTCAAATTCACTACTAGTAATGGTTCGTTTACAGGGTTTTATATATCATAGTGTTACATGGTCTTGGCTTCACCAGATTACAAAATGTAGGAAGGGAAGAGTTATGGCTGCGGATGATCAGGCTTGTTTAGGGCACAACTTGAACTGGTTCATTTTGCTTAATACGTTGGGTTTCTAAGTTGAATTGGTTCAGTATTGAGGCCAATTATGATTGTAGTTTGTGTAGGTTTTGGAGTACTAGAAAAATCCTTTACGAGTGTCCAAAACTAAATTCTGTGAACTCATGGATATCAATTAATACTTGAAGACTTCGATGAGAGTTCCAACGATGTCCTGTCATTAATCTAAATTTAAATATTTTACTAAAAAAATTGGAGGTTGTGAAGATCGGTCTAGAAAAGGGTGTATTTTTTTAAAAAAAATTACTTTGTGAAATTTTCTTTTAAGAGTACTTATATTTTAAAAAATTTTAAGATTACATCCATAATTATGTGAAAAAAATCATTTTATCTATTCTTTCGTTGGATTCATCGTCGTCTGCATCTCGTGAGGGAGGGTTATCTCTATTGACTTTGTCGTCTGCATCTCGTGAGGGAGGGTTATCTCTATTGACTTTGTCAGTCTAACGATTTCATATCTCGCACGAGATAGTAATAATGAATGCATGCATTCTCCTCCTTATCTTATAATTGATAGTGAGGCGGCGCCTTCTCTTTCCTCACTTGTATTCGACGATAAAAGGTTATGGGCAACAATAAAATATCCTCTTCGTTTTGTATTCGATGATAAGAGCACACAGTTACCCTCTCTCCTTCCTTACTCGTAGTTGATGGCGTGCCACTTTTCTTTCTTCCATGTAAGTAAGTGAAAGGGGAGTAACAAGTTTACGAATGATGATGAAGATTACGAGCAAAGAGAGGAGACGGGTCTATAAATGACAATGACAAAGATTATGATCAAGATAAAAAAGGGTAAATATGAAATCTACATATATAAAAAAATTTAAAAAGTATGAGCTTATATATATATATATATATATATAGGGATTAATATGAAATCTACACAAGTTTCGAGGATACATCACATATGTGCAATTTTCCGATACAAAACCTCTTTGTCTTTTTCATCTAGAGGAAAAAGCCCCATCTTCCTACCCTTCAAGCCTAGCGCAACTCCTGTGGCCGAATGCTCCGCTCCGGCGGTGGCGAGCTAGTGCAGGTGACGCGGAGAGAGGTTGGATCCCTCCTCAAATGCTATTCCCGCTTTCTTTATTTCGCCCTCGCATCGTCTCTCTCCTTTCATGTCTTCGCTCGGCGTTTCCCGTGGTGTCTTCCTCTCGGCCGGGTTTCCAGCCCTAAGTTCGCCTTCTTCTTTAATACGGCTCGCTTCTTGCTTCGACTACCGGAGAAAGGAGGCTTTTTTTGAGATCGTTCGATCATTCCGAGGTGGTTCTTCGGCTTGGCGAGCAAGATGAGTGACCAGGAGGTGATTCCTTTTGCAATTTCGGAATCTTCGAGTCATATTCAGTTTGTTTGTATGAGAACCCTTTTTGGGGTATTGATTTCTGGAATTTGCATTTTCAGAACTTCCGAAAGTTAGGATCTTGATTAGGTCGGCTCCCACGTAATAATGTTTGGGTCTACAAATTAGCCAGTATAATATCAGGTAGCAAATTGGGCATCCATTTGTGTGCAGCTACTGGGTGACTATTGCCTTGAAAACAAGTCTAGTTGCTACCAAATCTTCATGTCTGAAACACCACATCATGTGTATTGTCGGAAATTGAACTAGTGTAATTTGGAAAAAAATTTACTTGTGAAATTACTGTTTCAATTGTACTTGTGTCATCTCTTTTTTTAATGCATATAAGGTTCTTGCTTTTCTTTCTAACACCACAAGTAGTACATGGGATTGACAATTCTGATGCCTGCAAATTTATAATTCCATTCTTGTGGTATTGTTCGAACCTTTGTAGCCTTTGCACTTTCTTTTCCCTCTCTCTTTCCAGTTCTTCTTTCCCCTGTCATTGTTAAAGAAGAAAAATGAATCTACATGTTGTCACAAGTGTCTTTGTAACAGTGTAAACCAATCAGGTTCTAGCTTACTAGTCCATGCCAAGCACCAATGTATGTTTAGCCATTTATTTGCATTCAGTACCTGTTGGAGCTCATCTCTTGGAAGATCCCTGACACACTAAATTTTGTATTTGGATGCCTAGTACTGGCATAAGTTGGTACTTAATGAAATTTCTGTGGATACAAGTTTGGTTATGGAAGGATCAAGTTTGCTATAACAATGTAGATGATCGTTATACCAATTTAGACAATATGGAAGAGCGATCAAGTTAGAAGGTTTTAATCCTGGGATTGAATGTTGTCCTTCTTTGACTTGAGTTGGGATGGATCTCCTTCAATTTAGACAATCCTAAATGCAATGCTAGTAGTCCAAATATTCCTTCCTTCTTTTGGAATTTTCGTGCATTCTCCTATCCGATTAAGGGGCCATTGGTAGTGTTGAAAATCATCTGTCAAGCTTACCATATTAGTGTCACAGCCATCCTTACCAAATTAGACAATAAATGCTGCTAAATTTTGATGTCATCAACATGAAAGGGCTCGACGGCAGCCTAACCTCAGGTGATGCTATATTAGGCTGCCTTATGCAGCTGGCAGCCCTTAGTAGGGCTACATTAAGCTCCGATTTGGGCAGCCAATCTTTAGTACATGTTAATAGTTGCAGTGTATTGTGCACCCAAATTTCCTTAATTTGTTAATCTAATGTGGTTTTTGCACTAATATGTATTCTTGCCTAAACAATTCTGCTAATGTTGTTACTAGTCATATCACTTTGTGACAAGAGATCATTTACCTTGCTTTTTTTATTGATTAAAAATCTTCCTTGTCAGCCAGAAAGATTTTTCTTCATGAAATTATAACTTTTAAAGGTTTTGTCATGATTGTGTTTGCATTCTGATCTTGCTTTGATTATATAATTGTATGCATTTCTTTAAGCAGGTCTTGATATTTGGGTCATTCACTGAAGAAGAAACTAGGTTGTTTCAGAGACAATCTGCAGCGTGTTTGTGTTCTTTGGAAAAGGCAGGACGACATTTTGGATCGGTGGACTTTGCCTCTGAATCAAAAGAACATAATTCATCTGCAAGATCCAACAGCATTCAAGTGTCAAATGTGATTGCAGATCTAGCATGCAAAAATGAACCGGGAAAAATTAATAATAGGTTACAAACAAGTAAAGCAAATGGAGAGGCCATCAACTTGTGCCAGGATGATGAAGTCATGGAGAAACGGAAGGATACTTTAGGTTTAGTTTCTCCCCATATAACTGAAAAGGGAGCTGCTGGTGCAGAATTGTCTGCAAGCCCAAAGGTCCAAGAAGGATGGGTTCAAGCATCAAAAGACAACAGTATTTCTGTTGATTCTTCAGCCATTGAGTCTCCTGTAGTGGACATTCCAAATGCATTGGCTGATAAAGCACCAAATGTTAAAAGCATACTCCCAAGAGGCTTAATAAATTCAGGAAACCTATGCTTCTTGAATGCAACATTGCAGGCACTTCTCTCATGTTCACTGTTCATACAGCTTTTGCAGGATCTAAGATCTCAAAGTATTCCAGAGGTTTTGATCATATGGAACACTTTCTTTTTTTTTCTTGTTTCCTTTGTTGTTCTCTCTTTCTGACCCTTACAGTGAGTACTTGTTTCAATTTTAGATTGGCTATCCAACCTTGCATACATTTGTCGAATTTATATCCGAATTTGACATGCCCGATGTTTTAAGTGCAAAGAGTAACGTAAAGGTGACCCTTGAGAGTGGGAAATCTTTCAGTCCAATTATGTTTGATGCTGTTCTGAAAAGGTTTACTCCAGACCTGCCAATTGGAATATCAAGCAGGCCAAGGTGTGTACAGTCCATGTTCTGTTACTTGATTTCTATTGCATGGATGACCTATAATTGTTCTGGATTGAAGTACATATATATGCAGAACCCTGCAACTTGATTTTGAAGGACGAAAACCATTTACTCTATTATCTTTGATGTGGATAGCATCTGTTCTCTCATGCTTGTTATTTTTCATCTCAGTGACAAATATGTGAAATAATAAGCTTGGTTAACTGAATCTTAAAGAGGCACTATGGTTCAATTGATTCTTGGTGAAGTTGTTGAATGGAATATGAATTCGAACATAGTCACCCACTGTCTTGAGATATACATACCAAATGATATCTGCAGCTTGAACCTTTTGAAGTTGGAGCAGTTTCCTTGCACTCTCGCTCCAATAGTGCCAATGTGCATTCGATAAAAGCTAAGGTTGCATATTAACGTGATCAGTTTACTAGACAATAACCTGAGGTTCAGCTCTGCCATCATGCATAGTTGCGAGGATCACTGCACACCCTTGGGACCTTGAGCTCCACGTTCTGGTTCACTATACCCTTGCGTTGCCAATGCTTGCAATAGGAAATTTGGTTCACAAAAATTAGAAATTTTGATTAACATCCAGTTTGATAGAAACCAGCTAATACCAAGTATAATCCATATAGGACATTCCTATTCCAAAATTCATTCAAGAGGCTATTATACCATATAGGACATTCCTGTCGCTGCACTTATACCATGGGCCAGCATTCTACATTCTAGTTAATTAGGCACCAAGATACTACAATCTACCCGAGTTGGAAAATAGTCTTTGAGCAAGGGAATGTTTCTTGTGTATCTCGATTATTTGTGGAGCTTGTTTTTGCTTAGAGAATAATAATTCATGGCAATGTTTGCAAGATATGGAAATGGCCATGAATTTGGCATTAGATAAGCAGGATTGGCTGGATCAGAGATTATTTGAAAAAGGTTGTAATATCAAATTGATAAAGAATATAGGAAAAGAAATATAAGAACAGTGACAAACACTTTGCAATCTACAAAATTCTAGAATGCAAGTATGTCAGGATTATAATTTTTTATGATATACCCTATTACTTTAAATTGGTGGGTGTTTATCTACGGAAGGATTGTGATTGGCAGATCCTAGGAAATCTATGATATGGGTTTTGGGCCTCGTCAATGTTGATTTATTGATCACAGATAATCATATACATGATTTGATGCCCTTTTCTTCACATCTCACAGATTTGTGTTTTATGTTTTTTATCAGTTATAATACTCTGAACTCTTATGACATCTTGGAGGTGTATCAACTTGTTAGTGCTAATAGGCATCTTTGCATGATTGATACTTGATGACAGGGATCAAAAGATTTTCCACTATACTTGCATCAGACAAGCCTTACATTGCCAAATGAATATAGGAGAACAGAAAATATATGTACATTGTACATCTATTGCCATGCTACATAGTACATACTCTTAAAAAAAATATGAAGCATTATTGACACCATGGTATCTCTTTATCTGCTTTTATTTAATTGCTCATTTTCTATCCATCACCTTTCAGCATGTTCTTGATGATTATCAAAGCTCAAAAGTTCCCATTTATGTACTGTCTTAGTGGTTATTTGATGATCATAAGTAGATGCTTTAGACTGTGTATACCTTTTGCAGTATCTGGATTTACCAAATTTACCATATCTGATGCCCATATCTGTCACTTGGAGAAACCAGCATCTCTGTCACTGTCAACCACATGGTGCTCCATTAGAAATAGGTTGTTGTCAGAAGTCTGAGTCATCTTTTGCCTTGAATAAGTGAGAAAATGAATCAAGACAAGGAAACCTGTTGGCAATCCTTGTTTAAGAAACAAGTCCTACTTGTCTGTTGATTTCTACAGTTGATTATTTTAGCTTAAGCAATGTGATGTTTAACTGTTTCATCTTCTAGTCCTTAAACTAGGAAGTGCTTGTCCTTGGTGGTAGAGCAGATTAAAATTGAAGGAGATCGTAGTGGTAGCATTTATTGAGAGTGAGGGAATACTGGAAGTCATCTTAGTTATAACCCCGATTATATTATAAATATCTTTTGATGGTGCAATAGTTGCATACTTCCTGAAATTTGTAGCACTGCTTATAAAATGTATATTTAACATATAAAAATGTTAATATAGCATGAAAATGACCAATCTGGATGCAACAAACATAATTCTTTAAGATTTATCTACACTATTCTGGGAACACTGTTAATGGGAAAACTAAATCAGTCAAATTGTGCACAGGGTTTACAATTTAATCCATCTTACTCTCTATGTAGCTTAAATTGTCTACTTAATGTGTGATAACAAGCTGTGAAGGTGCGGTGTGGAGAAAAAGGAAAGTTCTGGCAGATACTTTTAATATTTACTTTTGGTGCCTAATCTTCAGGCCCGACCAATATTGTGAAATATGGATAATTTAAATTTATGGAACAGTGACCTCAATGATGTGCTATACTAGCTTCTCTACTAATTGTAAAAATAAATAAATAATAATTCTCTACTAATAAGTACCATTCAAAATCATATCTTCTGCAGACAAGAAGATGCCCAAGAGTTCTTAAGTTTTATCATGGATCAAATGCATGATGAATTGTTGAAGCTTGATGGTATTTTTGCAAGTACAGATGGAGGTGAAGTCCCTCTCATTTCTTCTTCTGAAGATGATGACTGGGAAACAGTTGGACCAAAGAACAGGTCTGCTATCACGAGAACTCAGAGCTTTATTCCATCTCGGCTTAGTGCAATTTTTGGGGGCCAACTGAGGAGTGTTGTAAAAGCAAGAGGTGAGTTACATCTTTAATGTTTATTGGACACTGTTATACATGTTGCTCCAAGATTTTCTGAAGTTCTGCATTTGTTCTCATCACTTGTGAACTAGCTGTATCTTTTAAAATTTGTACTGGTAGTATTTTGTGTAGATTCTTTACAGCACCTTGTTATCATAAGCATTGTAGGTGTTTCCTCTTTGTCCACTTTTCTATGATTCTCTTCTTGATGATATAGAGGTGTGCTATGTATATTTCATCATAATCTTCTCAAACAAGAAGGAACTCCAATTCATTTGGTAATATTAGTTATTAAGTGATCTCCTTTCCAGGCAATTATCACATACCTTTATATGCTATGATCCTCATAGAATCACTAAACACCTTGGTAAACTAATAAAAAATCAGTTACATGTTTCTTTTTGTTTTTAACAGTGTAACCCTGTTATTGCTTTTTGTTTTCATTAAAATTGCCAATATCATGTTGACATATTGTATGTTTTAAGTTTTTTAAGTTATCAACTGATGCATGCAGGGGAGCCTTTCTTTTGTAATGATGGTTTCTGTAGTTTGTGCTGGATTAGGACCTTGCTGGTACCAATTTGAGTCTTGTCTTCATATGTTGGACTAGTAGTAAATTATTTGAAGGCACTAGAAGATGGATTGGTAAAAGTTAAGTTAGGCAAAAGAAATGAGAAATTACTATATTCATTGAAGTGCAATCATGACACTCCTTTGTTAGACTGCAGATGTCTGATATTTTGGCTTCTTTGACTATAGAATGTGTTGATTTTCTTTTGACAGCTTATTGATACTTGACCACCAATTTCCTTAATTGTTTAAATATCAGATTAGAATTCTTTGTAGTATTTCTATTAATTGAAGGCCGTTATTGTTGCCATCTATTTGGTTGATTTACAACTTGTGGTTCAGGAAACAAGGCTTCAGCAACAGTTCAGCCTTTCCTCTTGCTTCACCTTGACATTTTTCCCGAGTCTGTTAATACTATCGAAGATGCACTGCATTTGTTTGCTGCTCCTGAAACTCTTGAAGGATACAGGACATCAGCTGGCAAGGTATCGACTTTTTGATTATAGTATGGCTTTGTGCCAACTTCTTAAAGCACTAATCAAGAGAACCATATATTTAATACTTGCATTTAGTTCTACAATCATCCTAGGCTTGGGAAATGCTGAAGGACATCATGTTTGATAATATTAAGTTAACCCCAGGAGGTCTTAGGAATTCATGTCTGCTTAATAAGCAATGTGGTTTTTATACAGTTTTGATGCTTTCTAAAAATTTTAATAAGATTGCTAATCATAACTTAGAGAAAATGGAACTGATTTTCAGAATCCTTAAGAGTTTTTGTTTGGCTAAAATTGATATTAGTCATCATGTGAGGTCAATGAGATGCACAATATTTTCTAGTTATAAAACAACAATTTCTCAGAAGTTACTGCATTAAAGGTAAATTGGAGCTTTGAACCCTGCATTTTAGTATTTAACACTTTTCTATCTTAATTTCTGTGAAAACACCTTTTAAAAAAAATTAACCTAGTTTTTAAAGTTTGATATCCTAATTGGGAATGACATTTATGGTCAGTTTTATGAGGAGAATGGCAATGAAGGCATTCTCGTTTATTTATTTATTAATCGTCATTAACCATGGATAACATGGATTGAATAAGTGATGACTAGAGGGGTACATATAGTCTAAAACTTAGAGGGATATATGTATATATTAAAAAGGTTGCCTACTGCAAGAGGCTCCTGTCAATGTATTCAACCTTACCCCACTTAAGTAAAGAGAATCTTTTGCTTTACATTGATACTAAATTCCAGTAATTTAGAAGAATATATATATTACAGTGTGATATGTCTATTTGCAATTTCTCAACTATGCAGTACCATATATGCTATCTTCCTATTTACATTTAACTGGGGTCAAGTGATGTCACTTTTGGGTTTAAAGTTTCTTATGATATCCATGAAAGCGTTGGACAACTTTTATCTAAAGTTTATAGCTTAATTTTTCTTATTTTGGGAACAAAATTGATCTAGTTAATCGATGGATGTCATTAAATGTAGAATGAATACATCTTTACAGACTGCAAGTGTCTTCAACATGAATTAGTACAATTCTGGTACCATTCTGATAAAATCAGTTTAACTACTTAAACTCAACTCCAAGTATTACTATTGTATCACAAAATTATCTAAAATTGTTTGAAAGAAAAATTCCTAGACGGGTGGCCGGGTGGGTGTTCTTGAGTTTCCAAAGTTCATAAAATATTATATACGAGGTGTATTCTGAGTTTGTAACCTTCTCCTTACACTTTTAATGAACTTTCATGATTCCTTAGTCTGTGCATAGTTGTAAGTCCACAAAGTTGTACCTTGTTTTGTTTGGCAGGTAACAGCAATCTGACATGCAGATTTGGACAATTTTATTGATCACTTGATGCTTCATGATCACTTCTTAAATAATCCTCATATATCAGTCCAAGCAGTTATTGAGCTTTATAAGTATACTGTATACAAACTTAACATGTAAAGCTAATGCCAATATCAAGCTTTAGCTAAATGTGTGAACTACCTTTAATGATCTCATCTTGTAAAAGATGGCCAACGTGTTAATTGCATGTAGTCAAAAACAAGAATCGTTATTCTTTCAATTAGAATACATTAAATTCATCATGTTTGCACTTGCCAAATTTTAATATATATTTTTTCTCTTGCCTTCATAATCTTGTTAACTCATTGATAGCGATAACTAAGTGGCTTTATCTTTCTTTGCCTTGAAGTCTCATTGTGCTCCCTGGTTTTGACAGATCATCGTATCTTCTCTTTTGCAGGCTGGGTTAGTCAGTGCCAGCAAATCGGTGAAGTTACAAAAACTGTCCAAGGTAATTATACTGCACCTGATGCGGTTTAGCTATGGAAGCGAAGGAAGCACAAAACTGCATAAACCTGTCCATTTCCCACTTGAGCTGGTTCTCGGCCATGAACTCATAGTCTCACCATCTTCAGAGGTCAGTGTCCTCTGCATGAACTCTTGATATTCCTGAGAAACAAAAGTGAATGTCTTTTTAACCTTCTTAGCTCCTTCAAAAAGAGACTTTCAGATCTTACTTTCTAAAATTTATAATCGATTCATGATACATTTACCTCTGGTTTCCTTTCTCATCGGGGGAGCTGATGTGCCCGGGAGAATGTCATGGAAACCTTGAATTGTCCTCATTCTCCAGAGATTCTGTTTGCAGAGCCGGAGATATGAGCTTGTAGCCACCATCACGCACCATGGCCAAGGACCCTCAGAGGGTCATTACACTGCCAACGCAAAGTGTTCCAGTGGTCGCTGGCTTCACTATGACGATGCATCTGTCACGGCCGTCACTCCAAACAAAGTCTTGCATGACCGGGCTTACGTCTTGTTCTACAAACAAATACAGTGACATCATATTATTTATGTTGTGTCCATCCTGATGAAACCGAAACCTGGCTGTATGTAATTGCATGTGAATACTCTCAGTTGCTTTCTGTTGGAAAGTGGAAAAATTACAATAGAACTCTGTTTTGCTTCGTTCCAGTTGATGGTTCCTTAAACATCTTGGAAAAGGAAACAAAAACTAGATTCTCTCGAGATCTTGCCGAATTCTCTCTGGGTTTGTATCTCTATTGTGCTAGAAAAGCATGTGAAGTGGGTTAGGTCACACTACATCTTGTTATATAGGATAATGACCACCTCTTCTTTTTCTAATTTGCATTAGAAGACATGTTATAGTTTGTTTATTGGCTAATGTAACTCCGAAGACATATGATACTGATTTAGATAGATATGTGGTCAATACATTATGCTAATGTGATATGTGGCTTTCATTTAGCTAATATGATTACGCTACGCATTAAATGTCAAAGATAGTGAAAGAATGAGATCGAAGCTTGTATCCAATAACATGCAATAGCAATCAAGTTGAAGGTTCGATATAATGTTCAAGTGTCATAATAAGTTGTGTATGGAGTCAGTAAACGTGTGTGTGTGTGTACGACTATCAAAAGTAAGGTCCACGTCATCCTTCATCCTTCTACGAGAATCATAATGGAGAAACGTAAACTTCTTTCTCGTTCATGACGAGGAAGAGAAGTACAAACTCCCTTCTCTCTCTTTATTACAATGAAGATAATCCTAAATCTTCTTCTCCTTCTTTATAATAAAAAATAATAATCATAAACTTTTTTTTCCTTTTTCAAATATATTAAAAGGTATCCTAAACAAGGAGAAAGATAACTCCTTGAGGAGACCTACTTTAATCTACATTTAAAAATCTTGTTAATTTGAGTGTCATAGAGATCGGATTGGGAAACCCCACTTGGGCTTGGTCTTTATGTAGGTGATACATTGGAAGCATAATATTTTCACCTTAGAGCCAACTCGAGTAATATTTTTTCCTAACAACAAATATGAGAATGAACTTTGAAGATTCCCAAAGTTTCATTTAATGTCTCCTTCCAATAGAACCTCACTTGGACATTAGTCGACATTCCAAATGTAAAGCAAACGTTGTCAACCTAATGCTTTTTTGATGAGTTAAGAGAAACTTCTTTTACAATAACTTTCTATTTCATTTTAACATTGTGTGTGGAGGAGAGATTTCACTATACATTAAACATAAACAATTAGGAGAATAATTGCATCTTTAAAAAATTGAAAATGCCTCTTAACAATAGCATGAATAGAAACATTTCTTCTACAATGTAAATATATGTTTTCCTTTTCCTTTCCAACATTTGTCACTCCACCACCTAATTCTCCAAAGTAAATGGGAGAAATAGGGACTATGATGCTTGATAAATCTTACAAAGTTTCCTTATGTGGATTCTTAGTGCAAATGAATCAAATCTAAATCTTCCATAATATTAAGGTATATATTGGGTTCTTTTTCCTAACAACTTGAGCCTTTTAAAATTGTGAGGTCCAATCATTTTTTTAAAGATGATATTAGAATAGGTTATGAGTTTGAATTATGTATACATTTATTTTTCTAATATTTAATTAAAAAATAATATGATTCTGATTCGTCGTTAGGGTTTACACCATACGCTTAAGATTTATTCACACATCAAACCTATTGATTTGCTCGTAAAAGAGAATATTTTAGTCGGATTATTTTCTAACAACTTAGGCCTTGGAGAATCATAATTACCTAATCAAAGATTCTTGGAGACACATATTAGGTTGCCAAATCCAACTAAAGCTGAATTCAGCTTCTTCAGTGTAATCTTCTGGTTTATTCTTTGATAATAGAAAATTGAGTTCTTGGATAGTTGAATAAGTGCTTATGGCATACATCAATCATCTCACCTGCCAAAACTACCTAAACAAGCTCTTGCTCACCTCCCTTTTCCTTTTATTTTATTGAGATAAGACTTTGCTGGCCATGTTGATTCTACCACAAGATGCTTGTGCAAATTGCACAATCTAAATGGGTCATCCAACATTCGAATCTAATCAGGTCTTAATCTCCCAACGAGGCAGCTGTTCTCCTTGTCATGATGAATAATAAACTTAGCATAAGCTGAATTGGATGATTAAATAAACAAACAATGAGGTCATACAATGTAGTGACACTAACAAGATTCTGTCATAGATTCTGGGATCAAGAACAAAGTATTATTTTCTAAGACTTCTCTAGACTTCATCTCTGACCGTCGGCTTGACCCATCGGCGTAAACGTGGTTTCCGTTGATTGGGTCTTCAAATATTATTTGTTGGCGAGCTCAGCACAAGATCCCAAAGATGGATGACCCACCTCAATTCCAGCCATGTTTGATCACGTGTTTTGACTCCGGTGGTTGATTTGTGCTCGAAAGATCCCACAAGTAAACAATGACATGTAATGGATCATCTAAAGAGATCATGGAGAAAGAATATGTCAAAGGTGCTACTTCTTCTATATACAAAGCTAAGCCTTTTCTTAACGTAGAATAGAGATTCGAACCACATAGAATTGACCTCCACTAGAGCATAGGAAAATAGGAACAAGATCCCATGTACAGATCTCCAATGCATTGACAAAGAACACATCTAGAATGCTACAATTCATGTGATCGAATGGCAGAGACACATGAGCTCGTAGAAGCAAGTGGAAGGAGGAGGACAATGATACCTACGAGTCAGGTAGTATCCTTGTAGGGTTTTCCCAAGGAGAAGATTTCTTGAGGGTGACCTCACTGATCGAGCGTAACCTTAGTGTTGCTTTGTTCTTGTTGGGTGGCTCATGCGTACTTCTATAGAGAACCTCACCAATGAGGGCAATCCATTGGAAGATTTAGAGAGGGAAAAGTAATCCATGTTGGATTTCATTGATTACATCAAATCTTCTCCGGTGGCACCTTCTGCTTGGGTTTAACTTAATTTATTGCACAGCGAATTGCATCCAACATTGTGTTGGATCACTTTTTCTAGGTGACTATCATGAAAGCTACAGCTAGAATCATTAATGACCCAATTTGTTTGTCATTAATACGCAGTTCACCTTTAAATTTATCATATAATATTAATAAATAATTGCATTCATGTTGTTCCGTGTTCTAATGGAGTTTGGCCATATGATCCCTCATTTTAGTGCGCACTCGGAATCTAGTTTACTTCTACATCTACATGTATGTGTTTTAGTGGAGTTCATGAAAAGATATTGTTGGTGGTACATATAATTCAAATTAATTATGTAGTTTTTTATTTTGATATTTCAGTTTCTTCAATTTAAAAAATTACATTGATATTTTTATAATTACGAAAATAAAACATATAGATCCATTCATCCTAATAATATCAATTTTACTAACAAAAATATAAAATTAAATAGTAAAAAAATAATCTTAATATTCTAGTCGGTGGTGATATATGGTAGCGCCGGTGACGTCGACGCCGACATAGTTGTCGAGTGGCCCTTGTATCATTTTATATCTGCATCAGTGCTCCGTCATCACGGAATCAAAGTCTACTACCAAAGTCATCACATAGATTCATCGCCTTCCGAAGCAAAATCCGGAGATTCGCACCCCACTCCTTGCCAGTCGCCTCCTCAACCACTACTCATCCGCAACTGACGCTTAGGAGAATGCCATTGTTACCTTCTCAACCTCTCCATCTCCACCCGTGAGGTGCTTATGTGCACTCCAAGCATCCTCAATGCCCTTGTCATTGTTCTTTGCCTCCTCTCCCCCATCTCTCCCTAGCATGGCACTGTAACCTTTTATAGTCTCCTCTCCGTCGAAGTGTACTACTTCATTATTGGGTCAAAGAAACCCCTCATCATCGCCCTCGATGTGCCAACTAGGTCTATTAAAGATGTGCTCAAGGCCCTCTTTGACTTGGCCCTCTACCCGCTCAACTGTATAGTCCTCATCGAACTAGGTACCATGTCACCCCTCTTTGCACTAGTGGTGAAGGATGGGCAGAGGGGGTAGTGGAGGACGCGACAACAATGGTCACTCAAGTGCCAAGATGCGACTAGAATGTGGAGGCATTCCGGAGGGTGGACAGTTTTCACATCTTGGTGGATCTTGTGGTTGGAGAGAGTGGAAGAACGAAATAAAACGCTGCGGCTACGCTACTAAACTTGGTAAAGAGTAATGGAGACATGATGATGAGAGACGTCAAGGAGGTGAATGGGGTGGAGGCGATCGTGAGGGCTTTTGCTCGCAATGACAACAAGGTGAGCGTGAGGGGGAAGAGCAAGTCTAAGACACTTTTGAGGGTTTTAAAGAGCGAGCAGGGAAGCCAACTACATAGTTTTGATAATTTTGAGACCGGCACCAATAACTCCATGTCGCAAACATCGCTATGTGATAGAGCCATAGAGCCCTCCATTATCACACTCTGTATTAGTCACTATTGACATGCCACCAAATATAAAATTATTATTTTATCTTTTATTTTCATATTTTTGTTAGTAAAACCGATGATATTAAAGGTATAAAAATTATCTAACTATAGAGTAATATATAATTAGCCCAATACTATTTTTGCATTCAATGTATTATAGTGCATGCCTCTATTTAAAGAGAGTGAAATCAAAGACTCAGTTCTCGATCGGCACACAAAGACTTCTATCTTGATTAAGTGTCTCATATTAAATTCCAAGTTAATCGTAAATTTTGATTTAACATCCTAATATTTATGTGATTTCTACTCAGCGATAGCTAATCTTACATCGTCATGTATGATGTGCGCTTGATTATGCCATGTACACGTCAAGTTGATGATTTGATGGCCAAACGAGACACAGTAAAAAGTGGCGATGGTGGAACATGACATCAAGATGAGAAGTCTCACATGGTGTCCATGAATGGCTATTCGTGGCCCCAACGCTAAGTCACGGCGAGGAGGAAAGGGCGGTGCTGCTTGAGCCGTGACTTACGTCGTATCCATGCCATAGAGAAGATTAACCAAGAGGAAGACGAGAGGAGCCCAATGTGGACAAACACAACATGGATCACTTTTAAGTGGTTTGACATTCTTGCTTCATTATAGTTGCATGTTCCCACACTTTAACCTAAGGTTGACGTATAATTGACAACTATAGTGGGCCTTTAGCTCACTTTATGATTTTTATGAGTTAAATATTCGTCATTTTGGTAGGAGGAGTTGGAAGCTCCACGTTAGATGGAAATCAGACTCCTCCAACTCCAAATATTTTAATTAAAGCACATTAAACAAGCATAATATACACCACATTCTGATTCACTATCTATCTCACAATTACACTAGTTGAAAAGGCACTGTGTCATTGTCATTATTATTATTTTCATTTATTTATTTTAATATAAAATACGTAATTAATGGTTAATGATGAATATTATTGGTGCTTCAAATTGATTCCCACTAAAATTTTAGAAGCATTTTAAGTCACTCTAACAGGAGAGTTCTGTTCAAATCCTCTCTTACAATAGGTTGATAGATATTTTTGAAGTTCCCATAAATTTATGATTAAAAATAAGATAAATTAATGAATAACTTTTTTTTATAGAAAAGATTTGATTCTTCTATAAATAACTACGGAATCTAAGGAAAAAAAAATTGAAGTAGGGAGAGATTTTTACGTGGAAGAATAAAAGGTAAGGAGTTGTTCTATGTATACATTATGCCTGGGATGTTTGATTCCCAGAGCCGTGAGTTAAGTCGTGGCGTGGGTCGTCCGTCGGTCCTCCTGGCGTTCCGCAGGGACGCTGGAGATCGAGTGTCGGACGCAGATCGATCGAAAACGGGAAACGGACGGTGGATCATGGCGGAACCCGCACGGGCTTCGGCGCGCGCGAGGCTCGCCGACCGAGTCGAACTCGAGCCCCGCACTGTGGCTGCATCGCGAGGCCTCAGGTCGCCTAATCCGAGGCGGTCCCTCTCTTTATATTTTCCAGCTCATTATTTATTCTTTTTCTTGAACTCTTTCGAGGGACGTGATTTCTCTTATATTATATACACACCCTACATATGATAACAATAAATAATATTATTAGGTTGGGGAGAGACGGTAATGGTGTGCGTCGGGGGAGGAAGCTGTGGTTTGGTACGGCTCTGAGCGGGGATTAGCTGGAATTAGCGGAGGACAGCTGTCTCGTACGGCGTCATCGCATGAATCCACGGGAGAAATCCGCGGACGTCCGCCTGCCGCGGCACCCGGTTGCCCACAGGCCCTTCTCCCGGGTCCCGCCATCGTCCGGTGCTTCATCGTGGGTGGAAGACGGGTGGGCGGGGGTCGGGTAACGAATGGTGTAGCTGCCCATATCAGAAGGCAGCTCCCGTCGCCGTTCCTCCGCGTTTGTTGTTACATGTCCAGAACTGTAGCCGCGCTGTCCGCTTCCTTTCCCTTTCTACCCTTCGCCGATAGGGCTGGATATATATGATGAGTCAGGATGATAAAAACAAGTAATTGAAGTTAAAAGGCTGGGCATGGGAATCACAAAGAAGTACGTATACAGCGATTTGTTGGGAATGATATGATTTGATATGATGTGACAAGCAGCACTATGTTTTTAATTACAAGTTGTGAGAAAAGAAACAATGAACAAATGTCATCAGAGCACGTAGGAATGAGATTTACCGAGTGAAGCAGTTCCGTAATTACCGTATCTATCACCGGGTCCCATCATTCGTTCCCCAAGGTGATATGGAGGTCCCAAATTGATTCGGTGTATCATCGCAAATAATCCCGACGTCCCGGTCCTAAACGGAAGCCGATATAAGGGACGGTGGAAAAGGGCGGGCGGTGGGGGCGGTCGCCAGAGGTCCACAACCGACACGAGTCAAACGCCAGCCCAGCTGTCCACATCCGATATTTCGTGATGGGAACAGGGGCGTATTAGTCATTTTGAATGCTGAGGGGAAAGGAAGGCGCACGGAGAACGCACTCCGCTGCGCATTGCAACGCTACATTTGAAATTTTCAATGCTGCCCTGCCCTTAAAAAGGGATTAACTAATTAATTAACCAATTAATTAAAGCGCAAAACTCACCTGTAAATAAACCACTCCATACCCTCCGCTCTGCGCTCGCTCGCTCGCTCTCTCTCTCTCTCTCTCTTTGTCGCTCGCGTTCTCTTTAGCGGTCGCTTTCTCTGTTCCATTCCTCTTTCGCTCATCGGCGCGCTAGCAAACGCTTCATCTCCTTCCGCCGGCGGCCCCCGTGGTGTGTCCGTGCCGGTGGATGGAGTGAGGAGCACGGTGGGGGAGCGGGAGGACTCGGGATGGGGATGGTGGGGTTGGGGGTGGCGGTGGGGTGCGCGGTGGTGACGTGCGCGATCGCGGCGGCGCTGGTGAGACGGAGGGCGCGGAGCTGGTTGCGGTGGGGGGGAGCGGTGGCGGTGGTGGAGGGGTTCGAAGAGGGTTGCGCCACCCCGGTCGGGAGGCTGCGCCAAGTGGTGGACGCCATGGCCGTCGAGATGTACGCTGGGCTCGCCTCCGATGGAGGGAGTAAGCTCAAGATGCTGCTCACCTTCGTCGATACGCTCCCCGATGGGTAATCGCATCCCGCTTCCCTCGTTGTTGTCTATTTTTCTTTTCTCTGTCTTTTTGTTTTGTTCACGGAAGGAGATGCTTCGGTTTCCTGTTCTTCTCGTGCCGGTAAAGATCTTGGAGACTTTGGGATGTTCTTGTTTCTATTGGGATTCCTCGGTCGATGCGATTGTTTTCTCTCCGTGATGTAGATGCGAGCTTTTAATGTTTGCTTCAATGAATGTGCTTGCGTTTTAGTTTGCTTTGGTGTTATGGGGGTGAACCAAGTTGGAATTTTGCACGTGCTAAGGTTGTTGTATTATTATTTTTGTTGTTACTTCTTGTGGAATGTTTCTTTTTGTTGTGATTCTTGTGTTTTATTTTCTTCTTCAGTTTGCTAGATAGATTTCTAATGTATCCACTCTTTAATATCTATATGTTTCCTTCTTGTGTTTTATTCACTCTTTAATGAATTGCGTAATTGTAGGGGTGTGATATTATTGTCTTACATCTTTGCATAAATGCGTTGGTTTTTGTATATTAGTCTTGTCAAAGGTAGGGAAAAGAAGGAATAGTGTTCCGTTTACATGCTCCAAGATACCAGAGCTTTCAGTATGACATGGTCCTGATCCCAAGAGAACGAGAGGAATTTGTGCTGATATTCTTTCCATATTCTTTTATATTGTGATCAATTAACTTGTTCTATCTTGATTTTTTTAAATACTAATTTTAATCACTTTAAAATATTAAGGTCACCCAATTCGCACTATTTGTTTGCAACACAGTTGTAGGTACGTGGACACAAGAATATGAGATGAATGTGTCTGTGTATCTGATTTCCCAAGGAGACAATATGATATGGAGATACAATGTTTCACTGGAGACAATGCAGCATGAGCCATGAACTCAATTTCTCTAGTTTTGATTACATGTTCTGAAATTTCGACTCAAAAGAAATAGTGATCAGGTAACTACCTTGCATGTCAGTCTTGTCTTCAAAGGAGACCTTTGCAAATGCGGAATTATGTTGCATGAATGAAGGACTATCTGATATGTAAAATCATATAGAGAAGGTTGTGGTGGGTATAGATCTTGAGCTGAGTCATGACCAATTAGTAGCACATACAAGTTGAATGAGTAGAAGTCCCAAAAGACGGGACAAATTTGTTATTTCGGTTGATTCAAAAGTTCTATTGTTGGGCAGTTAGGATTAACTCTGGATAGTTTGCTGATGGTCTTATTTCAGTTCTGTTACTCTGGAAGAATTGAGTCAGCTGGCATATGATCCAGCTATTGAAATTTCACCTTTGTTGGGGGAAACCTTCCAGGTTAGTCTACTCTTAATAAAGAGGATTATGGTGGTGGCTGTGGTGGAAGGGTGTCTCTTGGCCCTTTTTTATGGACTTTTATAGCTGCAGGTTGTCCTTTATAAAAGAACCAAGCGTGTGGCCAACTTTTTTGTGTTAGTTCATGTGTGTTGCTGGTGATGAGATGCTAAGAAGGAAGGTTGGATAGATTTGTGGATAGGACATTGGAGACATGAAAATGTCTCTGTTAATACATATACATATTTTTTTGGTCAATGACATTTCATAGTTTTTATCCATCTCTCTCTCTCTCTCTCTCTCTCTCTCTCTCTCTCTCTCTTACTTTCCTCTTATGGAAGCATTCTGGTTGAGCCAACAGGTAGTGATGATGGAAATCATATGGCAGCTGGCAGACCTGTGCTTTCTGAATGTGAATCCTAGATTAAATGTACTGTTAGATGGTTAAGTACATTGGACATATGAAATTTGATCTATTAAGGAATTCCTGTTTTGCATTCAAACTTCCTTAAGGATATATGAGGCTATTGCAGTGTTCGGAACTAACAGCAGTTAGTCCTTTCTATATTTTGAATCTGATCCTTATATGAGATTGGCTCTGTGATGACAGTTCAGGAAAGGGATTATGTTTGAGAAATAGAATCCCGATTTGAAGTAATAGAGTCCAAAACAAGTGAAAGTTTTGACTTGTAGATAGAGTAGATATTTGGTGTTTAATGGTTTGTGTGCATCATTTGACAGAGAAGCACAGTACTTAAAGGGGCTCTAAGTCTCATGAACACCAAATTCAAGAGACAAAGAAGTGTGCATTTTAATGAAGCAAGTCATATTTTTTCCGAAACTCTGGGGAAAATATTTACTACTATGATAAAAACATAGACTAGAGGTTGTAGCAATAACATCATTTACAAGAGAGATACTGCCAATGTTTGTCAGACAAGCAACAACATCATCCATACTTGTCGCAATTGGCCAGATGAACAACAAATTGTTTGCATCATTCATCTAGACAAAGGATAGTAACACCAACCAAGTCATTAGTTGAGAGTATTGGAGAATGAGGAAAAGATACATGGTTAAAAGGGAAGAGTAGTGGAGAATTAACAAATATCTTGTTTGCTAATTGTCAATGATTGTCCATAAAAATTAATCTATTACAATAATTGTTCGTCGATGTTGATTGTTCCCTCTCTGTGTGAATTAGGGTTTATGGAGTTTGAAATAGTAATTGATGTAGGAACTTAGAATAAAGATTATTAGTTTAAGTGGTCAAATATTTCAATCAGACCTGAATTGGCCCATGCTCGAAGTGAGTGAAGTGATCTTCACTTTCTGCACCTAGACTAGTAATGACATACCAAAATCGACACTAGAGGCACATAACTCCTGTCATATATATTATCTATATTGGTGAAACATGCATTTGAGTTTTTTTTTAATTTTGTTGTTATGTTGATATTTGTCGTTGTTACACAGAAGCATGGATATAATATATCGATTTCTTGGACCTTTGCCCATTTGTTGTGATTTATTTCCTTGTTGGCTTGTAATGATTGTATAATTATATGATTCTTAATAAACAATTGATTTGATGACAATGTTGGCATATACCCTTTTCCAACTTGAACTCAGTCGTGTATGTGTATTCTTTGCTAGTTATAGTTGATGATGACAAAAATTTCTTAATATATATATATATATGGTTTCCCAGATGAGTAGGATTGTCTAAACCAATTTATAAGCTATTTGTCTCAACTCTACTTTATAGGTACCTATAGCTTATCGGGACAATGTTCATTTTTTGGTCCCTCATCTGATGATAGCTCATCACTCTCTCTCTCTCTCTCTCTCTCCTCTCTCTCTCTCTCTCTCTCTCTCTCTCTCTCCTCTCTCTCTCTCTCTCTCCTCTCTCTCTCTCCTCTCTCTCTCTCTCTCTCTCCTCTCTCTCTCTCTCTCTCTCTCTCTCCTCTCTCTCTCTCTCTCTCTCTCTCTCTCTCTCTCTCTCTCTCTCTCTCTCCTCTCTCTCTCTCTCTCTCTCTCTCTCTCCTCTCTCTCTCTCTCTCTCTCTCCTCTCTCTCTCTCTCTCTCTCTCTCTCTCTCTCTCTCTCTCTCTCTCTCTCTCTCTCTCTCTCTCTCTCTCTCTCTCTCTCTCTCTCTCTCCTCTCTCTCTCTCTCTCTCTCTCTCTCTCTCTCTCTCTCTCTCTCTCTCTCTCTCTCTCTCTCTCTCTCTCTCCTCTCTCTCTCTCTCTCTCTCTCTCTCTCTCTCTCTCCTCTCTCTCTCTCTCTCTCTCTCTCTCTCCTCTCTCTCTCTCTCCTCTCTCTCTCTCTCTCTCCTTAAGGATATATGAGGCTATTGCAGTGTTCGGAACTAACAGCAGTTAGTCCTTTCTATATTTTGATCTGATCCTTATATGAGGATTGGCTCTGTGATGACAGTTCAGGAAAGGGATTATGTTTGAGAAATAGAATCCCGATTTGAAGTAATAGAGTCCAAAACAAGTGAAAGTTTTGACTTGTAGATAGAGTAGATATTTGGTGTTTAATGGTTTGTGTGCATCATTTGACAGAGAAGCACAGTACTTAAAGGGGCTCTAAGTCTCATGAACACCAAATTCAAGAGACAAAGAAGTGTGCATTTTAATGAAGCAAGTCATATTTTTTCCGAAACTCTGGGGAAAATATTTACTACTATGATAAAAACATAGACTAGAGGTTGTAGCAATAACATCATTTACAAGAGAGATACTGCCAATGTTTGTCAGACAAGCAACAACATCATCCATACTTGTCGCAATTGGCCAGATGAACAACAAATTGTTGCATCATTCATCTAGACAAAGGATAGTAACACCAACCAAGTCATTAGTTGAGAGTATTGGAGAATGAGGAAAAGATACATGGTTAAAAGGGAAGAGTAGTGGAGAATTAACAAATATCTTGTTTGCTAATTGTCAATGATTGTCCATAAAAATTAATCTATTACAATAATTGTTCGTCGATGTTGATTGTTCCCTCTCTGTGTGAATTAGGGTTTATGGAGTTTGAAATAGTAATTGATGTAGGAACTTAGAATAAAGATTATTAGTTTAAGTGGTCAAATATTTCAATCAGACCTGAATTGGCCCATGCTCGAAGTGAGTGAAGTGATCTTCACTTTCTGCACCTAGACTAGTAATGAACATACCAAAATCGACACTAGAGGCACATAACTCCTGTCATATATATTATCTATATTGGTGAAACATGCATTTGAGTTTTTTTTTAATTTTGTTGTTATGTTGATATTTGTCGTTGTTACACAGAAGCATGGATATAATATATCGATTTCTTGGACCTTTGCCCATTTGTTGTGATTTATTTCCTTGTTGGCTTGTAATGATTGTATTAATTATATGATTCTTAAATAAACAATTGATTTGACAATGTTTGCATATACCCTTTTCCAACTTGAACTCAGTCTTGTATGTGTAATTCTTTGCTAGTTATAGTTGATGATGAAAAAAATTTCTTATATATATATATATATGGTTCCCAGATGAGTAGGATTGTCCTAAACCAATTTATAAGCTATTTGTCTCAACTTCTACTTTATAGGTACCTATAGCTTATCGGGACAATGTTCATTTTTTGGTCCCTCATCTGATGATAGCTCTCATCAAACTTCCTTAAGGATATATGAGGCTATTGCAGTGTTCGGAACTAACAGCAGTTAGTCCTTTCTATATTTTGAATCTGATCCTTATATGAGATTGGCTCTGTGATGACAGTTCAGGAAAGGGATTATGTTTGAGAAATAGAATCCCGATTTGAAGTAATAGAGTCCAAAACAAGTGAAAGTTTTGACTTGTAGATAGAGTAGATATTTGGTGTTTAATGGTTTGTGTGCATCATTTGACAGAGAAGCACAGTACTTAAAGGGGCTCTAAGTCTCATGAACACCAAATTCAAGAGACAAAGAAGTGTGCATTTTAATGAAGCAAGTCATATTTTTTCCGAAACTCTGGGGAAAATATTTACTACTATGATAAAAACATAGACTAGAGGTTGTAGCAATAACATCATTTACAAGAGAGATACTGCCAATGTTTGTCAGACAAGCAACAACATCATCCATACTTGTCGCAATTGGCCAGATGAACAACAAATTGTTGCATCATTCATCTAGACAAAGGATAGTAACACCAACCAAGTCATTAGTTGAGAGTATTGGAGAATGAGGAAAAGATACATGGTTAAAAGGGAAGAGTAGTGGAGAATTAACAAATATCTTGTTTGCTAATTGTCAATGATTGTCCATAAAAATTAATCTATTACAATAATTGTTCGTCGATGTTGATTGTTCCCTCTCTGTGTGAATTAGGGTTTATGGAGTTTGAAATAGTAATTGATGTAGGAACTTAGAATAAAGATTATTAGTTTAAGTGGTCAAATATTTCAATCAGACCTGAATTGGCCCATGCTCGAAGTGAGTGAAGTGATCTTCACTTTCTGCACCTAGACTAGTAATGAACATACCAAAATCGACACTAGAGGCACATAACTCCTGTCATATATATTATCTATATTGGTGAAACATGCATTTGAGTTTTTTTTTAATTTTGTTGTTATGTTGATATTTGTCGTTGTTACACAGAAGCATGGATATAATATATCGATTTCTTGGACCTTTGCCCATTTGTTGTGATTTATTTCCTTGTTGGCTTGTAATGATTGTATTAATTATATGATTCTTAAATAAACAATTGATTTGACAATGTTTGCATATACCCTTTTCCAACTTGAACTCAGTCTTGTATGTGTAATTCTTTGCTAGTTATAGTTGATGATGAAAAAAATTTCTTATATATATATATATATATGGTTCCCAGATGAGTAGGATTGTCTAAACCAATTTATAAGCTATTTGTCTCAACTTCTACTTTATAGGTACCTATAGCTTATCGGGACAATGTTCATTTTTTGGTCCCTCATCTGATGATAGCTCTCATCAAACTTCCTTAAGGATATATGAGGCTATTGCAGTGTTCGGAACTAACAGCAGTTAGTCCTTTCTATATTTTGAATCTGATCCTTATATGAGATTGGCTCTGTGATGACAGTTCAGGAAAGGGATTATGTTTGAGAAATAGAATCCCGATTTGAAGTAATAGAGTCCAAAACAAGTGAAAGTTTTGACTTGTAGATAGAGTAGATATTTGGTGTTTAATGGTTTGTGTGCATCATTTGACAGAGAAGCACAGTACTTAAAGGGGCTCTAAGTCTCATGAACACCAAATTCAAGAGACAAAGAAGTGTGCATTTTAATGAAGCAAGTCATATTTTTTCCGAAACTCTGGGGAAAATATTTACTACTATGATAAAAACATAGACTAGAGGTTGTAGCAATAACATCATTTACAAGAGAGATACTGCCAATGTTTGTCAGACAAGCAACAACATCATCCATACTTGTCGCAATTGGCCAGATGAACAACAAATTGTTGCATCATTCATCTAGACAAAGGATAGTAACACCAACCAAGTCATTAGTTGAGAGTATTGGAGAATGAGGAAAAGATACATGGTTAAAAGGGAAGAGTAGTGGAGAATTAACAAATATCTTGTTTGCTAATTGTCAATGATTGTCCATAAAAATTAATCTATTACAATAATTGTTCGTCGATGTTGATTGTTCCCTCTCTGTGTGAATTAGGGTTTATGGAGTTTGAAATAGTAATTGATGTAGGAACTTAGAATAAAGATTATTAGTTTAAGTGGTCAAATATTTCAATCAGACCTGAATTGGCCCATGCTCGAAGTGAGTGAAGTGATCTTCACTTTCTGCACCTAGACTAGTAATGAACATACCAAAATCGACACTAGAGGCACATAACTCCTGTCATATATATTATCTATATTGGTGAAACATGCATTTGAGTTTTTTTTTAATTTTGTTGTTATGTTGATATTTGTCGTTGTTACACAGAAGCATGGATATAATATATCGATTTCTTGGACCTTTGCCCATTTGTTGTGATTTATTTCCTTGTTGGCTTGTAATGATTGTATTAATTATATGATTCTTAAATAAACAATTGATTTGACAATGTTTGCATATACCCTTTTCCAACTTGAACTCAGTCTTGTATGTGTAATTCTTTGCTAGTTATAGTTGATGATGAAAAAAATTTCTTATATATATATATATATATGGTTCCCAGATGAGTAGGATTGTCTAAACCAATTTATAAGCTATTTGTCTCAACTTCTACTTTATAGGTACCTATAGCTTATCGGGACAATGTTCATTTTTTGGTCCCTCATCTGATGATAGCTCTCATCACACCGATGAGATCTTTTCTTTAAGTTATAAAGCCCAAGTGTTGTTTTAACTTGTTTTTGGTTATCGGTACATTCATTATTATGGATTTGCATCGCTATCGTCTTTGCAGTATTATTGTCAGTTTCTACTTTTCTTTTTTAGTTTGATATCTTGTTTTGTTGATAAATATGAAATTCTGTTCTAATCTCTTCAAGCTTGCATTTCATTTCATCTGGTCGCGGAAGGGGATAATCGCGTTGTTGCATGGATGAATTACATAGATGTATTCTTTGGGTGCACTTTCTACCTTAGAAGGCTAGAATGACTGAAAGTAAGACTAGGAGGATGCTTGATTCTTTATCTTGATACACAAAGATTGGAGAACTGTTTATTGCCATTTAAGCTCTTTTGCAAGGATAGTCAAGCAGCATTTCCACTGTCTAAGCATTGATTTACCATTATAATTTTCCATGGGCTGTTGCGTTTTCTTTCTTTTATAAGGGAATATGTCTTCGCTTCGTAAGAAGACTTCTTTTATTGTTCTTTTATAAATGACTTGTTTTATTGCTCTTTAAAAATGATTGTTTGTTGCTAATGAAAATCTCTGGTTAAGCAGGGATGAAGATGGAATATATTATGCTCTTGATTTAGGAGCTACTACTTGCCAAGTCTTGAGAATTCAACTTGGTGGTGGAGGGTCTAAGATCATAAACCACAAAGTTGAACAGCATCAGATTCCCCAGGAATTGGCATCCAGTACAAGTGAGGTAACTGTGGCTTCTTTTCAACTGTTTAGCTCCATGTGTTGGTTATATAACAGTTTATTCTGTTATCTTTGTATACAGGAACTTTTTGATTTTATTTCTTTGACATTAAAAGAATTTGTTGAACGAGAGGAAAATGGTATCAATCAAGTACTAGATGAGAGGAAGGAACTTGGTTTTACATTTTCTTTTCCTATCAGGCAATTGTCTATTTCTTCAGGTGTTCTTATCAAATGGACGAAAGGATTTGCAATTGAAGATGTTGTAAGTTGACTTTTCACCATGAGTATATGTTCAAATTCCTGTTAACTGTACTGGTTAAATTTAAAGGCAACGAAATTATTTGATCTACATACTCTATTTTCTGGCAACTTTGGTAGTGTGGTTGTAAGTTGTAACTGATCCTGCATGGTATCTTCTAACATCTATACTTGAACAATTTGTTAATGAACACAATCTACAATGTTCTATTTGCTGTTAAAGTTATTGAATATTAATGCATATATTTTATACAGCTTCTATATTTTGAGTATAATCAATTGATTCCCTGAACACCATGATGAGCTCTTATATAGCGAACTTAGACTGAAAATCCTTTTGACGAGATGTTTGTTGTGCAAGACTTAAGTAATTTTAACATGTCTCAAGGCTATCTATGTGACTGCTAACAGAAAATAAATGCCATGCACTTCGAGTTGTTAAATTGGTTTTGCATTTACATAAGCATTAATGTTCAAGTTTGTGCATGTTAATGGACCATGATTCTGATTTTTATTCATCAAATTGTAGAGAGCGCCATGTGTTGAGATATCATCATTGTGTTTCTTTTCTATATCTTGGATCAATGATTTTTTTTGGTTCCTATTGCTGATTAAAAAAGAAATAGCAACAGTCTTTTAATTCTTAAGCACATTTTAAAATTTGTTTTTTATTAGTTAGCTTATTTTGATGCTTTTGACATGAGTGCTAGATTTTGTTGCTTATGGTGCTCTAAAATTAACTTCAGAACAACGTAGCCTTTGTGAAATTATAAATCAACAACTTGTAAATGAGAATTTAAGTTGATTAACATTAAATTACTTGTAATTTTAGATTTTTTTTCCCATGGAACTTGTACTTTATGCCAGTTGTGCATGACATTGGTAACTTCTGTTGTTATTTTCAAATATTTATGAATGAGGATGGATCTAGAAATTCTTTTCATGTGAACTAATAACTATGATGAAGTTTGACTTGTTACTTTAAATGAACTTCTTTACATTAAATAATGGTACGTTAGAGTATGATTTATACTCTTGGCATAAAGTAATCTAGTAGCTCGTTTTATAGTGTGCTTTTCCATATATACCTTATTTTGGTTGATTGAAGAGGGTGAGCATATGCTTTCTTCGCCTTTTCATCATTAAAATTCACACAAGTATTTATAAGAACCAACTAACTTCACCTTTGCAATTTAGGTGGGAAAAGATGTTTCGCGGTGTTTAGAGGAAGCCATGTCAAGAAATGGATTGAATATGCGGGTGGGAGCTTTGGTACGGTTTCATAATCCTCTTTTTTTCCTAACAAATTTTCCTGATTTGTGGAATCACATTAAAAGAATACAGAAGTAACTGCTGTAATCTTTTTTTCTGCTTGTGTGCAACAGCCTTAATCTGCATTCGCTCAAAGCAATGTTTAGTAATTATTATGATCAAGTTGTACCTGAAATTGTTACTTTTGTGTATTAGTAGTTGTTAAATGCATCTCCTTGTAAAGTTTTCAATGTAAACCAAACAAAAGTGAACAGAAATAGTAAGATGTATTTAGAGCTTATTTAAGGTACACAATTGTTTGTCATAACTAGCTCCTGATTATCAGATTTATTATGTTCACTAACTGCTGTGTCTAAGTTCTCTTTCAGATTAAGTAATTCATTTATGGCAATTATAGTGGCTTGTATTTGTTCTCTAAAATGTATCAACTCTAAAAGATAATATATGGAACTTTATGGCACCATTATGATAAATTTAATAATTTCCAGTTCAGTGATAAGCAGATAATCACAATTTTTCTAAAAATGAAAGTGTGCTTAATGCGTTTTTAATTTGAAAAAACTTTATAGAAATGGTTTCTTCTAGAATTTCATGGAAATTAATCCAATCCCTTCCACTTATCCTTTTTCTCCAGTTAATGATTTCTCAAATTGCTCATGTTTTTCTAGCACTTCAAGAACAGTGGAGTGAGTAAGTATGCTGCCTAAGTAACTTTAGTGGGCTTTACATTATGTCCATTTATGCAGGTGAATGATACTGTAGGCACATTAGCTCTTGGCCATTATTATGATAAAGACACTGTTGCTGCAGTGATAATTGGAACAGGCACCAATGCATGCTATGTTGAGCGATCTGATGCACTTATTAAGTCGCAAGGCCTTCTTACAAACTCTGGAGGCATGGTATCTTTTAGTTTAAATTCAAGTTGCATGATTTTTTAGTTATAGAGTTTTTGCATGAGTTTTGTAGTTTGCTTGCATACCCATTTATGTGCTGACTAGGTTGTCAACATGGAGTGGGGAAACTTCTGGTCAGCACATCTTCCAAAGACCTCTTATGATATTGCTCTGGATGACGAAAGTCCAAACCGAAATGAGCAAGTAGGTTTCCTGAAATTTTATTCGTTTTGATTAAATTTTACTTCCAATTTCTACAATTGAGAGACCATTTGACATGGTTTGCCTCGCTTCAGGGTTTTGAGAAAATGATTTCAGGGATGTATTTGGGTGAAATTGTTAGAAGGGTACTTCATAGGATTGCGGAGGAGTCAGATATTTTTGGAGAATCTGCAGATCATCTGTCAGTACCATTTATCTTGAGGTATGTCATTGGTGCTACAACATCACAAAATCATGCATGCAGATTATTTATAATAGCATCTTCACATATTTTCTGGCGGCGTGAATCTTTATCATTTCTTGCATCTAGAAGAAAACTTTCTTAGATATACATGTTTAGGTGTTTCATTCTGATAAATGCTTGTCACAATTCCTATTTTGCATAATTTCTTGTAACAAAATGCAATATGGTTTTCAGAAAGTCACATGTGACACCTTGCTTTTCCCTAATAATTCTTGTGATTCTTGGGAGTGTGCATTACTGATAATTCTTGCGTTGCAAGAACAATAATATTTTCTCTAAGTTTTAGATTTTATCTCAATCAAGTGAGATAAAACATATTTTCTGATATAGTGCATGGTGAGCATTAAATGCTCCCAAGTTCCAAGATAATAAATTCTAAGTTCAACCCCATCAAATTTTAGGAAAATGGTTCGTATCTTAAAATAATTAAGAAAATTTAAAACCACCAAAGTACAATGTACCATGAATTTAATATTTATTGTAATTTGGGCTTGAGTTTTAGTAAATTATGACTCATTAATTAGGTGGTTGAGGAATTCAATGTACAAGAGATCTATAAAAGAGGAAGGAAGATTGATAGAGCATTCTAAAACTAGAAACCCTATAGAACTTTTGTACTTCGAACTATTAGCCCTTTGTAGCTCTTAAAATAGAAAGAGTTTTTTTTTGTCCTCCAATATCTCGCTTCTTTTCTTATATTTTCATTCTCTTTTTTTTCATTTCATATTATTTCTCAAATATATTGTTGATACAATAAATTTTTTCAAGTGAGGTATGAACGTCCATTTTGTAAAAACACTGTACCCTCAAATTTAAGAGAAAAAAAAACTAAAGATTCTCAAGTCCATAACTTTCTGTCTCTATAATTCAGGACATCTTTGATGGCTGCGATGCACGAAGATGATTCTCCTAACTTAAGAGAAGTTGGAAGGATACTTGAAGAACAATTTCAGGTAAAGGCATCACCAGGATTGCTCCTTTTTTGGCATATGCATTATGGCTCTTTGTTGTAATCATAAATATGTTCTTCTGGATCTTAACAGATGCCTGGTATCTCTCTGAAAGCAAGAATGCTTGTTGTGAGAGTCTGCGACATAGTTACCAGAAGGGCTGCTAGGTTAACTGCAGCCGGAATAATCGGTATACTAAAAAAAATAGGAAGAGATGGGATCAGTGGCGTGGCTAGTGGAAGAGCCAAAGGCAAACCAAAGAGATCAGTTGTCGCAATTGAGAGGGGCCTTTATACGAATTATTCAATGTTTAGGGAATATATGAATGAAGCCATCACAGATATATTAGGTGAGGAGATTGCCCAAAATGTGGTTCTCAGGGTGGCAGAAGATGGATCGGGAATAGGCGCTGCTCTCCTTATTGCAACATATTCATCCAAACGATGAATCACCCAATACAAATTTTTTTTTTGTGCAAATGTAAGAAATTGTTTCATATTAAAATTAGTATATATATTTGCAAAAAAAAAAAAGAGTATATATATAAGGTGGTGTTGTGCAGAAACTCCCAGTCTCTTTAAATCCGTTGTGGTGTGTAATTATCTTAGTTGCTTGCGGAACAACAGCTCTGCTGGTTGTCATAGGAAGTCACAATCCATTCTACTGCTAAAAAAGGTGAAGAAAATATGTAAAGTATTCAGATATCATCTCTTTAGAAAAAATATAAAAATAAAAAGTCAGAGTGAAAACTATGATATCTCTGTGACATTTCGACACCATTGTCAGCAACTATATTCACACCTCTTCTTTTGTATTTGGTTTTGTTGTGCAAGAAATTTTTGCTGGACTCCATAATGGTCGGGATGAATTGTTTGTATAAATCAAATATAAAACAGAACAAAACTATTTGATTACCAAGTTTCTTGGTAAATCATTTCAAAATATACAATGTGGAAGACCCAAATTTCTTCTTTCATGTTGACCTAACTTAAACTGGTTCGGGGAACAATGGACTATTAGATCCTGTCTAATATTTTGCATACAACACTATTTTTTTGATAAATTGGGATTATATATTAGATCTTCCTTTTTTTTTAAATAACACATTAAATCTCTGGCATTATAGCGTACGTGCAATCTTTAATAAATTCTTTGACATGAACTTATGTAAGTAGTCATGGTTGCGTGCAACACATCAATTTTTTAAGAAATCAGTAGCACTACGAGGCAAAGCTTTGAAAATTATTCATAAAATTTCATTGATGTTGATCAATTTTTCACAACTAAAATATTAATCTGATGGTCGTAAATTAAACTTACCAAAGTTTCATCCGACATATTTTACAAACAGAATCTGTTTTGCAAGCCCGGCATTTATCATTTTGGAACTCGTATAATTTTCCAAAGTACAGAGAAAGTTATAAGAAATAGTAGAAATAGTTCTATAAACCTGAACATTCAGCTATCTCAAAACTAACTTCTCTCATGCAAAACACAGAATTGGCTTCATGCAAGTCCACAATGGCGATTTGCAGATCAACAATGATCGAAGTCAGAATTTAGCTTCATGTAGGCCGATGCTGAGCACAATTACTTCCACGAAGCTCCTACTCCGTCAAGTGAATCTGCAAAGAAAAGCAAAATGAAGACAGGAGTTAGATACAGAAAATATTACAACAATGAGAAGAACGAGAATTACTCCACAACCTCACCGACGAAACACTATGTAATGCATGCAAGAGAGCGTTTCTCAGGCATGAAAATACAAGATAGCCAGTGGCGTATTCTTGAAGAAACTCATGTAACCAGCACCTTCGACGAACCAAGAGTTGATGATACCACCATGACTCAAATGCATTCCGTTAACCCACCTATCGACAAGCTCAAAACCAAAGTGCAATGCAGTGGAAATTATTGAGCTTTCATCGACTCTTCTTTGAATGTGGCATAATACGAGGGCTGGCTTGCAATTCCCATTTTCCTGGTTGCTTATCAGCTCTCTTGCTGTCTCAAACAGAGGTGAAATAGCATCATAATTGTAAGTTACATCAGTCCCTATGATAATCTCAAAACCTCCACCATGTCCACAAAGATCCTTGATGGCTTTGATGTCCTCAGTATTTCCCCAGAGTAACCTCTTAACCACAATTTTATTAAGCAAACTTGTTTCCAAGTTCGATATGATATTCTCTCTTAGAAGGCTAAGAGCTTCTGTATCTCCATCAGTAGAGACCACCACCTCTGCCAACTGAGCAGCAATCATTGAGCAGATACCAGCAGAGCCACAACCCAATTCCAACATCTTCTTTCCTGCAACAATTGAAGGGTTTTCTGCCAATAAGTTGCTCATTAGATGAGCTGATTCCCATATCATAAGTCCAGTAGATTTGCAGGTATGTTGATATTCTTTAGCAAGTGCTTTTATCTTAAAGCTGTAGTCTTTCACTTCAATCTTGATAACCTATTTCTTGCAATCACAGGACAACCCACAAATTAAAAGCAATATAAAATATCGTTAACTTAGAACACTTAAAGGATTATGTCACATGCAAACTAACAACATAAGAGATGGATACATCGAAGCTTGATGCATTTTTATTTAACCTACTTCACAAGAAAATATAATTCAGTGGTTGCTTAAAGAAAGAAGCAACACTGTCAATCACATATTGATCTTATCCAATGAAAATAAAGAAAAGAATATCAAAGAAGTAGAAAAGAGAAAAAGGAACCTTTCTTGACAAAACTTTGTTTTTCCAACTATCATATCTTTATTCTCTATGATAAATATCCTGGAACTATATCTTACCACCTATGACAGTATTACTACAAGAATCTATCAAGGAAAAGGAATAGCTAATATAATTATCACTAGCGTTTATCCAATAGTTATTAAACAAATGATTCTATTAATGCACATCCAAAAACCAACTATGCTTTTCTATTAGAGACAGTAGTAAATCAACATATACATATACTGATTATACTTCTAACGATCTACAACAATAGAACAGTGATGTTGGATAATGCAATAACTCAAATTTCAGCTAAATCCAGATTATAAGCATGTTCAAGACTTCATGCTAGGATGACAAGAAACAGTAAGAGCACAATGCAGTTAAAGAAAGTAATCACAGCTTCATGCTATGAGAAGAATATCACTACTTTGTCTGAAGAGAATGTGAAGCTTAATATTAAGATTATTTTTGTTCACAATAACATGGATGATTTATACAGTATTAAATTGTAAGGTACCATGAATTAAATTGATGGAGGAAATTTGATGGAAATTAACAACTTGACAAAAAAATAGTGAAGGGCTTTGCTATTAACCTGCATTTTTGTTGCTCTAGGTTGCCACAATTATGGTATTGGAATACAGTAATAATCAATCGCAAGCTGAGCATATTGATAATAGTTCAAATCAGAATTTGTATTTACAATGAGGCAGAAATGACCAACATTAAACATGCTGCTTAATATGGAGGTTTTTATTTTTATTTTTCATTTCAATATTAAAAGTCATGTTTGTTGTCCCTACGGCAGCTGGATATTAAAAATATGCCCACAGCCATTGCTCATCTTCTCATTGTGAGATAATGCCAAGAAACCGATAAAGTTGCTTTGAAACATGTGTTTAGTCAGAGTTAAACTACAGGTGCACCACAATCCATGTCCATAGAGAACCAGAAGTTTTATTATAAACTGATAAGACAAAAGAAATAAGAAATAGCTGCCATTTCAATCTGTAGAGGATTACTACATGAATGGCAGTTATTCCAATGAGACTTTATCAGCCAATATTATCATAAACGTAATGTTAGAGCAGTCTGTATTACTATAACATGAAAGTCCTTTTCCATATTAAAACAGATAAGAACCTAGCAAAAATGAGCTTTACATTGCAAAATGAAAAAATGACTATTATTATAAAATCCAGTTTAAAATGACACTAGTATAACAACAAGACATTTCAAATCATCTGCCACTGACTCTCAACAAACAAGAACTAAAAGAAGAACAATGTTTTGTTACGAAGCTCCAACTAGTTCAAGAAATTAGATATAATAATTCTTTACGAAAAACAGTGCAAAAATTCACAAGAGCCTAAAGAGTTACCTCATCAGCAGGTGGTGACATGCCAAACATGTCAGTAATACTGTCAGATACGTCAACTTCTGTATCATCGTAATTGTTCAAAAATTTATCGGTGATCGACATGTTTTCAGGCATTTGGTCCAAAGATCTGTTGCAGAAGACGGCTTGAATCCAACGCCTAAGATAATGACCAAAAGCAAAAAAATAAAATGAATTAACACCGATCACCATAGCAGTACCAAGGTTCTTCAGAACAAGAGATACCCAAGACGTGAAATGTAATGCTAACACTATAATAAACAGTCCTTCACAGAAAAAAATGACAAGGCAGCTAGCTACATAGTGACTGCACATTGCAGAATAACACATTGGAAAAAAAATCATAAACCTATAGGAATTATGTCAATGAAACCATGTTGGAGTAACCACTTGTGGAAACTGAGGCTGCTGGAAGATGAAAACAAAGATTTGCTTAAGCTAAAGGCAAAAAAATTAATAATTCATTCCTCATATAAGTAACAAATTATGCTACCCACTGTCACAAACTTAGCTGAAATTATCTAAGTCATGAGGCACCCTTGCGGCAAAGTTACGAACTTAGCTGAAGTTGCCTAAATCGTGAAGCACCCTTGCACCAACTCCTCGGATTTAGCTAGGATTGCCTAAGTCATAAGGCGCCCTTGCAACATTTGCGTCCGCAAAGGTTCGGTCTAGTTGCAACCTCGTACAGGTCCCGAAGGACCTATAAAACAGAAAGTTGATTAGATTAAAAACGAGCGACGGACAAGTCCCGACGTCTCGCGAAGAGGAAAGCTTTACAAGCAATTCAACAAGCACCTTGAGTGCAAGAGAGGAAGGAGAAAACAATAACTTTATAAGGTAGAACAAACAGTTGCAAGTCCACAAACAACTGCTCACCGGGTGTTAGGCGCAAAGGCAAGTTTCCGTCAAGTTAACGTGCAAACTTGTGAAGATTTTTCAACGCTCGACAATATACCAAAGCCCCATCCAGCACTGTGCCACCCGAGGGGTTCCAAGGTGCTGAGATGACTAACGTTTTGGTGTGCTACTACGGCTTACAGAAAATAAGTCGTGGCACACGAAAACGAAGCCATTTTGGAGCAGTTCGGCCCGGTGCGACGAGCAGTCGCACTGCAGTGTTGCAACCTGTTTAAACATGCATTTTTACAAACAAAAACACACAAAATCAAGGCAAAACAGATTGTCATGTCTCTATACAAGCATGCAAAAGTGACGAACGGTTCGTTGAACGAAGTTGTTGCGAGTGCACAATGACCATTCGTGACACCACGTTACATTAAATTTTCACAAAAATTGAATCCCATATTAACATAGAAAGTGAGAAAAATTATTACTAATCATGAAAAAAAGATGTAACTCATGCAACAATATTTTTACATTTATGTGCACAACTAAGCATGAATGCTGGATTAACATCTCATTATTTTTCTCAACACTAGTAGATGAATGAACAACAACCACAATCATATAGCTTTAATCAAGGTGTTTATGATGCATATGGTAATATCTAGCAGCTAACTTAATCACAATTTATTGACTTAAAAAATATTAAAGATGATATCAGGATTTTAAATGACAATTAAAAAAAATTTCTTTCAACAATAAAGAGTTACTCCAATCAGTACCTATTCATCACTATTTCCAACGAGCGATTCTCAACTTGTTTACTGCAGATGCTAACTTCCTCAACACTAAACCCATTTTGCATAAAGAGATTTGCCAAGAATTTTTTGGAAAAGTAATAAGCACGCTGTGCAAGAAAGTATTAGTAAGAAAAAGGAATCCAGAATATCAAGTCCGTGTTAAAACTAAGCTCATCTATAACTTACTGTTCCATCACCTCTGACATAGAAGTTCTCACTAATCTGCTGTTCTTTGCAAGTGAGCCTTTCCTGTAAAATATTCGTAATTATATGCTTGTTTGTTAGAATTACCAAATCCCAGAAAGAAGTATAATTATTCCATGGTGAAGCAAAATAGAGAGTTCAGTTCAAACTGAATGGGAACATGACAACCAAAATTCAAACCAAGTTGCCTGTTGATTAAAATAAATTCTTATGGTGAACAATTTTGACAAAACCAATATGAATAGTGATATTGCAAGCAAGCTCTGAAGAGAAGAACATTCTACATACAAAACAGATAAGTAGGCAAGGGGCCACATGTAGGTTTTGGTAACAGAAATTGTACCTAAGAGATAACTAGGCAAGGGACCACAAGTTTGTTTGTCTAGATCTTCACAAAGTAAACAATGTAAAGCAGATAATCTCCACATAGCATAAAGATTTCAGTAAATAACATTAAAAAATATTTAAATTAAAATTCTAATAAGTTTAATTGGTCATAAACTGTAAAAAATAGATTCTTGTTAGAACATTAGATTCAAAAGACATATAAAGAATTTAAGTAATCCAACTAATGTAGTACTAACATAACTCACCTGTGCAAGGTCACCAGTGGCGTAATCACGGAAAAGTACACAACCATTTGGCTGAGAGAACAAGTCAGGCAGGAAATTAGAGGTGCCTGTAGACTATAATGATGCCCTCATTACTCTTTTTTTTTTAAAAGGAAAAACTTACTTTAAGAACTCTCCTTATATTATGTAGCACCAAAGGCATCTTCTCCGGAGAAACTGCAGACAACACAAAAACCTATTTAATGTGTCAGCAGTTAGGCTACTAATGGTATCTCAACTAGGAATCTAAAACAAAGACCCAAAATAGAAGATATTAACAGTAACAAGAAGAAAGGGGAAGCTATCTCAAAAAACATTCAGAAAGCCTTGAAGAAGAATTATTACATAGATTATAATCACTTACCATGGTCACAATGTCGACAGAAGAAGGTTCGATTATCTCACTGAGGGTTTGCACTGTGAGATCACAAACAAATGCATTAACGCGATCAGCTGAGAAGTCTTTGTGTCCCTGCAATGCAGTTTCTCAGGTAAGGTATGTAAATTATACTTGATGAAAATTATTGCAGTATAAAAATTATATATTAATATCTTTGACCAGAACATGCCAGACCTATCTTTGCATGATAGTTTATTTCATAGAGTCACATCATAAAGGGCATACTTAGTGAAAAGGGTGATGCAGTCTTACGTTGTTTCATGAGGAGATCAGGTTGTAAGGGAACAACTCTTAGGGTCACATCCTGCTTGTAGAAAATAATATTCTGGCAAGCAACTCTATTTTCAGTTTTGCACCATTCACTGTAAGCTTGCTTGGCGCCTTGAAAAAGGATGCATAAACAGTTGATATGTTTCTAGTATGCACACCTAATCTTTTCTTAACATCAGATGTTCAATTACTCTCCTTACCACACTCTTTTCTCATGTTTTCCATATGTAAAATTCTGTACAACATAACACCATTTTAATGATCTGCTGATCCCAAGGTGTTTTTCACATTCTAAAAGCATGTGTATGTATCAGTAAGTGGATATATCCATGAAGAGAGAAAAGTAACAGAGCAAGAAAATTTCAAAATGCTTCTTGTTTCTGTACTCCTGTACGTGTGTTAAATGCTTCAGTATACACGCAGGTGATTCACAAACAACATTTTATATTATTTTCATAAAAGGATATAACCAAAGTTCATAATTTCGTACCATACCGGAGTATCGAGCTCAGTTTGGTATGGTACGAGTATCCCAAGCAGTACGTGCTGGCGTACCGCTCGGTGTGTGTGTATATATATAATAAAAAAGATAAGAAATAAAAAGAAGGGTGACGTCGCCTCGTTTCTTCTCCCCGCGAAGCCTCGATGACGTCGCCGAGGCTTCTTCTCCACGCACAGATGAGGAGAAGTCGCTGACGACGCCGAGGCCTCATCGCCTCAAACGAGGAGGCGACATCTCATGTGCAGCGTCCGACGAGGGAGGACGACGACGGATCGGGATCGTCGAGGGAGAGCGCCGCCGAATCTCCAAGTTCTCCCTTTTCTTCTCCTTCTTCTTCTCCCTCTTCTTCCTTCGCCCTCGGCTAATACCGCCTCATAGCGGGCGGTGACGGTTGATTTCGTGTGGTAACAGGGCGAAAACAGCCCCAATCAACGGTATCGCCCGGTAACAAGCGGTCCGCGTATTGGTCTGCTGGCGGACCGGTACGGGGCGGTATCATTCGAAATTAAAAACCCAAGATATAACCAACTTCACACATATAGACAAATCAATCAAGGTTCAATATATCAAACAACTGGCAGAGCTATTTTGGACTAAAGCCGCATATAAGTATCTTCAACCTTAACTTGTTAATGTATAAAATATATGCAGGACATCTAAAGATCAAGTACAGGAAGCACTCAAAATGCATGTTGGACACTAGCAATATATAAATATTTTGTGTCCTTTTTTTACATGCAATGAATACAAATGATTTCTTTGAAGACCTGGTATCTTCTATTGGAAAAATTAGCTATTACTTCACATAAATTACACATTGTAATGATGGAAGATTCTCTAAAATAAGGATTTCAATCTCGGTCCACTACCAGTTTCAGCAACCGATCAAACATCGTTACGAGTAGATTAGACACCGTTATCAGTAGATTAGATGGTATACTGACCCATACTATCTAGTATCACGAGAAAAAAATTTAAAAATATATATAGATTGGACCTAGCCTAAATGGTCCAGTACCAGTCCTAAGTTGGACCGGTGAATTCCTATTTAATTCCTTGGTCTATACAAAGCAAGGCTTTTAGCATTTGCCAATAGTAATAATGCCTACATAAGTGAAGAATATCTCCAAGATACCAAACTAGCGATGCACCATAAAGGAAATATAATGTCAAGTTAAAAATCCAAAATGCATAATTAGTTCTAATTGAAAGAAGTTCACTCCATGGAAGCTTTCAACTAGTTAAGGGTTAAGGACACTTGTCCTCCCTGTCAATTAGATCGATCAAAATCCAAAATATTGTCAATTTAAGAGCCATCATGTCACTTTATGCTACTATTCATACAAATTATAGGTCATGCTTCTGCCTGGTTCAGCTCTTTTTGCAGCAACTCGTCCCCTCTTAAAAACTACTTGTTTAGATTGTTCTAGATCCAACTTACCACAAGTCTAATATACTTCTTTATGAATTACAAATACAAAGCAGACAAATTACCAATACTTAGCCAGTTATACCAGATACCAAATCATGAGTCTAAAAAGACAGCCCACATGGCATATACTTGGCTCATTTCAATGACCAAAGTCTGATAGATATCCAGAAAATTCTTTAAATTGTGCTATAAACCTATGCTTCCATACTTTCTGTTGATGTAATAACTATTTTACAGGATCTGGCAGATTATATTAATGAGCATTACAATAAAACTTAAACTACCTTCAGCATAACAAGATTCTAGACAACAAAATTGTATCGTGATAGTATGATTTTGGAATCTGTTTACTTTTAGCAGTTACATCAAATTTAATGGAACAAAGATTGCAAGAGAACCTCTAGAAAGAAAATTACAGGAAGCAGAAAACAAACCTTCACTAAGTCAATGGCACGTGGCGAAAAATCACAGGCATGAACAATGATATATGGATATGTTGCAACCAAAGGAAAAATTGTGTTTCCAGCTCCACAACCAACCTTTCAATAAATTCCACAAATGATGCTTAATAACAACAATAATGTAGAATGAAAAGCAAACAGAAAAATAGATAAGGCCAGAAAGAAGAAATAATTAGATCTATATCAGTCATGAGAAGATTGCATAGAAGACAGATTTTGTGATCGAACTTCATAAAATAGTCAACTATATAAATCCAAAGCTAAACTTCTAGCCAAGGTAAATTTAGGCAAAGCAAGAATGGAACTAATAAGCACGTACAAAACTTATCCTTTTTTATAGCATTACAAGCCCAAGGAACCAAGGGATGACTCCATGAAATTCCCTATACAAGCAATTAATTGAAAACTACAGAAAAATAAATATCATTGTTACAGGACAGCAAATACAAAAAAGGCCAATCGAAAGTTTGAAACCACCCCTGAAGATCTATCATAACTAGGAGTTCTTAAAAGTTTGGCTATATAGCAAGGGAACGAAAGAAGAATCTCAAATTATTTTTCACAAAAGCCAAAGAAGAGGCCAGCACCCTTCAACCAAGCCACTGTTGTCAAAAAAGAAAACTTATATAGGCAGAGAAAATTGAAATATATGATTTATACTAGACTTGCTTAAGGTTAACCTAAGCTGGAACATGGAATTTGAAATACTAAATCATGTAACGTTGCATGCTCATCGTTGTTAATGAAGCTTGCAACACTAAAAGAAAAGAACAATTTCACCTTCTGTTTTAGCACAATAAAGATGGTGGCCGGGTTGAAATTGTGTGATATATAACTTAAAGCACATTTATGTTAAACTTCTCTTCTTTTTAATATCCAAACAGATTTATCTTGTTAATAACTCTGACATTGCTTGTCTTTTAAAACAAGCAAATTCATTAGCTGGGCTACAAAAACACCGACATTTCAGAAAAAATGTCTGCAATAACAAGAAATGGAAAGCAATCATAAAGCTAAGTCTAATAGTCAGCTAGATTGGAAAATACTTAACAACCATAGTTTTAATTGTATATACTAAAAATACATGAAAAATTTGAAGGCACAAAACATCAAAGACATTTAACAATTAAACGAAATGCATCGCAAGCACCAATAAATGGTTAAAACCAAATAATTAGAACAAGAGACACAATGCCATAATATGAAGAGAAATTTTTAAATATATTCCATAAGTTTCAGAAATTAGGCAAATTTAATGTGTATTCATTAAGCTAAATTTGGAACAAATTTAATAGCATTGAGTAAAGCCATAAGTAAGATGAAAGGTTGACAGTTACCTCTAAAACAACAAGTTTTTTGCCATCCTTATCCTTGAAGAAGAACAACAATGATGAGCAACAGAACAAATCAGTATACCAGAATTCCTCAGTTAAAAGAGATAAATTCCATGACAGAGAAAAAAAGATTTACAGCCAAGAAATAGTGGCCCCATTCTTTGTCCAAGTAGTGTCGGTCCTTGAAGAACTTTGCAACCCCCAAAACACATACAAAATAACAAATTTAATTTCTCAAAAAGGGAGAAATTTACCAACTACATAAAAAATTCACAAACATAAAGGAAAGAGAAACTCACCCTGTCTTGGTGTCGTTTGTAGAAGATATCCCAGTATTTCTTGGCATCCCTTTCATACTTCTCTGCACAAAGATATCAGGAAGGAACAAAGATAAGATTAATTCATGATTGGACTATCTTTCATTGAATATTGACCTATGCAGAAGATTTGGTGAGGAAACACCTTTGTTGTTTGATGCCCAATACTTTTGTGGATTTTAGGAAAAGAGGCAAGATTAATGGAAAACATAATTTTAAAAGGTCTTTCTTTCATGGATGGATAGCCTATATATGAGATATTTGGTAAGGAAGCAGCTTACTTGATTGATACCAACTTTCTTCTTGTGAGTTTTCGGAAAAGAATCGACATTAACACAAAGTAACTTTAAAATAGTTCTCTTTCATGGATAAATGACCATGGGAAATTTGGTAAGGGAGCATCTTTCTTGATCCACGCCCACATCTTTTGTGGATTTCAAGAGAAAAGGCAAAATAAATGCAAAGGGTAACCTAAAGGAAGTCTGTTCCATGTATAGATGTAAAATTTGGTGATAGAGATCCTTTCCTTGTTCGATGTCCACTTCTTTTGTGGGTTTAAGTAAGACAAATATATTAATACGAAGAGTAACCTCAAAAGAATTATTTTTCATGGATGGATGATCTATACGGCAGATTTGGTGAGTGATCGATGCATACTTTTGACAGTTTTAACAGTAACTTTATAAAACTCTCATGGATGAATGACCCATAGAAGATTTGGTGAGGGAGTAGATTTCTTGATCAAGGCCCTTCTTTTGTGGGTTTCACGCGAACAGTGTCTTGATATCTTCACCAGTGGACGACCTCTTCGTAGCATTTGGTGAGAGAGCACGCGATGCCTACTTGTTCTTGTGGGTTTTTGGAAATATACAAGATTAACGCAAAAGACTAACTTCGAAAGAACCATCTTTATGGATAACCTATACGAGGATTCGGAGAAGGAAACGGAGCGTCCCTCTTCGATCGACGCGTACTTGTTTTTGCAGCCAAAAGAGATGGTTTTACCTTTCCAAAAAGGAGTCACCTGCCTAGCTGAAGAGGACGACGATGAGGACGAGTATATCTGAATCTTCTTCACGCCCTCCGCCACCGTGGCCTCCGCCGCTGCCACGGGGTTCGCCGCTGCGTCCCCCGACATCGTCGCCGCCAAGAAACTCCTCGAGAACCAAAATGCCGCTCTGTTTTTGGTCGGTCCACCCCGCGTGCCGGCTTAGTTAAAGGATATGAACCATCGGTCCAATCAATTAGATCGAACCGGATAACTTTACCGTCGGAACCAAACCTCCATCCGAAGTAATTTTGAGGCTAATTACATATTAGCCTATGTAATGGTATTTCGATCGATTCTTATACTTATAAAAATAAAATATTTAATCTATTATCCGAAAAAGAATTATTTTTCATGGATGGATGATCTATACGGCAGATTTGGTGAGTGATCGATGCATACTTTTGACAGTTTTAACAGTAACTTTATAAAACTCTCATGGATGAATGACCCATAGAAGATTTGGTGAGGGAGTAGATTTCTTGATCAAGGCCCTTCTTTTGTGGGTTTCACGCGAACAGTGTCTTGATATCTTCACCAGTGGACGACCTCTTCGTAGCATTTGGTGAGAGAGCACGCGATGCCTACTTGTTCTTGTGGGTTTTTGGAAATATACAAGATTAACGCAAAAGACTAACTTCGAAAGAACCATCTTTATGGATAACCTATACGAGGATTCGGAGAAGGAAACGGAGCGTCCCTCTTCGATCGACGCGTACTTGTTTTTGCAGCCAAAAGAGATGGTTTTACCTTTCCAAAAAGGAGTCACCTGCCTAGCTGAAGAGGACGACGATGAGGACGAGTATATCTGAATCTTCTTCACGCCCTCCGCCACCGTGGCCTCCGCCGCTGCCACGGGGTTCGCCGCTGCGTCCCCCGACATCGTCGCCGCCAAGAAACTCCTCGAGAACCAAAATGCCGCTCTGTTTTTGGTCGGTCCACCCCGCGTGCCGGCTTAGTTAAAGGATATGAACCATCGGTCCAATCAATTAGATCGAACCGGATAACTTTACCGTCGGAACCAAACCTCCATCCGAAGTAATTTTGAGGCTAATTACATATTAGCCTATGTAATGGTATTTCGATCGATTCTTATACTTATAAAAATAAAATATTTAATCTATTATCCGAAAAAAAATTATTTTTAATCTCATAAAATTATTTTTTTAATCTGTATAAGGATCTTAATGTTTCACTCTATAATTAACCCGTAACTTAATTTTGGGACATGAAAGATCGAAAGCTACTGTAATAAATAGAAGTTTTTGGTGATTATTGTTTCTTATTTCTCTTCCGAAAAATTTGACAACAACGGGAACGGACTAAGATTAAGATTTTAAATGTTGTTTTCAAAATGGATTGTTTTCATATTGGTTTCAGGTAGTTGATATTTCTAATGAAAATGAGATTATGCTAGACTTGCAAGAGACGTCCAACGCCTGAGGATCCTAAATGGATCAGACGTCAGACAAATAATAGCATGTACGAGTCCTCAGTCATATTCACAGAACTGATGTCCAACTCACTGGGTGAGTCTAAATCCATTTCTGATGTTAAGAGCACATTTGGCATCTTTCTTTTTTTTTCTTTTTTTTTCTTTTTTTTTTGCACTTCTAAAAAATGATAGAAACTTCGAGGACTGGAAAATAGCCTTAAAATTGCAAGAAAATGATTTAACCACGAATAAGTCATACTAAACATTTTTAAATGCTGGATGAACAAACCACATGAAACTCGGTCATTTAGGGCTACAGCATCCAAACAAGTGAAGTTAGTTCAGTAGCGGCAAAATTGGTGCCTGCGACAACCTAAAAGCTTTCAACATTTTTTATGGTCGAAGGGTACCAAATTGTCATACACAAGTGATGGCATACCAAACTTTGTTGCAGTACTTTTCACATCACACTGGAAACACTTCATTCCTTCTAGAGTTACATGTGAATTGAAATATAGTAGATAAATACATCAAATAAATATTCAAAAGCCCATAAGATCACAAGTTCATGCCGAGTACTCAAATTAATAACTAAAACATCACAAACTACTATTTGTGCTATTTTATGAGTCCAACTCTTGTCTAACCAATCATGAGTAGAAACCTACTGCCTGGTATTGCTCAGTTAATTGAGCCCTAGAGTTACAAACTAAAATCAAGATCAAGCACCATAAATATTTTAAAGGGAAAAAATAATGCAGAAACTTTGGAGCTGACTGGAGTTAATTTTGTTTGCAGCAGACAATAGATGTTCTGTAGTTTTTTTTAATATTTTGAAGTAGGTAGAATATTTCTTACTGTCTATCAGTTGAGAGGATGGCGGCAGCCTATCACAGTCAACCTGACCTGCTTAAATCAGGTTTGGATAGATATGGTAAAACTGTTAGACCTCATATCACTATTAGTTGGTAAAACTTTTGCGGCCAATACATTTGATAAACCAAGAATCTCTTACATAATGGAGAGAAGTATAGAAATTAAAGGGGAAAAAAATGCCAATTATACTCACTTCAATCACATTTGACGGCACCTGTTGACGTCCACATCTCAAAGATCATGCCTCTTACAAGCAAATCTCCATGCAACCACAAACACTCAAGCTGCAGAGAAATGCTTAATGTGTAATAAAAGCTAAAGAATCCTTCGAATACTATTGCACTTTTGTGCAAGCAGAAGGATAATGATGAGAAACACAGTTCCCAGTGTCCAATATCAGCTTTGGAAATCACAACTCAAAATTGTATAGATAGAATTTGTCTGTCAGAACCCATAAGTGACAACTCATTGCTTGATGAGTGTAAGAGGCAGGCCAGAGTGAAAGCCTTGGCAGTAAAAGTCCCAGGTTGCTGTCTGACAAGAATCATGACCAATATTTGTTCAAGATGAAATGAATTTTCAGTCTGAATTATGACCACAATGTTGCAACAGATACAGAAACAAGCCTCTTCTTATATGACAAAGAAGTTACTGAATGATTAAAATTTTTCAATTTAAGATTTCCTGAAACGAATTTTGAGTCCGAATTATGACCACATTGTTGCAACAGATACAGAAACAAGCCTCTTCTTATATGATGAAGTTACTGCATGATTAATATTTTGCAATTTCAACATCACAAAGCTCATTTCCAGACAAAATTCTTGACTCCTCAGAGTGATCGACGTTACTAGCTACAAGCAACTCCTGGACTATAACCATTTCATTTGAACTTTCCCCTATTTTCTGTGAAGTTGCTTCTATATGTAAACGATTATCATGTCTGCAAGAAATAAACTTCTGATCTTCTGGATCGAAAGACTGCACACAGTAAGGCCCATTTATCAACTCAGTTTTTAAAGCAAATGTGGACTCATCTCTGACACATGGAGAACAATCTTTCTGTTGATCCAAATAATCCTCATCATGAACTACTACCGAGGAACTTTCAGATGTTCCACTATGAAGCTTTTCTTTGGTATCTTGTTCCTCAGTAATAATAGTCTCTGCAATGGGGAATTCCCTAGACTGAATCTCATGGACTACAAGACTTTGTGAAAACGGACACACCGGAGCGCTTCTTCCTCGGCATTTATGGCACTTGAATCCAATGAGATTATTAATTTCTTCAAGAGCAAGGCTATAAACATCTCCATGAAACCAATCTGCACAGAACAGTAAGAATTAAAGAAAGGAAAAAGAGAATATAGGAAATATACACATATTATGAAGAAAAAAAATGACAGCTTAAGAAGAAAGTTCTATATAGGTATTCTGAAGTATATTGCAGTTTAACATTCAGTTACTGAAATACATGTTTGATGCCAAGGGTTAATTAGAATACAATTACATAAAGAAAAAAATTGTGTAACATTTTAGTAAAGCAATTGAATGAAAAACAAGATAGAAAAGCTCTAACCAATTATTCATGAACAGGAATATAACAAGAAGTTACAAGAACAAGCAAATTAATAGGATATAAGAGTAAAGTTTACCTTCACAATTTTGGCAACAAACATACATAACTTCTGAATTGTATTCTGTAAGACATAGGCAGCATACTGGTTTCCTAGAACTTCTTCTCAACATTTGAAATGGCAGAACAACATTTGTTTTTCTGAAATGCTTTCCCCGTTCAACATCTGCTTTTCCCGTCCATAGAAGGCCATTCAACCAGAAGGAGTGATGCATAGTTGTTCTTCTTTTCCTCTTATGATAGCCAATGCCTTCCTCACATTTTCTTGATTGAGCTTTTCTAATTTCAACTTGTTTGTGCTTCTTTTTTGGATTTGGCTTCTTTTTATTTTTCACCAATACACGTTTTCTTTTCTTTGGCAAAGCCACTGACTTCTTACCAGAAGATTTTTTCTTCTTTTGCAACATCATTTTCTGCCTTTGAGTTTTAACATTCACAGATTTTTTTGTCTTGCATCTATAGCAAATATACTTGGTACTTGTAGCACCTGCAGTTACTCTGAAATGCTTTTGGTGAAAAGAACCTGCAAGAAGGTCAATAGAGTCTCACAATTAGCATGTGACAAAGCAAGTGTAACCACCAATTCATTGTGCTCAATTACTACAGGTGAATATCTGAGAGAGAAAAGATTAAATGAAAAACAGAATGTTCTAATTATAAAAAGAAAAAAAAAATGTTTATAACATCCATTATAGAGAAAGCTACATCACAAAGTAGAGACAGTTTTATAGGTAGAGTTCAAAGTAATATACTGATCCAATTTCATAGGTTGCTTTAGAATACACTGTCATCTTTAGAGAAAGAGGAAATCCAAGTCAGTTATAACAGAGGTCGACACTGAGTCTCTACTTGATAGCATCATTCAACATAGACACCATTTATCGTATTTATAAACATAACTAAAAAAAATAAGAAAAGGACTGCAATTTTTTCCTACAAGAAACAATCTAATAACTCAAATATAAGGCTCCTAAAAAAAATAAATAAATAAATAAACTCAAATATACGACTCCAGAATCAACAAAATCAAATGAACAAACATGGTGAAATTTCTACCTGAAAGATAACAACAAGATGCAAGGTCCCAACCATTTGGGATCAGCCAAAACGACCTTATCCCACCAATGAGCTCATCAAGTTTAATATTAAGGCCTCCTCTACATCTTTTTGCACCACCAATCTTTATTGACTCACCTCATGTAAGAGAAGCTATTTTCCTACTTTCAATAATTACAACCAAGGTTTAAAATATTGGTTTGCTGCCAATACCGGTTGATGGTTGGGCTAGCATACTACAGATATAAAGCCTCATAGCAATGGCTCGTACAGGAGAGAAAGGACAGAAGAGGAAAGTTGGAGGCATATAAGGAGGTGGAAGAGCAGGAGAAGCCAGAAGTAGAGGTGGAAGATGAGACATATCAGTACAAGACAATGATCCAGACAAGGTGGAAGAGGAGATGTACCTGTAGGAGACAATGATCCAAATAAGAAGATGACAACCAAGACAAGGGAGGAGGAAAAGCCAGTAACATAGCAAGACAGGTGGAGGCGGTGACATGGCAGGGCAGTTGCAGCGTAATGATACAACTAGGAGGTGGCAGATAATAGAAGAAAGAAGAAAGAAAAGGCACATTAGAGAGAAAAAGAAAGAAAAAAAGAAAATTATTGACAACTGTTATAAAATAAAAACATGGTTGATAAAGACAATGGGCAGTGAACTTATCTCCTGGTACAATATGGTACTAAATACTAATAACTCACCACCAAATAAGCTTGATATGGTGAACTTGTCAAGTGGTACAGCGCAAACTGTAAAGCTAAATAGTTAATATCAGACTGAACTGAGCAAAATCACCCAATCCAAATTCCAGCTGGCTATCGGGCTAGTAAATACTGGCCTATTCCAGTCAGTAAGAGCAATACTAAAAACCATGATTACAAGTAGAAATGAAGCTATAACTGGAATACATGTTTGTTCCATTAGAAAAATAAGGATGTAAATGTAAATGATTAAGTTCTAACTTTCTTAAATTGAAAATGCACACAAAAGACAGTTAACATAATAAAGATATATTGGACACTAAACGTGGCAGTAGTTGCCTGGCAACACCCATGATATTTTATAAACTCTACAAATATATTAACTTAACTAACATAAGAATCACATAGTTTACGGCAAGGATTGAAATTTCGTACCGTACCAGAGTTTCGAGCTTCGCTCGATATGGTACGATACTGTGTACCGAGCGGTACACCTAATTTAGGCATAAAATCCTTTAAAAATACCTGAAAATAAAAAAAAAAGTTAGGATAGGGTTTTTAAATTAGAAACAAATATAGTAATAGTATAAGTTCGGCAAAACCAATGTAAATTAGGTAAGAATAGTATCACATATTTTTTGGACTTTGAGGAACAGCCTTGTGCAAGGTTCGTATTTCGGTCCGTTACGGATTGCTCTTCTGTAAATATTGAATTATCTACAGGAAAATCACTTGAATTGTCAATTCACAAATTGTTACTTTGTAGAGTTTAGAAGAGTATAAATGTGAGAAAAAATGAGTTTGAAGTAGTTTAAAAGAGTGTGAAAGTGAAATAGGGGAACAGATGAGTTTAAAACCCCATGAGAAAGGCTCCAACGGTCAAAATGACCGTTGGAGCGCTATTACAAATCGGTAACGGTCAAAATCAACCGTTACCGAGCTGTGTCAGGCGGTAACAATCAAAATTTAGATCGTTGTCGTCCGATATACCCCTGTATCATCCGATACAGAGCGATATTGAGCGTTCCGCCCAATAGCGGGCGATCCGCGTACCAGTATGTTATTGGACCGGTACATACTACCCGTACTGAGTGCCTTTGATACATATGGTCTAATCTTTACCAATTAAGCATATAGGTGTAACAAATTTTGGTTGATTTCTCAACCTCATTGCTAGACACAGATGGAAATGGTAGAGATAGACAAAAATTGATTGGATCCATTGGAGTTAGCCAATTCCAACAAAATTTTGTCAAATCTCATAAGAAAAAGAAAGGGGGTGTAAGAAGAGATCAATGACTACCAAATGTTGTAGGCACAAGAGAGGAAGGAGAACAAATCAGGAAAGAAGTTGAGGAAAGATGGAAAAAAACGAATATAGCTGCCAAGCCAAGGAGACATTTCGTTGTCGTCAAGTTGACAATCAATTGTTGAACAAGAAAAAGAGGGAAGGATAGAGAAAAGGGAATAAAAGGATCACTCCAAATTTTTAAAGGGAATAATCATACATGATAAAAGAGGGATCATTGCTCTAACTAAAGAAAGTCCTTTTACCTGTCTTTGTTTGACCTAGTGATTCACCTCCTTGGTAATTACAGTCACAAGGACCAGCTCTGGGACAATCACTCATTTTAAAATTGGTAGGAGGCTGTGAATCATTTTGTATAACATATGGGCAACAGTTAGCTACTATACTAATATCTTTGTCTAATATAATGGATACTTCTTACATAATATATCTGATCTGTTACCAGTGCTAGTCCCAATCATTTATGATCAGCTTTATGGAACTTTTCTGGCCCATGGAGCTTTATTGAGGGCAATATCTGTGGTCAAACATATATGTATGTTAAAACCTCCCACAACAATTTGAAGCTCTAAAATATATAAACTAAAATATAACAGATAAGTTGCATAAACTGTAAACCAAAAAGAAAATGTGTATCAGGAATCAGGAGAAACTTTATACATCAAAATCAAAGACATCAAGATCAACACATACATAATTATTGTAGTGATAAGTATATAAATTATAAATATATGAGTTCATAATACATACCATTGCACAATTGGCAGTTCACAGCTTCCCTGCAATATACAAAAAGCACATATCATAAGTAATAGTATTGACTGCATAAAAGAAAGTTGTGTAGTTTCAGCATAAATTCCAATTTCCAAGATTCAAGATAATTTTCTCTTTTTCACCCATAATTCAGTTGGTCCAACCAAAACAATCAACCCTAAGTTCACAACATTTTTTGTAATTTTAATATTTTGAAGCTTTGCCTCACCTCCTAACCTCCAATTTGTACTTTAAGACCTCCATTCCATGCTGGAAGCAAAAGAGTATGAGCAATAGTGGCATTATCTTGCAGTCCATTACTTAGGGAGTCAAGTTTATGGCCTTATAGTATACTACCCATGAAATTAAAATGTCTGAATTTTTTTATCTTGGATTACATATTTTCTCAAGATAATGTTGCTCAGAGATATTAACATGCATATCAAAAATTGTTTATGATAATCTAAGGATCCATAAAACCATTTTTCCGTCCCTTTAACTATCATGTGTGGGTTTTTCAAAACTATAACTATAATCTACAACTGATGCAGACCACAACCCACCTCTCACTATAGCAATGATGATCCCTTTAGTAGTAAGAGCCACTAATAAGAGATGACATATATGGTTTGAACTTTTTGGCTATGTATTGTTAAGATGTGTTCTATACTTTTAAGTATGTGCTCGCTCTAGTACATTTAGGTACTTTAAATTTTCAAGCATGTGCTCGTTCTATTACATGATATTTTGTAGTGTACCTTTAACATGCATATCAAGGACAGCTCCAAGTTGCAAATTAGTTTTTAACAAGAATCATAAAAAATTAACTGTGAAAGGTACACTACAAATATTATAAAAAATTCTTACCTGATTAGCACATTTTTGTTACACTGTCCACAAAGTTTTGCCTCCATCTTTTCTGCTTTAGATATTAGGTAGGAAAGTCCTTTTGATCTTTCAGGCTTCTTTGAACCAAAATCAACTACATCATGGGAAAGCAACTTAGAACCTGTCTTTTTAATGGAGCGGGCCAATTTCTTTGCCTCAAAAGCCTTAATAAGATATAAAGGAACATAATTTTCACCCAACCAAAATTTTTTCCTTTCACTTGAGTGATCTTCATGAATCACCCCGTATCTTATAACAGTAGATGGAATGTTCTCCCTTTTACCAAAATCAAGAAGATATCTCACAATGGCTCCCTCTATACTCTTTCTACGGATTATTACCTTCTTGAACAACCTTGCTAAACCCTTGGATTCCTTAATCAACTGAGGAAAAGGTGGAGTCTTACAGAGTTCCAACCACCTAATATTTGAATCAAATTCTTTGGTCTGTGAAAAACAAAACTCAATAAGATCTTGGTAAAAATACTAAATAACAATATCATAATATCATATCAAAATTGTCACTTTGACTGTTGGTATTAAAATTTTGCTGCTTACCAGAAAAGCGAGCTGAGCAACAGTTTCTGACATCTCAACTGCAGCTCGCCAGGTGATAAATTTGTTTCTCCTGGCAAACTCCGGAACATCAGGATAAAAGACATTTGATATCTTTTTACATCCAGCTGTACAAATTGTAATTCAAAAGACATTAATAATCTTTAATCCAATTTTCATAAACAAATTTCTAAACAATATTACACAAGTTAACCTTGACGACCACCCTTGGAAGTTAATGACCGAGGTAACATTTTCCAATGGAACACCCGACGGGATAGTCGTCCACCTCTCCACCAACAAACATATGATGCAGCAGCAGCTTGGGATATATTAAACTCAGAGCCAGAGGTGGTTCTTTTCCCTTGCTTTCTACTACCACCACAATTTGAAAATGCATCCATTGAACCAATCAAAATGTGAGATGCTGAACCAACCGTATGAGTAAAATCAACTGGTTTCATCCAATCTGATAACATTGCAACACGCCTCAAATTTGATTCCAACTGCAAAAGACAATTGTTAATAGTTATTCCTCTTGTTACAGAAAAGATAAAAAAATAAGTTACATTGACGTCTTAACTAGCACCATTGGTAGGTTAGTGGTGCAATGTCAATCATTACTTACAAGAAGAAGCATATGTTTCAGTGATGCAACATCAGATGCCTTCATAACAGCCTTTCGCCAAAGGCTACTATAGTGTGGATTCTCCCAGGGACCAGATAAAAGGCCATTCAGATGATCTTCTATTGACAATATATCATGCATGACAGAGACAATGTGACTTTTCTTTTTCTTTTCAGAGTCAAGACCTACAGCATCTGATTTCATATCTTCAAGATGCTTGTCATTAACTACAAATGCACAATCACTGCTGCTGGATGTTTTACAGGAATGACACCAACCACACTTCTCTTTTTGTATATCTAAAGATTGTTGCAGGAAGCTATAAGAACTAAGTTTTGGACATCTTTTAAAAATTGCCTTCAACTGGGCCACCACCATGTCCTCATCTGACTTCTTGGGTTCCTTATTGTTGCTCTCGGATGATTTACTCATCAAGTCCTCAGCTACAGATGAAGATACTCGACCAAAAATATAATAGTTAATGTAACCACAGGGATCAGACTGTAGTTTACATGTCTCAACCTTCTTTTGCACTTGCTCGGATATGAATGATGTGCCACCCAAATCAGTAATTGCAAAGTGTTTGCTGTTGTCAGTAGATATATCAACAGGTGCAACAGAGATAACTTCATCTACAGGATTATCAGTAGCAATGGAACAACTATCCGTAGTTTGCTGAGTTGATTGAACATAGTTCACAGCATGAGCCAACTGCTCTGCAGGCTCCGAAGATACAAACAACGGCGACATCCCAGAGGCATGATCTAAGCTTACCAGATTTGTCTGGCTCAAATCCGATGCATTTGCACTAATAGGGTCACTATGTTCAGAATTAGTACAATTATCCTTTGAATTCTTAACAATATCGTCATTGACAACATTTGGATCTGAAGATAATAAGTTCAGTTGAGAATCTAAAGCCTCATTCCTGTTGATAATTTCATGGCATGATTGGCTAATGGAACTACAGCTATCCAAAGAAATTCCCCATTGTGCAGAGATTGTGTTTACGATTGCAGTATAAGAAGCATGAGATGATTTCAAAACTCTGATAAGAATTTCTAGATCATCTTTATTGTAAAAATGAGATGAAGAAACACTCTCACATGAATCAGATCTGCAGATCCAACATAGACAATTTTTGAGAATTTGTTGATCAACAAAAAGTTGTGCATACTCATCACAAAAGAGTTATTTGAGTATTGTGGGAAAACTTACCAGCAAACTCAGTTCATGAAGCTAAAAATAGGAAATAAGAAAGAAAATAAAGAAAATATGAGATTCATAGAAATAGTTACATATTTGATTACAATGTCCACTTCCTTAGTAGCTTAAATCACATCAAATACAGAATTGATCCATAAGCATTATATATTTTAAAAATTGAGACTAACGTGAGGTGTCATAATCCATATTCAAACTGAACGAGTACAAGTCTACAAGATCAGACTTGATAGACATAATACAACGTATATACATATGTATTCATCGACACCAACATGGCACAGTCAACAAAGTATACTTCTGTAAGGATTGAGCCTTCAATCTTTATGTTAAGATAGTTGAAATTCCATCATAGAAAAGGAAAAGGTCTTAACAACGAATTGGGTTGTTTGGCACAAGTAATTCTTTCAATAAAAATTTTAATATAAATGTGAATTTAAAGAATAAAAATAGTTTAATTTTTTTATAAGAATCATCTAAATTAATATCAACAGTTGATATTATATAATTATATGGCCTACATAGTACTTTAACAGACCAATTTCCTGGCAACCTGAAGATTAATGTCTAATTCAGAAGTGCCAAACTGATAATTCTGGGTTTGACAGCCTTGAAATAATTTAATGAACTTTTGGATTGGGAAATCAATTGACTATCTATGTACAAAATTACTAAGCTATACCCCCTTCTGATGAAGGCCTAAATTCTCCAAGGACAATAGTGGCTCTTATTCATTTAATCAGACAAATTTTATGCACTTACTGCATAAACTGAATTCACACAACAAATAAAAGCACAAGATTGATCCTACTATAATAGACAAATCATACCTAGAACATCATCATCCATAAAAGAAAAAGAGTGGAGAAAATTTTGCACCAATTTTCAAGATAGACACTGACAATCATGGCATTTCCAGATAATCCAAATTTCTTACTGAAAAGAACTTAAGAGAATTCTATAAAATTAATAATAATACAAAACATAACTTTACAAAAACTACATAAGAACACTCCTCAGCAGCAATTCATTCCCAAGTGCAGAACAGGCATATATATTTTTATGATTTAAGTAAACAATATTTCTGCTAAGGTAGCGATGGTATTTCAAATTGCAATTTCTGCAAGCAGTTTTCAACTAGGCTTATAAATGATTTGAAGCAAGGTCAATCCACATCTGATCCGACTCATACAATAACCAATCCAATCTGGTTATCCAATCAGATTGGATAACTCCATGGATCAGCCTGAGGTTGATCCATGTCCAAATTAGATCTCCAAACTGGTTATCCAATCCAATCCGAAGGGTCAACCTAGCCGACAATGAGCTTGACAAATAGAAAATGATGAGAGTATGCAAGGGTAAAGAGACTGGAGAATTAGGGAGCGAGAACCAAAGAGGAGGTTGTGGGTGGTTTGCACTCATCATGAGAGGGTAAGGGAAAGTGAGGGATAGATAAAAGAGGCAGAGGCACAAAGAGTTGAAGAGAGAGAAAGAACTAGCAAGAAGAAAGACTACGAGGAATAAAATAAGGAAGAGAAAAGAAATATGACAAAATGGTCAAAAGCTTTTATCAAAGTCAACAAATCAATACAACTTCTTAGTGTCAGGAAAAGCTGGTGCAAGAAAACCTTTAAATTTTATGGCAGGGTCACTGGCTAACACAATAAACTCACTGCTCAGATGCTCTTAGCATAGCATGAAACTTAATGTTGATAATATACCAGCAGAATAGGGGATGAGTATTAGTACCTCAGATTTGAGGTCGAATATATTCCAAATCTAATGTAAAGATCAAATTGAGTCCAAGATCAAGGTTTTTATTTTTATATATTTTCCGTATTTCCCTGGTAGTTTTTACATTTATTTTGTAATTTCATTAAGATCTTTTTTAAACATGTTTATTAATGCAATTTATGTTAGTTGACTAATGTTGACGAGGTTCATGTGAATTAAGATTTAGGGCATCAAGAGGACCTTTCCCTAGTACAACAGGATAGATTTCAGACGAGGGGCAATACGAGCATGAATCTTACTGGCTTATCGTAGTTTAATTGAGTCAAATTTCAAATTTGTTTGGTTAGAATTAGGTTCGCATGTAGTCACAAATTAGATTCTTGTTCTAGTGGTTATAAGTCCTAGTAGATAAGAAAAGAAACAACCATTTAATTGAGGGGAAAAAGACATTTAAAGAAGTCTTCAGCTTGAGAGACAACAATTGGATCAGCAAGTGAAGTTTTCCTCTTACCAAATATGCCCAAATGAGCAGATATGATATGTAATTAAGCCGGATAAAGAACTAACACGTGGACCTATGGTCCATAAAAATATCTAAAAGAACTATATCAAAGTATTATAGATAGAATTTATAATATGCGAAATAAGGTAAAGAAACAATATTAACAGAAAAGATATGAACAAGCAAGCTTTGCAGAAAACATACACCAAAAGATAGCCACAACTGCTAAAATATAGGCGTCCATGAGGATCGATACCCAAAACCTCTGCTCCTCGTGAATTCTTTGACAACTTTGTCAATCCATCACGTTTGTCCATCAAGCACTCAGGACAGTACCAATCACCTTCAGGCAAAAGATCTTTAGCAACTCCAACACATCTAGAATGAAATGCAGCAGGACAGCCATCGCAGCATATCAAGCTACCATCCATCCCGCAGAGACAACAGTCATCACTGTTTCCATCAGCAGTTTCTTCAGGCATCTCCTGGACCAAAGAGGCCTCCAAACCAGTTACAGCTAATCCGATCCTATTCTTATAAACATTGTTATAGGCATCCACATTAATTTCACAGTCAGTCAACCTTATATTGAGTTCTGATCTCATGCCATCGACTTCCATAACATCATCACACAAGCAGCGAAGCATCTCAAGCTTTACACTAGCTGGCTGCATGTAATACTCTGCAGCCATAATATTTGGATGTGTAAGCTTGACAAGAGATTTCATTGTTGAACCATGAATTAGTGAGTATCCAGCAAGATATACAGGCCAGGTAACTAAGTCCAATAGCTCCCAATTTAGAGTCCTGAAAAGAGAAGCAGGTTGTGATCACTATTTAAACCACTAAACAAAATTAAAATGATCAAACAATGTACTAATACATTTCAAAGGTATAAGTTGTAAGCAAATATAAGAAAGTACCTAAGGGAATCAGTAGCTGGCTGATATCCTTCTTCAGAAAGGAGCTCCAAGTGTTGCTTCAATGTTTGTAAGATTGAAAAATGTATATGATCAATCAAAGAATTAGGATATTCACACCTTAGAGCTGACAAAAACATTGGTAGACTGAACGGACTCAAGAATAAAACCCTGCTGAAGGACCTCAAAAGAGTGTAAACAGAAAAGAAATCAAGAATGGGCAGACCATTCAAATCCAAGTCACTAGAAGATGGTGGCAGTTCTGGCTTGGAATCCTCAGGAACCACATGATGATCTTTCTCATCCAACAGACAATTTTGAAATTCTGACTCGCTCTTTAAGATGTGGCTGTGAAGAGGATCCGAAGGACATAATGCTGCAGCACTTGCTCTACGAGCACTCCTTCTCAAAGGCATATCTTGCAGAGAGTATATTTTTCCAGATAGTCTTCGCCTCTTTTGAGGGCCACCTTCATCCTTTTCCACAAAACATGTAGTGTCACATCTTTGATTTTCCAAATACACGCCATCAAGTACACAGTCTTCAGATTTAGCTTCTTTTACTTTTATTTGTTCACTTCCTTTCCGACAGGCATTCCCCATGTTATGTTCCGATAATTTCCCAACTCCTATACTAGACTCATCAGCATCACCAAGATCACTTTCTGCCTCCAGCTTCTCCGCCTGAGGGGTTTCCACCAATCCCTCAGAGGAAGCATTTCCGCTAATTTCCTCCTTTGGATAACCATCGTTCCCGGTAATTTCTCCAGGTACTCTCACAATACCATTTTCTTTCAAGATCCCTTCATACCCCCCACCATTGAGCTCTGAAACTTCACCTTTCCCGCCACTACCCTGAAAAAGTCCATTTTGTTCGGACAATTCCCCGTCCTCCCCAATTAAACTCACACCTACAACCTTACCGCTTCCGAGATCAACGTCCTCGGGAAGATCCAGCTCGCTACTCGGCCGCTTCTTCAACCACCTGCTCCTATTGTTATTCTGACTTTGCCCCATCGGTGACGCCTCCTCGCCCATTTCCATTAGCATCGAAGCGATCTCGCCATAATCCACCTCCTCGGAGTCCCCATCCTCGTAGAGCACCTTGAAGTAGCCCGCGGATGGATCGTACGACTTCACGACGCCAGAGAAGGTCCCGAACCCGGGAAATATCTTCTTCACCGTCCTCCCAACCAATTCCATTTCCGGAATTAGGGTTTCGATCCGCCTCAAGAACTCCAGGCAATCAAACGCGGAGGAAGAAAACCCATAGATCAGAGTCGAGGGACGTCAGAGACGACGGGAGGTGCCCAAGTGTCGCCTTTAATTGATCGATCGTCTCCTTCCCAAGGGAAATGGGGGCAAATTGGGAGGGAGCTGCTCACTGCTACAACAAAAGAAGGTAAAATCGCATACATCTTCCTCCAAAGTTAATTATTTGCATATTCACTCCTCTAAATCAAGTTTAGCATCTACATCCCTACAAAACTCTAAAATTATGTATTGTACCCTTGAAATAATAAAAGATACTTTTATTTTTTAATTAAGTGAAAAATATAGTGATTAATAATATTTAACTTTTAATTATTAATTAAAATATTAACAAAAGTTCTACATAAATGATTTAAATATTTGGATTTGGAAGAATTTATATGTGAAGTCAAAATTTTATAGAAATATATATTTGTAGTATTAAAACTTAGAAGGACAAATACGCTATTCTAATATCTTTGGAAGGATAGATGCGTAAAATCACAAAACATAAAAAAGTCAAGATCTATCAACTGTTCAAATCCCCATTCGCTGTCCCTCGGGGATGTTTTAAATTAACGTAGTCCGATGGTGCAAATGAGGCCGTGCGTAAAATGAACGGATGTGATTTGGTGATGGAATGATGCGGCGGGATCGTTTACCATTTGTCGGAATATTACTGGAGGGATTGCTTAAGGTTTGTGAGAGGGTAGAGAATGGCAATTAACAGAGTATTTACTACAGGGGTTAAATTAAATTAATTTGAGGCTTGTGAATGCTTAGTTTGGGAGTTAACGTTTGATGGAGTCTGATCTATGGTTGTAGAACTAATATTAAGATGTCTTTCAAACGACTGAAGGGAATTTATCTTCACATTGGAAGTAAAAGTTTGATTGACTAATCTAAGTGATATCTTTAACATTTGTGAAAATACTTATGAAAAGAGAAAGTTAATTTGTGCTAATAATTTTCTGTTAATGATTAATTATTTAAGGGTCATCATGATATGTCGAAGAAGACATTCTAAAGTGAGAAATAATCATACACATTTTAATTATTTAGATAGGTAAAAGGAATCTTTAGAGCAAAAGATCAAGCAGAAGATTAATTATATTGGTGGAAGTAAGATTGACTCCTTCTTGTTAAGTGGGTTCTAATTGGATTTGATTGGTCAACGAATTATGTAACATGTATTATCTAACCTTAAAATGTGATGCATATTAAATTGATTTAACTATAGATAAATAAGATAATGCTAAAAATATAGGCCCGTTGGAACTATTTGAGGTTACTCAAGAAGGTTTATTAGAGTCAAAAAGAACAAAAATCCACATGTTTTGTTACCGCAAAGAATTTGGGGTTTAAAGGCTTTAAAGAAACTATTATGAATTGATAGTCTCAATTCAACATATAGATCACACTTTGACTTTTTGATAGTCTCGTCGCTGTTGACGAATTCCATTTGGAGTCTCTATTCACTTTACGTGGAACATTAACGGTGACTCTTATCGAATAGTTATTGTGCCTTGAAATTTTGATGTTTTCATTTGACTAAGTTAGAAGGATTTTTTTTTTTTTAAATCATATATCAGTCATTTTGGAATCAAAGTTTGAGTGGCATAAAATAATATTTAAATATTTAAATATATGATTATAGACATTGACTCTCTCAAAATATCTCATTGACTATAAATATTATATATTAGATATGCCCTTATCAATCATTTTAACAGTGGTTTTGAGCTTTTGTATAATTATATATTTATATTTATATTTTTGTCATTTTTTTTCTTATCTAATACTTATAACAAACTAAGGATGAAAATTATATTTATTGCTTGATTGTTTGAGAGTCATAATCCATCTATTCTTTCTAAGAATGCCTCCCTACACTTGAAGGGAATAATCTCAAGAGGAATCTCTTCAACATTGGAAAAAGTTACCTCTTGACCTTGTAAAAATAATTAGTTTGTCGGTTAATGATGCTTATTAAGACCTAAAGGTCTTTGAGGACTAGAGGTTAGTAGTGAACACAGAGATTATAAGTGTGTGATCAAACTACTATAAATGTGTTTTTGTCTTTCATTTTTGTTTGCTATTTGTTTGTGATGTTGCTTGAATTACAGTGTTAACTATCATGTTAATTGCATGATCTCGATTTATGAATTTTAATCGATTATTTCTCTATTCGGCTATCCATTAAAGTGGCTAATATATTTAAAATTTGTATTGAATGAATGAGATTGTAAACTCTTACTCAGTGCGATTTGAGCAATAAATGGTAGTGTAATATGTAACCAAGAAAATCCATTAACTTTTAAGAGCTGTTAGTGCCACCATTACTTGTAGGCAATCTGTACATCGTTCTGCTTCTTCCTCCCTCACTGATTCATGAACTGATGCATCCCACTAAACAAAGAATAAGAATTGTTCATTATTAGGTAGAGAAGTATGCATTTAAGTTACTAGAGAAAACCCAATAATTGTGCTTAATGTCAATCTCATTCTTCTTGTTGTAGTGGACAAAAGGAGATCATTCTGTATAGATATCTCGTGTGTTCTTCTGAAGTATTTTAGATGTTTTAATATATTTAGAGAGAACGAGTATTATTTTCTTTATAGTGTACAATAGGCTTAGAACTTCTCCCTAGTCATCTTCATCTTTTTTTTCTTACTTGCGATTTTTAACCCCCACCCTTAGATCATCACATTTCTCAATCATTATTATCAATAATAACATATGCGTCCTTACTATTGATCTCCTCGTTCGTTATATATAAGCATACACCTTTGCTTTTGCTCATGAACCTCATCCTTCCTTATCCATGACTATGTGCCCTTGTCCCTCACTCATAAACTATAATCTCTATTCTTTATTTGTTACTCTCGTCTTATCCTCATCTATTATCATTAATGATAACCACATATGTCCTCGCCTATGTGTTTTTGCTTTCGCTCATGACCCATGGCTCAACCTCTTCACTTGTCACTCGACAATGAAAATAGAAAAAGAGGGGAGAGGAGGTGAGGGCGAGCGAGGTAACAATGTAAAGCCGAGGCAATGGTCGACGTGATAGAGAGAGTATTTTAAAAAAATGTTATGTAAGGATTTTTTTTAAAAAAATATTTTATAATTTTTTTAAAAAAGATTGGTCGCTAACTTTGGAATTTTTCAAAAATAAAAGTTCTTTCTGGGACTATACACCTTTTCCCGCGTGGGAAGAAGGCAGCCGTTTGATACGAATAGATGGCTTCATATGATCACCGTCAGATGCTACGATCCGACGGCCTGGATAGAAGCCGTAGCCGGAGCTCGAGACCTGTTTGATGATGGGCGAGATGACGGCCTTGCTCCAAAGCCGTCTTTCTCCTCCCGGCTGCTGGCAGTCGGCGCCCCAGTCGAGCATCATCCGGTGAGATCTCTCTGCCCGTCCTTCTGATCCCTTGGTAATTGTTAATTGTTCTGAGATCAAACATGACCATTGTATTAGAATCGTATTTCGATGTTAGATATTGGAGTAGCAGTTTTATGTGTGTTTGTTACGATGAATTGCTCAACGATCTGTTCTCTCTCTTCATTTAGGTTCCAGGATGTCGTATCTTTTGGTATTTCTCTGAGGATCTTGCGGTCTTCTTTCTTTACCCCCCATTCTTCTCATGTTGCCTACTGCATCGTTCTTGTGCTGGTCATTCCCATCCCAACTATTGTTGCTAATGTTGGTGATAATCTTGAAACTCTCCATAGTTGCATTATTTGCATTCTGTGATAGTTTTTATATCGAAGTGTGAGGACAAAACAATCTCTTTTTTCTTTTTAAAATCTAGTCTACTTTTGAGCCTTCATACTTATCTCAGGAAGCCTTGCCTCTGCTTTCAGCTGCAAGGTATTTTGACTGACTTTTGCTTTGTGGCTTTGTCCTGGAGGCATATATTGAAGATTTCAGGGGGATATCATGTCCTGAGTTATCTTCTGGTTGACTCAGGATATCATACTACCTCACATATTTAAATAAATATGATTGCATAATATCATTTTGGTTTTTGATATGGTGTGGGTCTGGAATAGTTTGGATTATATCAGACACAGATCTGATAATGACTAGATATTGCTTAAGTTTGTTTTGATTCACAGCAGGTAGGTTTATAGAAGGTTTTTTAACCTGTTATACATGAGACCGAAGAAGGAGATATAATAGATAAGTACTTGTGCTGATAGTTTGATAGTATAGACTCGTACAGACTTTAAAGGATTTTTGTTTGGATAGTATAAATAATATAGATGTGTATGAACTTGAAAGGAGTATCTCGACCATGCCATGTAGACCTCTTGTTGTTTTACATGTTATTTTTTAAACTATAGCCTTAGAGGTGGTTAGGCACAAATAAAAAGAGGAGGAAGAAGAAGAATACCTTGAGGGGTCAAACTAAATACATCAAAGAAGAACAGATTTTTTGACCAAATTGGAAGGGGAGACTAAGACAAAATTGCATATATAGATATATCAATCAAACATTAAAACTTTAGTAATTCCACATCATTCATTTGTTGTGTGTGTCAGTTTGTTTATGTGAATGACTCCCTCTGACTTTTTACTCCTCTTCTCAGTAGGGGTTTCCATATTTGAAAGACACATTGTTTGTTCACAGTTATGGAAGATGACTGACTCATCATATTGAACTGGATTTTAGGATGACTGCTGTGAGTTTATGTATACTATTTTATTAGTACTAGGATTATATCACTGATCGCTGCTTTGATGTTCACTTATAATATCTTGTTTCTGTTGTGGCAATTCTTCGACATCAAACATAATTTGTACCTGGATCAATTTTAGAGGTATCTTCACTAGCAAAGGAGGGACACATACCAGTTGAGCAACCACGGATCGTAAGTTCTCTCCATTTCGTCTATTTTCTGGTAACTTCTATGCATGATATAGTTGTAAAACTGCTACTATTAGATTCACATCAATGGGGTCTATCCACAAAAGAATGGATATTATTCTCTTTAATAACTTGTTTCAATATACAACTATTGGAAAAAAGAAGAATATTGTCTCAAGATACAAAATAGTCGATCTTCAAGCGCCTTAGGTTGGTAAATTATGTTGAAATAAAGGATCTTCTTGTTATATTGGGATGAACTTTAGTAACTTACACCTTGTGTTGGACAACATTGTTGAAGCAATCATTGCTCCAGGCATCTAATGAGAAGGTTTGTTATTGAGCATTGTTATTATCATCTTAACCTTAGTATTTGCAAAAATTAAGTTTTTTTGTAGGGTGCCCATATAAAAAGAAATGGGCCTATGAATTGAAAATTGATGTGATGTTTTGTGTCTTCTTGGTTCTCAAATCAAAATAAATTTAATTATGGTTCATCTGGTTCTTCTCTTTTCTTGTATCTATGCTTTGTCTTATCAAGTTTTGTCACAGTATTGTATTGGTAACTTAATAATGCCTTATGAGGTTATCTTGGTAGCCAATTCAAATTACATAGTTCAGTTGTAGTTGATGTCTTATTGAATCCATAATCTAGAATTATGTATAGTGTATATATACTATCTTGTGATTTTTATTTTTGCTAGCTGCTATATAAAATATAATATGTTGACTCCTTATCGTGTTTCTGTTTTTAGACCAGTGTACATGTTAGAACTCTACTAGTTTGTAATAGTTGGTGATGCCTCGTGAAAGAGCATTTTTTACTGTTGTATTGCTTTAATGTCTCCTCTTTATTTTGCTTTAGTTGATTCACAGCCAACCATGGAAGAAACTATCCTACTAGGTGATGACCTTATGCTGGGGCTTCCTTCACCTATCATTCCCCCAGAGATTGCATCTCATGTTCTTGAAGGTGTTGACTTATGTGATGGAGTTTTAAGGAATCTTTTCTTATTAAAGTGATAGCGGATCATCTCATATAACTCTATAGTGGCGAGTGCTAGGGGCCATCTTGTCTCCAAAGAACTATGATTGCTATCGAGTATTCGAGTCACTGATCTTTATTTTGGAAACAAAAGGGAAAGTCATTTAGTAAATGCCTTAGGCTTTCAAATCGACAATATTGAGCCATTTTGCCAAGATGAGATTGTCTTGTATCAACAGTGTGCTGAGAAAAGGGTCAGTCACATTTTATGTATTTTTGTGTTTTACGGAAATTGGATTGGTTTTTGCAACTTTCTACTTGACTTGTCAATTTAGATTGAAATGCTAACAGGATAGTAGTTAAGACAGAGGCTCTTACGTAGTGAGCATAAGTTGGTGTTGTCCATGCCCTACTGCAGCAAAGGAAAGAGCTGCTGAACTCCAATCGGAGGTTACATATTTGGAAAGGTGCAATCTTTTACCTTTTATTGCCTTTTGATACTTGGTGGTCAACAACCATATGGAGAATGGAAAAATGAAAAGACCTTTTATTGTGTCGCTCATGTAGGTTCTCATGGGCTATTTATGTTATCACAGTCAATTAAGTAGACAGAATTGCATCTGTTGTATCTACAAAAAAATGTGGATTGACATTTTATCTACTCTACCCCTTGTTTTGCTTGTCCAACTTTTTGGATTAATCTGACATGAGCCAAAGGAAGGCAAAACTATGTGACCCTTTCTTTTCTTTACTGACCTATTGTGTATTCAGTCAAAGTGCACATTCTTGATTAGTAACTGCTTATATTTAGGAAAACAATGTCCTCGTAGAATCTCGGCAATGTCTACTCAGTGTATCTTAGAGTTGGAAGAAAATCCAGTATCTACAATACAAAGCAATAGTTACTAGCTAAGTATGAAGTTTCATTCATCCTATGCTCTTCTTTAGGCACACGATTCTTGCAAGTGGAATTGAAATCATGGAAGGATTTCACCAGCATTGGAGTTTGCATGGACGTCTTGAGGATACTAAGTACTCATGTTTTCTTAAAATTTATGAATTCTCTTTATTAAGATACATTTCATATGATTTGACATCACAATTATATGGAGTCCATCTACCATTCGTATGTGTGTGTGTGTGTGTGTTTGATATTTTATTTTGACATGTATAATGTCATGTCACTCTATCTTGTGTGATGTTATCAGAATATAAAACAATATAAAATGTAAAAACCTTTGAGAACCAGGAGTTCAGTTTAACATCATTGTCTCAGTTGACATCAAATATCTACTACTTAATGAGTTCCAAAGTTGTTTGACTTGTGGGTATATGTACAATTCTTGGGATTGGATGCGAAGGGAATAGGTTACCACCTTGGAAACAAATATAATTCTATGCTCCTGCAGGTTTGTAGAATTGATTAGACTTAAGTTTTCTAAACCTGAAAGTCATCTGTATTGGAACCAAACCTCTATTTACTCTTTGTTTTTCGCTATTGTTTGATTTGAGACTTTTTTTTAATGTGCAGAAGAAATTGGAAGCTTTAAACTGGGGAATTGTGAAAAGGAAACCTGGCAACATCCAAGGAGAGCCTAAAGGAGATGCAGTTAGGAAGAAATGAATTTTTTGGTAGATTTGTTTGTGTTCTTGTGATTTCTGGTAAGTAGGCCTCCAAGTGCATGTTAGTCTGCTTTTTGACTTTCTATATACAAAACTCTTTAGAACTGTTGTCACTGTGCTTTTCATTTTGAACTTGTAGAGCAATGATTTGCTTTCGCCTAATTTTTTTGACCCTTTTATTTTTGCTTAGAATATGTTCTAGTTGCAACTAATTGAGGTATTCTACCAAAATAAAACCAATAATGGTTGATGCTAGTTATTGCTGCTTTTCTGAGAATTAAGTTTCATCCTTGACGTTGTGATCTTTTCTAAATGTTCAGCATTATATGATGATTCAAGATCTGTGTTTTTGGAGAATAGAAATGTAATTGTATCCTTCCTCTTCGAGTCTTTCTAGGCAAGAGTTGACTTGTTGATGCTAATCAACAAGTCAACAATGGTATGAACATATACAAAAGTAGATCTATAGATGGATATTGTAATTATCTTAATTTTTCAACAATAGTATGGACATGAATGTAGATATAGAAGAGTACAGTATAGTTACAATAATGTAATAAATCTCAAATCCAATGTTGTGATTGAGTGAAATATTTAAAATGCACTGAGAAAGATTAAATAAATAAAAACTAACACAGGAGGCCAACATGACTTTTCTTCAACTATTCAAGAGGCAGTTTCAGTAAAATATATAATCTTCTTCAATCATCTTCTATTGCATTATTGCTATAAGACAATTCTTGGATCGCATACTAACTTAGATTTCCTTCCCCTATACATGCCTTGAAGTGTCTACTTATATATATCAGACACCAGTCAACAAGCAATAAATTCCCACCCGGTCTGTTTTCTCTCTCTCTCTCTCTCTCTCTCTCTCTCTCTCACTCTTACTTTATAACAGCGCAACTTCAGGAACTTGCAATAAATAATATTGCTTGGAAGATGACTGATACCCTCGATCAAAATAGAAGATTAAAAGAAAATGGCAAAGTAACAATGGGTGCTTTCTATGGTTCTTATTTACCATTGCCTTGGATTTTGGAAGGGCAGAGGGATGACCTTTGGTCTGTAAGGATGCCACAGCATGATCTTGGAGCAATCAGCAGGAATGCCTTTCAACTTGATATCATCTTCTCGTATTACCTTTTGGACAAACTTCATTGAGTCCTGCAGTTGCAATCACCAGAAATATATCAATGGTTTAGAATTTAGAGAGAGAGAGAGAGAGAGAGAGGAGGAGGAGGGGATAAATAAGTTCTGCCACATCTGCTGCAAAAGATTAAAGTTACAGAACGGTGGCAATTGGTAATTAGCTCCCTTGGGCAGTATTTGGCAGAGGCTGCTGTCTACTAGAGAGATGGTGAGACAATGAAATAACGTAAAGCTCATCAAGTAACAATCAACATGCTAACTTGCGATGTGTCGGGCACCGATGTTGGGCGGCCCCATCTCTCAGGATCCCACAGAATCGTACTATTGAACGCAAAGGCTGATATGTCGATCTTTAGAGGTTTCCCCTTCATGTCGGCATCGGTCATCGGACTCCTAACAGTGGCTTTGTCATTGCTCGAGTCCTTGAAGAGCCATCCCACGACCTTGGAAGAGCTGCAAACCGGCCCATCCGCCACCACTCTCCTCCTGTTCCCCGATTTCGTCGCCAATGGCCAAGTCCCAAAAACCCTGCATTTGTTGATCAGAAGAGCTTTTACTACGGGGAGGGAAATGTCAAGAGAAGCATTTCGATGTAGCACAGAAGGATCTCTGCTAATGCTGCAAACTCCTTTCGATACCAAACCGCATTCGGGTGTTCTTGAAGTCAACAAAATGAGGACAGAAGGCAGAGGAGATGCAGATGGGAGAGAGCGCATACTTAATCTGTCTGATCTCTTCGAAGAATTCGAGATCGTAGACGTTGGATGCGTCTGCGAAGTGAACGACCCCGGCAAGCCGGTGATACTCCACATGATTCAGCGCCACGTTCCTCTGGTGGTCGGCCTCCGCTGCTGGATCAGTAAAGTTCTTCTCGAACGTCAGGTGTCTGTACATGACGCCGGTCTTCCTCAGCATCTCGGCCGTCACGGGGGCTGCGGCGCGGGCTTGGACTACGATCCAGAGCAGCGGCGGGGGCACCAGCTTCAAGGTGCAGGCCAGTCTCCTCAAGAATGCCTCTTGCAGCCTGTCGTCGGAGCGAGTCGTCGTTATGATGATCAGTTGCCGATCCAAATGCGGCTCAGGAGATTCTCGCACTGGAATCTCAGCCATTACGCTCCGGTTAGCGATGCCAGGGTCGGCGAGCTTCTCCAAGGCAGGCACGGGCTTCGTCGGCCGGTCAGAGGAGCCGATGCGGCGGGAGAAGATGGAGGCGGTGCTCGCGGGGGCAAAACCGGTGAAGAAGCCCATCACGAAGCACAAGGCGAAGTGGATGAGGGCCTTCTTCCACAGCTGGATCCTCTTCCTCGGTCGGTCGAACGAGCCCATGTTCCGTTCCTCTTAAGGATTTGGTTCAAAGAGGAGGTGGCAAAGAGGGGACAACCGCGACGGGGAACAGATAGAGTGAGTTCTACTACTTAATAATGGGGGCGGAGTTGAAGGGGAAGGTTGCGGTTGGTGACAGTTTTAAAAGCGCGGGAGCGCAACGGTCGAATTGGGCAAGGCTTGCTGTGTGGTGGTGACGATGTCTTTTGGTTGAGCTATCATTATTAGTCACCAACTTCATCTCACTTCTGTTCCTCAATAGAGACGCTGTCTCTGTTTTCCTTTGCTGCAGTGCATGAAGTCATTTCTTGAAGCTAAAGAAAGTATAAAGGCCAAGGGGAGCAGCAAATTTGCTGGTGGGATGTGAAGGCACCACCTAATTTGTGATCTTTGTTTGAAGCAAGCAAGCCAACCCATTCAATTTAATGCTGCTTAACCTCAATTTCTATGTGCCACTTGTTGCAGGACAACAACAAAAGAGAAACCAATGCATGGGTTTGTGCTTGCAAATAAACAACTCTCTCCCTTGTAGTGTAGTTAGCACCAAAGTGTCACACAGCACATAGGAGGAGTAATGTAATTGTGGACTGGTAGAAATGGAGAGTGTTGAAGCCATGAGATCGGTACTTGTTCGGACTGAATGAAGCTTAGCTCACATCTAATATAACTTTATGATCATTTTGTGATCATATACAGAGAAATGATGTAGCTTTCATGAATCCATGCAACTCTTTTAGAACATTCTTTGCCACGATCATGAAGCTTTGGTTCTGATTTGTTTGCTACGGTATAGTATAGTAGGTGGAAGCTACTCCACTAAATATTTTGTATGTTATTGTTTATGAATATAATATTTATCATATTCGATGAGAGGTTGAGAGAACAATATATATAATATTTATCATATTCGATGAGAGGTTGAGAGAACAATATAATATTTATTATATTTTATTTATAATAAAAAGTATTTTTTTTTCTTTAATAAAGTTTTGTTAAAAATAATAATATAAGGAAAATTAGTACCTAAAATGTTACTTTGGTGGTGATATACTCACTTATCGGGTTGAGAGCTCGAAATTTCATCCGATATAATTTACACCTAAAATCGGACCTAAAGTTGGATACAAAATTTTATATATAGATATAATATTTGAGAGTAAGTGTACCTATCAACCTATAAGAATCCATATCTTTTTCTACCTATACTTTTTGACCAACTCGTTGTAGTGTTTCGGTCGCTACTTTGTTTCCCTTACTATATTCTTTCTCTTGCTTGCTTAGATATTATAATCCCTCCTAAATTGATAAGTTTTAAGTTATTTATAAAAAAATAGTTCTTAAATATTACTTTGGTAGTGATATGCTCACTCATCGGGTTAAGCACTCGAAATCTTATCCAATATAATTTACACCAAAAATCGAATCGATGATGAAGTTGGATACATAACTTTATATATAAATATAATATTTGAATGTAAGTGTACCTATCAATCTAGAAGAATCCATATCTTAGTCTACCTTTAGTTTTTGACTCTTAGAAATGTGATGTTTGTAGGCCATAACATAAAATACCGAAACTATTGAACAAGAAAAATCTAAAGTAAATAATTAGGTTTTCTTGTGATGCATCTGACTTCAAAGCCCAAACTCTTATTTATAATTTAAACAAGAGATAATAAGCTTGATTTTCCTGACGTAGGATTATATGGGACTTGCCAAACTAAAAAATCTCCACCTTGGCATGTCCCAACATTGACAATTAACAAAACTTGCTCTATCTTCTTTACAAAAGCCCCAACGAGCAATCACCAACAATAAACACCAACTAAGTCCAAGTACTACTTGAACTTATAAATCGGAAGAGGTTTCGTAAGCATATCAGCTGGATTATCCTTCGTATGAATTTTTTGAACAAGGACCTTTCCCTTAGCAATGGTATCCCGGATAAAATGAAACTTCACATCGATATGTTTCATCCTCTCATGATACATCTGGCCTTTAGTCAAATGAATAGCACTTTGACTATCACAGTAAATTGTAATAACAGCTTGATGTAGATATAATTCGTCGAACAAACATCTTAACCATAAAACTTCTTTGATCGCCTTTGTCACTACCATATATTCTGCCTCTGTAGTAGATAAAGCCATGACAGGTTGTAAGGAAGCTTTCCAATTAACTGCACAACCGCCAACGCAAAAAACATAGCCTATCAAAGATCTTCGTTTATCAAGATCCGCAGCATAATCAGAGTCGACGAAACCAACCAAAGTGTCATGATTTTTTTCAAACTCCAAACAAGCATCTAAAGTTCCTTACAAGTATCTAAGAATCCACTTCATAGCCTACCAATGTGTTTTACCCAGGCGAGACATATATCTGCTAACCACACTAACTGCTTGTGAAATATCTGGACGAGTACAAATCATTGCATACATAATACTGCCGATGACATTGGAATATGGAACTTGCACTATATATTCTTCCTCTTCAATTGATTGTGGTGACTGATCAGTAGATAGTTGAAAATGGCTAGCAAGAGGAGTACTCATTGGCTTAGTGTTTTTCATGCCAAACTTCTCCAAGACTTTCTTGAGGTAATTTTTCTGGGTTAGAAATAATTTTCCAACTCCTTATTCTCTTTTTATCTCCATGCAAAGAATTTTTTTAGCTGCTCCTAAATCTTTCATTTCAAATTCACTACTCAGTTGCATTTTCAAAGTGTGAATTTCTGACAAATTCTTAGCTGCAATAAGTATGTCATCAACATAAAGCAACAAATACACAAAAGAGTTATCAGTTAACTTCCGAAAGTAGACATAGCTATCATACATACTCCTCGTGTAACCATGACCCAACATAAAAGAATCAAACCTCTTATACCACTATCTTGGAGACTGCTTCAATCCGTACAAATATTTCTTTAACAAGCAAACATGGTCTTCCTTACCATCAACTTCAAAACCATGAGGTTGCTCCATGTAAATTTGTTCTTCAAGTTCACCATGTAAGAAAGTTGTCTTGACATCAAGTTGCTCCAATTCCAAATCATACATGGCAACTAAAGCAAGCAAAATATGAATAGAGCTATGTTTAACAACAGGTGAAAATACGTCATTAAAATCAACACCATGTACCTAACTATAGTCCTTTGCAACCAATCGTGCTTTATACCTTGCATCTTCAACCCCTGGAATACCTTCCTTCATTTTGAAGACTCATTTGTATCCAACAATTTTCTTACCCGAAGGCGACTTCACAAGATCCCAAGTTATATTCTGATGGAGAAATTCAATTTCTTCATTCATCGCAATCAACCACTTAGTGGAAATATCATAAGAAGTAGGTAGTAGGCTCACCAACTTCACTTGTTCCTTCTGCAACAGACAAAGCATATGCAACCAAATTTGCATATCTTTGTGATCTATCCTTGGCTATGGAATATTACTCTTTCTCTGGATCATCTTCGTCACTAGACTCGGGACTATCTACTAACATTCTTTGAGTAGAAGAGTTCGATTGAAAAGAATCAAAACTATCAATCTCAAGCTCCACCTGCTTCTGCGCACTATCATTTGTATAACTAGTAGATTCCTCTTTGGAAGATAACATAAACAATTCATCAAAAGTAACATCTCTACTAATTACAAAATTTGGGGATTTGAGATCAGAACACCATAATCTGTATTCTTTCACCCCAAAAGCATATCCAAGGAAAATGCACTTTTTAACTCGAGGCTCTAATTTTCCTTCATTTACATGCATATATGCTGAACACCTAAAAATTTTTAAATCAGAGTAATCAGTAGGAGTACTTGACCAATCTTCCTCCGGAATTTTAAAATTAAGTGCTATAGAAGGAGCGCGGTTGACAACGTAATAGGCCATATTAATCGCCTCTGCTCAAAAGTTCTTTATCAACCCTGCATTTGAGATCATATACCTTGCTCTTTCCAAGAGTGTTCTATTCATACATTCAACCACACCATTTTGCTGAGGTGTCATCCTAACAGTGCGATGTCGAATAATTCCTTCATTTTTGCTGAGGTGTCATCCTAATAGTGCGATGCCGAATAATTCCTTCATTTTTGTAAAATTTATCAAAGTCACCTTCACAAAATTCCATGCCATTATCTGTTTGAAGCTGCTTTATCTATTTACATGTTTGCTTCTCAATCAAAACCTTCCATTATTTAAAGGTTAGAAAAATATCATTTTTATGCTTCAGAAAATAAACCTAAACTTTCCTGGAATAATCGTCAATGAAAGTCAACATATACCTGGCACCACCCTTAGATTGAAAATGAGTTGGACCCCAAAGGTCTGAATGAATATAATCAAGAGCACCTTTTATTTTGTGAACTGCCGGAGAATTGAAACTGACTCTTTTTTGCTTTCCAAAAATGTAATGTTTACAAAGATCCAGTGTCCTAATACTCTGACCGCAAAGAAGACCCCTTTTGTTCAATATACTCAAACCTTTTTCACTCATATGACCCAAACGCATATGACGAAATTGCAACTGAGCCTGTGATAGTAGTTCCCTGCAAAATGCATAAGCTACCAGATCTACAAGCTTTTATAACAACAAGGGCACTTCTAGAAACTTTCATAACTCCACCTTCAGGTGCATAAAGAGATGAGATTCTTTTTTAAATCAAGAACATGTCTAACATTAGTGAGCATCCTCATAATTCCATCATGTATTTTAATTCGGATTGTGCCTCTACCAATAACATCAAACGCGATATTATTGTCCATCAAAATAATTCCACAATTACAAGATTCATATGTGGAAAACAAATCTCTATTGGGACACATGTGATAAGAACAATCTGAATCTAAAATCCATTCATTTTTAGACATCGTCTTATCATCAATAGCAAAGAAAATATTTTCGGCATTCTCATCAGCTACTACACTAGCTTAAGCGGACTCAGTAGTTTTCTCAACAAGTTTTCCCTTTTGCTTTAATTTATTTTTTAATTTAAAGCAATCAGCCTTAATGTGCCCCATTTTATGACAATATATGCACTCCAAATTTCTATGTCTGGATTTAGATCTAGATTTAGATATACTACTATCAAATTTTCTTTTATCCATTCTACCCTTGACAACCAGACCCTTAGTTTGATTCCCTCTACTTTCCCCAGTGATATCCCTATCTATCTGCTCCTTAGATTTTAGTGCAGATTTAATTTCCTGATACGAAATTGTTTCTTTTCCATAAACCATAGTATCACGGAAATACTTAAAGGATTGGAGAAGAGAACACAAAAGTAACAGTGTCTTATCCTCGTCATTAATTTTCACATCTATATTCTCCAAATCCATAACTAAGGAATCAAATTTATCAAGATGTGAGAGTATAGATGTACCTTCAATCATCCGAAGCATATACAAACTCTACTTCAAGTAGAGACGATTCTCCACTGTCCTCTTCATATACAAGGCTTTAAGCTTGTCCCACATGCTCTTAGTCATAGTCTCCGTAGCTACCACCCGTAAAACCTCGTCAGAGAGATTTAGAATATTACTTGATCGGACCTTCTTATCCATAACCGCAAGATCTTCCTTTGACATATCATCTGGAATATTCTCAGCTCTCTGTGGTGCCAAATCAACTCAGTCTTGAACTAGAATGGCCTCCATCTTGAGTTGCCACATGCCGAAGTTGATATTTCTATTGAATTTCTCGACAACGATCTTTGTTATTGTCATCGTTGCCAAAAGATCCCAAAACCAGGCTCTGATACCAGATTGTTAAAGCTGGTCCCAAGATATTTACCTAAAAGATAATTTGGTAACCCAATAAAAACAATAAAGTAGAAAAATAAAAGAGACAAGAATACCAGATTTATATGGTTCAGTCAATTGACCTACATCCACGGACGAAGGAGAAGCAAATCACTACTATAAAAGGACACTGTTATAAATATCTTAGGAAGATGTTCTTATGTCATAAAACACCGAAAACTATTGAACAAGAAAAGCCTAAAGCAAACAATTAGATTTTCTTATGGTGCATCTGACTTCAAAGTCTAGACCCTTATTTATAGTTTTAATAGAAAATAACAAGCTTGATTTTTCTGACGTGGAACTATGTGAGACTTGCCGAACTAATAATATTGACAGCATGAATGAGTTTGGTTCAAAACCAATGACCTTGATTGATGCAGATCACCAATTGCCTTTTTCAAGCTTAGACTGAGTTGGATCGGATATTCCACCTCTAAGTGTCTCTAAGAATATCAAGGTATCACGAAACCTCATCGACGAAGTCCACGGTGGTATGATGGCGGAGTTGGCTTTGATGGAGAAGTGCCGTCCAACCTTCCAGGTTGACAATCAGCAAATGATAGCGAGAGAGAGAGAGAGAGAAAAGAGAGAGAGAGAGTTCTCTCGGCATCATCATCAGTACGCCATCCTGTCTGAATGAAGGAACCGAAGAGAGAGACAGGTGCTGCAATACAAAGAAAGCGCAGGGAACAATAGCAAGATGGAGTAAAGCTTCGCATGTCTGCAGCAGTATTGGGAGCATATCATCTCCATCGCATCCCAATCCATTTCCGGGACCGACCGAGCTAGTGGGAACTTGCCAAGATCCCAGCAACAAGTGAATGCCGTGTGGGCCTGTGTGCATGCAGGTAGCGGAGGTCCGGATTTGATGTGGACTATTATTGAAAGGTTGAAGAAGTAAGAGTGGGACCGATCAGATATGACCATCTTCGATGAACTCAAGATTTCGATATCTTGAAAAATGCAAGATGAGAATATTTTAGATATCTTGGAAGAAGATCGATATTATAATCCGATAAGTTGTAAGGTATTTTATAAGAAAAATATCATCTAAAAATTTAAAGAAATCCTCATTTTTTATCTTCCTCATTCTCTCGTGTAAGAGGAGATATATAACACTTTGATTAGTCTCATATTGAAAATTAATTAAGATCAAGATTAATTTATAATGATATACTAATTTAAGATTAACTAAGTTGATAGATCAATTTATAATAATATATAGCACCACATCTCCCCTTCCGTCCGCAGCTTCACTCGCACCCCACACACTGCTGGAAACTTGCGGCAGACGACGACGACACGACCCGTTCAAGTCTCCGCTTATGAAGGCCGGCAAGTATTTGGAAGCGCAACGTTTTCAGCACTGCAACGACGATGGCGCAATCGATTCAGACGGGCTAATTGATCCATCGGTCGATGCCGCCGCCGCTGCTTAGTCTTTCACATTGCATACAGTTCATTTCGTGGCCCTTCGGTTGGAGAAATGCATTGCACAGCCATCAAATGGGGAATGGAATGTTCTCCCTTTAAAGGCTATGACCTGCTGTTAGAACAAAGTACTTGGAAAGTAAGGGGTGACTTAGTCTCATGCATGGAAGCTGTGTTTGAGGATGCATCCATGTGCACAAAGTTCTCATTTTGATTGAAGGATCACTTTTCTCATGTCAAAATCAATAGTAAAAAATTGAGGAGACTCCATCGATACATTATTGGATATAAAAGGTTATTTCTGATACTTGAACTGATATCTCGGATTCACATCCACCATATTGGTCGAGCCATATTCTACTGAGATATGAGTAATGTCTGCCTGAATTAATTTGCTATTTCTGATACTTGAACTGACATCTCGGATTCACATCCATCATATTGGTCGAGCCACATTCTACTGAGATGTGCGTAATGCCTGTCTGAATTAATTTGCTATTTCCGATATTTGAACTGACATCTCAGATTCACATCCACCATATTGGTCGAGCCACATTCTGCTGAGATGTGTGTAATGTCTGCCTGAATTAATTTATGTCAAAATAAAGAGTCAAAAATAATTATTATGCACAGACAATAAACTAATAAGAGAGATTTACTTAGGTTTGGCAATTTCCCTAATTTTCTCTGCCTCTGCTAAATTTGTGCCCGCTGAGACTACACAGCAGACCGGGATCTGACGCACATGTTGTAACATGCTGACGTCATATCTGTCTGCAATGGCGTCGTGGTCTCCCGCTCCCTATATATCTCCTCTGCGGGGCAAGAACGAGCCACCATCTCCATTCAAGAGTCCATATTATTCTCTCCTCCCTCTTTCCACCTCCTGCCATGGACTCCAGCGACACGAGCACCACCGGCTTCCATCACGTTTCTTCCTCCCCATCATCTTCTCCCATCTCATCTCCTCCGTCCCTCCCCGCCACTCCGACGACAGTAGTCATCCACAGCCCCTGTGCCGCCTGCAAGATCCTCCGCCGGCGATGCGCCGACAACTGCGTCCTCGCGCCTTATTTCCCGCCGACGGAACCGCTCAAGTTCACCACCGCGCATCGCGTGTTCGGTGCCAGCAACATCATCAAACTGTTGCAGGTAAACTGCCTCCGTTAAGTCTTCCTCACAAAGTTTCCTTCTGTCTTTTATATATATGTCCTACTGCACTTCAATTGGATTCGACACTCTCAGGATCTCCCGGAAATCCAGAGGGCGGACGCCGTGAGCAGCATGGTGTACGAGGCGAAGGCCCGGATCCGAGATCCGGTGTACGGGTGCACTGGTGCCGTATGCCAGCTTCAGAAGCAGGTGGATGAGCTCCAAGCGCAGCTGGCACGGGCGAAAGCCGAGCTCACCAACCTGCAAGCCCAGCACGGGAACCTGCTCGCATTAATCTGCATGGAAATGGCTCGAACACAGCAAGACTGCACGCCTCAGTCCGTCGATGACGCCCTCGCTGCCAGCCCTTGCATGTTTCAGAGCGATGCTGACTTCCTCGATGAGATCACCCAGGGCTTAGTTTGGGATGAACCCCACTGGCTATGATTCACGGTTCTGAAACCCATGTACACTGCTAATTAATAATCCAGTCGTCTGATGATGAGAGATAGATGATTTGTCTTTGCATTGCTTTTAGCGATGAACGATTACTGTTTCCCTCTAAAGAATAAGATTCTCTGCAGCAATTATGTTGATGCGATTTGGACTAAATCCATATTCTAGACCAGTGGAACAATCTGGAAAGGCTAGCTTCGTGTGCTTGACACTGTAAGCTTGGATGCAGAGAATTCCATGAAAGAGGAAAGTTGCATGCAACACAAGTCAGCTTCACCGAATTATAATCTCCTCACCGAGCAGAATTTGATGCTTACGAACTCGGAAGAGTCCTCTTCCTATAACTTGGGGTGGAAATTCTAAGCTTGTAGTCCATATCTTTATCACCACGCAATGATCAAGCAGTTGGGTGCAAGCAATAATCCATCAAGAAAAGTTGGTACTTGGCCACAGAATAACTTCTTCTTCGTCTTTTAGTCACTATTGGAAGCGTAATTCTATACCTTTTAGGTTAGTTGATTTGCCACCTCTAAGGATGCCATCATGCGTCATGTGTACGAGTCCAAGTCTTGTAGACCTACTGTGTCAGCATCACGCAAAACTCCATTGACTAGAGATCACAGAATTATCTTAGATCAACCAGTGCCAAAACCTAAAGTGGTTAACAATACGAGTCCTCATCATTAGATGACAATATAAATTCTAGAATATGAACTGTATTGCATGTAATATGGTCACCGCATGCACATAATTTGACTCCGAGTGCTCATAAATTCAATGTATACACAGGAAGAACTGAAGAGTGGTGTACTTCAAACTTAGGGTCTCAAGTCTGCCAACTTTCTCTTCATTTTCCTCTTGTGAAACCTACGACTTGGGGTTTGATGGTAACGAGAGAAACCAAAAGTCAGGTAACCCAGTGGAGAAGGTGGGCAGAGATGACTGCCTTCAAGCACTGTCTTAACTATTAGATAGTCATATACTTTTTACAGTTCAAATGTGGATTTTAAATGGCATGTCTTATCTATTTGTAGTAGCATTTCATTATGGTTTTTCTTTGTTCATATCCGAAATCATGTCGTGAAATGAGTTCTGTTTCAGTTTGTCTTTCTTACATATGTTCTAATCACTGGACTTGAGGTATATTAATTAGCATATTAGTATGTGGGTCACTCAGCCAAGATTCAGCAGCTGCATCTTCCATTATCTGCACATGCTAAAGTCTCATAACCTACATTGCAGATTGCAAGGATTAATTCTGCTAATCCATCCAAAACTCGAGATTTTTTAGGATGATAAATCCTTGCAGGTGCCTTCCTTTCATTTTGCTATCTATCAATCTATCTGTCAAACTTGGATATAGGAAACATGCCTTCAGTAACATATGTGAAAAGTTGCAGGTTATGATCTGCACCACTTAAAAATGAGTCGAACACTGAAGAAACATGAAGTTTGTGGTACACATGAAGTGTGGCACTGACTGTTTCAGGTACCAAATCTTGTGTTAACGATCATACTGATAAGTAGATGTGAAAGGAAGTATAAGCGGAAGCTGATAATTAAGAAAGGGTTAGCAGAAGAGAGAGTATGAAAACAAGAAGATGAAGTCTGCTTACTGTGTGGGGTACCTATTTGTGTCAGAAAGTTCCTCATCACACAGTCTCTCCAAGCTGCATGGGGCCCTTCAGCAATTGATATGCGTGTCACATTATGGAGCAGTTCCAACCTGTGGAAAATGGCAGGTTCCTTTCTCACTCTGCACAGTGGTTTCAGATGCGATCACAGATGCCCCAGGCTGCGCTTTGCATCCACACCCAACCCTTGCTTTCTCACTTGGAGCATGAAGCAGCAGAGTTCAGTCTTGATGCTGCTGCTGGATAAGTCCCCATAGAGATGTTTGTTTCCTTCTTCTTAAGTAGAAGGCTTCTTCTTCTTCTTCTTCTTCTTCTTCTTCTTCAGATCAGCAGCAGTATTTCTCCGATACTGCTTACTCTGCTGCTGAGAAAATATCATGAAGCTTCAAGAAGCATCATGGCTCTCAAGTTAAAAGTGAGGGGTAGGAGTCTAGAAATGATAGTAGTTCGGCTGGAATTCAAAGATCCCATCGAATTGGCAATACAATACCAACTAAATAGCATCCTTCAAAAGCCACTAAGAACAGCATTTTTTTTGGGGAGGAAAGAAAGGTAAGAAACTGGTTTGTAAAGGATGAGTTCAAACTTATCTGCAAATATGGATTTTATAAGATAGCAAGTCCATTACATACTCAAAGGCAACTCCACCTGCTCTACTCACGAATGAGAGCTTTCTGCAAGAACTGGGAGATCACCTACTTCACCATACAAACACTGAACGGAGAGATAGGCGACTGCTGCGAGACTCGACTGCCTTCACTCAGTCGCCATAAGATCTATGCTTTCAAGCGTGCAGAACTATCACAACATTCACAAGGGTAAAGCAGATAACCTCCGCTAGCAAAAATGGACGATCGCAAAGACCATAACTTCCCAGAGATGAAAATTCTCGAGAATCAACGAAATATATTTATTAGCAATGATGATGAACTGGTTCGGGATAATTCCATCATAATAGTTCATCTCAAAGGCACAAGAACTAGGGAGTTTCCGCATGAAATCATCTCAAATTCTCCATTACATTATTTTTTATTGTCATCCGTCAGCATAGTTTGAATGCGTTTGATTAATTTTGATGACAAGATTGGCATGCTAATCTTGATATTGTTTCAACTTTGTAGAAATGGAAAACACTTGTATCTATCAAATCTTAATTAAGATTTTGTAATAAAGAGAGAAGATGCTGGCAGAATCCAAGGTAAATTATGCTCAGAACTGGCAAAATAGAGTGTCATTGGAAAGCTAAATGAGTCTTGAGTTGGGCAACTTTTCGAGTTCCCATACGACGTTATGGTCCAAATAATAAATTGGGATCTTTTTAAGTCCTTTTAATTTGCCGTACGTCAACGAACTTTGATGCTTAAAAGTTCGTGTTGTCTTGGAAATCTCCCAAGTTGGAGTCCACATGAACTCCCTAGTCATGCTGGAAGAGTAGTGGTTTATATCCCTTTGATAGCACCTATTTGGTGACCAATCTGCTAATTTATGGATGCATAATCCATGTAGCTTTGTTGATTTAGATACATACTGTGTCTCGTTCTACAACGTTTCTTTAATTTTGACAACAAAAAGAAGTAAAGATGAATAAAAAATATTACTCCAATTCATGTGATATTGCGAATTAGTGGAAAAATAGAGTCCAAACTCCGCTGGGAAATCCCGAAACAGAAACAGAGGAAGAACAAAATTTGATGCAGCACATACACATCCTGTTTACCAAATAGTTGTGCATTGAAGAGGGCCAAAAAGATCATATACATGTACAGCATTTCTGGAGGAAATGGATAGGGAACACTGCAATGAGGAAACAAAGTCAATCGTAGCGTTTGCACCTCCACGCTGCAATGGAGAAGAGCGGTCGGTCCTGCCAGCACAACAGGAAGCACCCGTTCTCCTCCTTCACCTTGTAACCCTCGCAGCCGAAGCTCTGCAGCAGCCTCCTCGCTTGCAGGAGGCCGTAGTAGCTGAGAGGCAGCGGTCCGAACCCGGCCATGTCCATCCTCTGCGCCCACCTCTCCAGCTTCTCGTGCCGCTCCTTCCTCTCCCACCCCTCGCACGCGATGATGTTCTTGATCTCCTCCCCCAGCAGCATCTTCTCCACCCGCAGCCGCTCGACGGACTGCCTCGGCACCGTCGAGTCCAGGCAGTCGAACAGGGCGGCGTAGTAGAAGAGAGCCTCCACGAACCGCTCGTTCAGCGCCGGCACGTTGTGGTTGGACTCCTGCTCCGTCACCACCATGATCTTGGGCGACAGACCCCACAGCGACGCCAGGAAGCTCTCCATCCTCGCCGGCGACGATGCCGGTGCGAACGGCGATGACAGCGCCGACTCCGTGCTCGGGCTGTATCCGTTCGCGGCGTGGTCCTTCTCGAGGTAATCCCCTAAGGTCAGCTGGCTGACTGGCGCAGTTCTTTGTGCCTGCCGCGGGTCGCCGGCGCCGTCGTTGCTTGCGAGCAAGGAATGCAGCTGGAGGACTGTGCTGATGGCCAACGCCTCCCCGGTCTTGACGCGGAGGCTCTCGACGTCGAGGTTGTCAAGCCTGCTCACCACGGCGTTGAATTGGAACGGGATGTCGAGTCGCTCGGCCTCATCCGATAGGCGCGCCGCCATGTGGTTGAGCAGCTCCTTGTGCTCGTGCACGCCGGTGATCTTCAAGTGCGGCGGGCCCTCCGGCCGCGCCCGTAGCCCTTGGAGGAGGGAGATCCACTGGGTGGGGTCGGACGCGTTGAGGTCGATGACGTGGACCACCATCTCGCCCTCCATCGCCTCCATGATCGCCTGGTTGGAGACAACATACGACAGGCGGAGGAAGGGGCAGAGGTCGAGGAAATGGCGGCGGGCCGCGGCGGCCTCCGCGAGAGGCAGGACGACGGCGCGGGTGGAGTCGAGGGCGTGGTAGAGGCCCGGCCAGAGGCGGAGGGCGCGGCGGGCGAGGGCCTCGGTGAAGTGCGAGGCGATGCGTTGCATGGCGTCGCCATCGGGGGCGGCAAGCAGCGCGATCTGCTCCAGGAAGGCGTTGGCGCGGTCGATGCTACCGGCGGCGACGTGGTTGGCGCAGTTGAGGAGGAGGTGGATGAGGCAGAGGCCGCGCTCGTCGGACTTAAGCTCGCGGAGCCACGGTGAGTAGGGCGACCGGGAAGGAGGGGAGAGAGACATCAGGGAGAAGGTCTTGAGAGGGGACGAGGTCACCGAGGACGACCCTTCGTCTTGCACTACGTTGGCCATCAAAGGCGCCATCGCCCACTCGATGCAGGCGTCGACAGCAAAGGACTGGCCGCAAACAGAGGACCAGACTCAACACAAGCTAACGGCCGAAGCCATCAGAGCAAGACTCGGAGGAGGTGGGAAAGCAGGGGAATTTCATCGAGCAGGAAGTAGGCTCAGGAAGGATCAAGCTTGTTGCAGCAGAAAAAGACGGCCAGCTCGAAGGATTACGATCTCTCCAACAAGCCTCCCGTGACAACGGATCCAAAAGCTCGCAACCTGAGACGGTAGGAAGCTGTCCTTCTCCACGGGAGATTTGCTAAGATATGCAACGACCCTGCCCTCCCTTCCGGGCCACACAAGTCTCTCTGCCGTCCCCCTCAAAAGCCAAAGCCGGTCATAAAAGCACAGCAGCTAAACGCCTCCGGTGGCGCTGGCGACAAAAGCGAAGCCTTTTGTCCGCACCGCTTCCGTGTCCTCGTCCGGAGGCCTCCGCCCCCCTTAAAATTATGACCAGGGTTTGGAGCCTTGTCCGATAGCGGGGGAATCAGCGTGGCCGCTTTATTCCGTGGCCTCGCAAGTCGCCAAGGGCGCCTCAACAAAACAAAAACACCACTCGTTGTGGTTTTGTCTCTTCTCTGGGGGAGAGCAAGCGCAAGGGGGATGCGCGGGACGGACCTGCTCCGATGGCTCCAAGCCTCTCCCCTTGTCATCTAGTGCGCGGCATGACCAGCCACATTGTCTTCATGCTACGGGGATGAGGACAAGAAGAGAGGGGAGTTTGGGGTGACGACAAAGATGGCGAGGCATGGTTCCACCTGTTCGACCATTTTCCCGTTCTTTCTTCTTGCCCTATCTGTCGATCGGCTCCCAAGATCAAGAACTTTTTGGCGAATGGGTCACCGTTGAGGTTGGAATTATATGAGAGAGTTGGTGGATCGGGCAGTCTTAAGGCTGTGGCAGTCACATCTGCTTCTATCCAAATCCCCTCTTTCGTGCACCGACTCCCCCTACTCAATCAATGCATATATATCCATTCACATTTACTTCCCACCTAAATCCCACCTTTTTTTATAATATTTTTTTTTTATTTTCATAATTCTTTTAATTTTCTTTGGAAGAATTAAATACAAGTCTCGTGACAGCTATATACGATACATGACATGATTTTATACTGCATGGTATAAGATGATATTTATTATATGATGATAAGGGGGTCTTACATGTCGATGGTAGAATGTCATGTCATCCTCATAGTTATACCAACTCGAGCACTTTCTCAACCCCACATGTCAATAGAATATCTCTGTCGATTATTACGTTAAGTAATTGCGTTTATCATAATGCCTAATAATTTGAAATAACACTTATGTTTATCATGTGAATTAAGCGTTTGCATACTTATGTTTATAAGCTCTCGATTTCATGATTTGATTTTTCTTTCTCTCTCTCTCTCTCTCTCTCTCTTTTTTTTTTTTGTTGAGATTTCTCTCACTCTTTTGAGCCCAACGTAAGCATTAGAGCTCCAATCTAGTTTTTAAGTAACTCGACTACTTCGACAAATTCTGATATTAAAACTATGTGAGCTTCGAGTCTCGATATATCATAAAATTAAAATATACAATAGCATGTGATACACCTTGAAATAATAAAATCAATTTCTTTAGTTATGCTTGGCTCTTCGTATGGATTAAGAAATGTCATTAATTTTATTATACTCATAGGTATTTTATCTTGAAAGAACCCTCGATTGGATCAAATTATAAAAAACATCAATCATAAAAAATCATATAGTTTTCAACCATCTTGAGCATGGTCAAACCATCATAGATCGATGAGAAGTGAGAGATGCAAAGAGCTAATGGGAAGCTTACACTTGAATTATGTGTAATCTCATATGTGGATCACATAACTCAAGCTGAATGCCTCCACATATTATGTTGATGGCTGCTAGCTTCGCTATACTGATCGCCCATACTTGGAAAGAAGAACTACAATTTCCAAAGAGAGAGAAGAGAGAGAGAGAGAGAGAGAGAGAGAGATTTGAATCTGTGGTGTATTACTTGTGGACTTGGAAGCGGCAAGCTCGAACCAAAGATAACAGTTGGGTTGGAAGGAGGACAAAGCTTGGAGTTCTGCCTCGATGGAGACCTGTGCATGTAAATGCCATTTGTTTTTAGCAGGCAAAAGAATCGAATCGTACAGAGACAAGTCTGAAGGCCAAACTTTGTGTTGACCTGTGGCCATTGGACTTTGTTGGTGCAGGGAATAACCTTTCCCACTTCATTTCTGTGCATCTCCTTTTGGCTGCCTCTACTGCTGAAACTAAGAACAACAAGGCACAAGACAGATGAGCAACATGATTCACGTTCCTCCCTACTGCTGCCTTTGGGAATGACTTGTGTCTTTTCTGGGCGAGGAATACATCACACCAGGAAAGCTGGGAGCAGAAACAGAGGTAGACGATGAATGCTTTTGGCTCATCTGAGAACCATCGATGGAGATGTCAAGCTTGTAGTTGTCGAGATGCAAGAAGCAAGGAATCTTAGATAGGTTCCAAAGGATAACTACATCTCTTTGGTTTTTGCTATGCCTTCTTTAGCTTGGATAGACTCATCTGGGCATGCCATGGGCGGTGATGGCCAACACAAAGCACAAAAGAAGGCAGAAGAGGTCAGGTTGAGATGTCAATCAGAACAGATGAGAGTAGGGTGGCTGTTTGAAGGTCTGTGAGGACAGACTCCTACAAACTCACAACTCAAAGATTCTTTCAATCCCCATGATCTTATCACTAGATTTGAAACCTTGGGTTCCCCAAATTGAACACTAGAATGAGGATGGGAGTTTATGGTTCTCACTTTTATGTTTTGGTTAGGAATATTGAGATTTTATTTATTTATTTATTTATTTATTTTGGGTCGGAACGCATAATAAGGGCCGGAGAAGAACAATCACTATCTACAATGTGAAAGAGTTTTTCTTCAAGTCCATGAATAATTGCTTATTTTACAAAATTCGATCAAATTAATTGAAATTGACTTTTTGATACAATGAAGTTGTAATTCATTGATTATTTACTTGTTGAAAGAATATCTTAGTTTTATATTATCACTAAAGTTATAGTTCTAGTATTGATGAAATTTAAAAGAAGACCTAAATATCACAATGGAGTATTTTAGGGATTTTGGAATTTAAGGTGTTGTATCGTAAGAACTCTAAATGATAGACCCCTCCTAAAATGAGACATTCAACAGGATAAAATCCAACAATTGTGATGGTGAATTAAACATCAATCAGGTGGGAGAAATTATTTAAAAAAAAACGAAGAAATAATTAGAAAAAGAGGAAGAGGAGGGTTTTAAAGTTATGGAGCATATAATCTTCTGCACACACAAACTCTTCTCAAAACACAGCTGGTTTTTCTGTCTTCTCCCAATGGGCCAGCGGCCACCAACTCCATTTGGAGTTTGCTGAGAACACTGTAATTTCCAGCCCAAATCCGCTATTGAGAAAAATTATTATAGCAAAATATTTTTTTTCTCTCTTTTATGTCCTCATCAAAATATCAATTTCAAAAGTAGATATTAACTAGAGTAACATAAATAATAGAATAATAAATCAATCACAAAGTGAGATACCGAATTTTTTATGTGAAAAACTCAATGCGAAAAAAACCACGGGATCGTAGTCCACTTTAAACTTTCACTATCATGATAATATGTTTACAATAAGTCTTCTCTAGAATAATAAGAGAATCACAATAATATCAAGAACACAGATCTTGGCTTAACAATAACATATCATCATCAAAATAGATGGATTTCATGAAAAAAAAAATTTGTCTCACCAATGTTAAATCACGGATTTTGATGATAAAATCAATTGATAGAATTTATGATCTAATCTGTATTTTGAATGATGTGGGACTAGTTTCGATCATGAAGAGACAATTAAAGCAGGAAAAATCAATGTTGGGCCGAAGTAGAACATGTCAGAAGATTAGATGTCGAACCGAATGATCGGTCGATGTGTTAGTAGAAGGCTTCGTGCTTTGCTTAGAAGAGTGGATATTGCACTAAGGATATTGGAGTTGCGGAGGTCAATATATCGATTGGACAAATGGCCGTAAAAGAGAACAATGTGCCAAAGGATTGAACGAAGCGTCGATGAACCAATGACATGCTGGACAACATGTGATTAATGCTTTGTAATAATTGTCTAGATCGAAATAGTTTTAGTTGTAATTGGGTTGGTTTAGAATATAATTAGGCCAACTCAATTAGGGGCCAACTAAGCCCAACTTGAGACTATTTTGGATTAAGAGAAAGGCTTATTCAGTGACCCAAAAATTGGGTTAGGCAGTGGCACCGCCGGTCCAAGCGGTGGCACCTCAAAGGCTCAGTCTCCAAGACAATCTTATCGCCAGACTGAGCGATGGTACCGCCTAGACATAGTCTCCCAAACTGTGTCTGGTGATGGTACCACCAAACTGAGTGGTGGTACCATTCAATGTCAATGTTGCAAGTGACTGTACTGCCTAGCACAGGCGGTGGTACCGTTAGGACCCGGAAGACCCGGGATGAGACCCTTTTTGGCTCTATTTTTTAAGCCAATTAGGGTCTATAAATACCCCAATTATTCCTATATGGAGATACACAAATTTGAGCAAAAGAGGAGGAAAGAATACTTGAGTAAAAATTATAATATCTTTAGATTAGTGAGTCTCTTCCTCCTAGAGTTAGAAAGTTTTTGAGAGATGAGTGAGGTCTAAAAGAGATATATAAATGTTCTCTCATGAGCTTATGAAAAAGAGAAAATAGTGTAAAATAGTAATTGATCTTCGCCCATTGAAGAATGATCGGAAGTGGAAGCTGGTGGCCTCGAGTGAAGAGGAATTGGGAGTGGATGTAGGTCACGATGATCAAACCACTATAAAACTTAATTTGCATTTACTTTAAGCTCTTTACTTTCATTGTAAACTGCTTTACTCACTACTTTCACTACGCTTACGAACATGCACTCTAAGTCAAGCTTATTTCCGATATCGGCTTTCATCGTACAAAGTTTTTAATCGACATAATTTTATGATAGCACTAATTCACTCCTCCCTCTTAGTGCTAACTCGATCCTAACAACTAAGTGTGTATAGCAGAAAAGCACCTTAGAAAGGATAAACTATAGATCGATACCATTAAAATTATAGAACTTATTACAAAGATTCTTCACATAAAATTTAAGCTAAAACCAATGAAATTTAGCTACTTGATCATCTAGCAAAAATTTCAAAACCTTAAATCTCTCTCTCCTCCTCTCTCTCTCTGTGTTCCTTTTCTCTACGTCGCTATAGTTTCATCGCATGCCTTTCTTATCGCACGCACATCTCTTCCTTTTTTTTATTTTAATTACATCATATTTAGGCTCAATAGTCATATTGTCCAATCCAAGCCCACATATGGGTTGAACCCAATAATTCTCCCCCTCCAACTCATATAGTGAGCTATGTTAAGCTTACTCTTCGTCTACATGCTTCAAGCTTTTTGTTAGACAAAGACTTTGTCAACATATTTGATTTATTCTCATTGGTATGTACATTTTTCAAGTACAATTCTTTCATCTTAAGCACATCATGAATCCAGTAATATTTTATATCAATATGCTTGGATCTAGAATGATATATTGAATTCTTAGAGAGGTGAATGACACTTTGACTGTCACAGTAAATAGTATATTCTTCCAGTTTTAAGTCTATTTCATGTAGAAACTTTTTTATCCATAAAGTTTCGCTTTAGTAATTGCTATGTATTCTACTTTTGTGATTGATAAAGTAATATAATTCTATAACTTAGACTGCCAAGAGAGTGCTCCTCCTGCAAATATTATCAAGAATCCCAAAGTGGACTTCCTAGAATTAGTATCATTGTCATGTTTACATCTGTGTACCCTTCTAGCATAGGTTTACCATTGCCAAAATATAAACACAACCTAGAAGTACCTCTTAGATATCTTAATATCTATTTTATTGTTGTCCAATTTTTCTTACTAGAATTAGAGAGAAATCGACTGATAACTCCAACTACACGAGATATATCTAGCCTAGTACAAGCCATAGCATACATCAAACTGTCTATCGCAAATAAGTAAGGCATGCTGGATATTTCTTCTTTTCCTTTCTCACTTGTAGGATATTATTTCGAACTGAGCTTGAAATGACCTGCAAGTGAAAAACAAAATACTTTAGTACTTATATTGAATCTTTTAGGAACATTTTTAATATAGGTGTTATGAAATAGCCAAATCTTTCCATTCTTCCTATTATGAAGAATCTTCATGCTAAGTATTTGTTTCACCGATCCTAAGTCTTTTATGACAAAAAACTTAGCTCTCTTTTAAGCTTCTCAATTTTACCAGCATCATGACCAATAATTAACATATCATCAACATATAGTAGGAAAATAATGAAATCATTATCTAAAATTTTTGTTATAAACACATAATGATTAGATATGGTTCTATTATACCCTTGGCTCATTATAAAGAAATCAAACTTCTTATACCACTGTTAGGTTGCTTGTTTGAGTCAATATAAGTTTTGCTTGCATACTAGATTTTTTTTTTCCTTAACTTTAAAACCTTTTAGTTGCTCAACATAAATTTCTTCTTCTAAGTTATCGTGAAGAAATATAGTTTTCATATCAAGTTGCTTAACTTCTAAGATCAAGCAAATAGCCAAATCAAGAACAACTCAGATAGAGGATATTTTCACCATAAGATAAAATATTTCTTCAAAGTCAATGTCTTTCTTTTGACTGAACCTTTTCATAGCTAGTCATGCCTTTATCTTTTTTACGAGTTATTATTTTCAGTCTTCATTCTAACCCATTTATTTTTTAGAGTTATTTTTCCTTTAGGTAACTTTACCAAATAGGTGTGATTCTTAAGCAAAGGATCTCATGTCTTCTTACATGGCTTTAACTAACTTATTTTTATACTTATCTAAAATAGCTTCTTGGTAAGTTTATAGCTCTCCTCTGTTAATAAGCATAACATACTCATGTGAAGAATATCTAATAGATGGTTGTCACTCTCTTATGGATCTTCTCAATAAAATCTTAACTGGTGGTGGAGGTGCTTGTCCAGTTTGGTTCAACATCATCAATCGTAGGAGCATCATCATTGATATTCTCACCACAATTTTCTTGTTTATATTCCCTATGATCATGAACTATAGGTGAAGGAACTGGACTCAAACTTAAGGAATATAAATAGAGGTTTGTCGCTTATCAACATTGTCATCATCATTAAACAACTCTACTTCTAATAATTTTTTTATTCACTGGATCCCATAATTTGTACCCAAACTCTTCATGACTATATCCTAAGAAGATATATACTTTTGTCTTATTATCAAGCTTAGACCTCTTATATTTTAGAATATGAATAAATGCTTTGCACCAAAGACTCTTAAATGATTATAAGATATATCTTTTCCTTTTCATACTCTCTCTGGAACATCATATTTCAGAGAAACTAATGGAAAAAAGATTTATCAAGTCATCTGTAGTTCTCACAGTCTCCCCCCAAAATGACTTAGGTAACTTGGCATAAAAAAACATACATCTAATTATTTCTTCAATAGTTCTGTTCATCCTTTTTGTCACATTGTTTTACTTAGGGCTTTTAGAAACTATTTTCTTAAGTTTGATATCATAGAACTTGTAATAATTTTCATAAGGACCCATATACTCGTCACAATTATCTATTCAAACACATTTTAGCTTTTTGCTAGTTTTTCTTTCAATACTGACATGAAACTCTTTGAAAACATCGAGTACCTAATCTTTAAATTTCAAAACAAAAGCTAAAACTTTTCTAGAATTATCACCAATGAAAATAACAAAATAAATAGCACTTTCAAGAATTTTAGTTTACATAGTATAAATATCAATATGAATCAAATCAATAACATTTGATCTTATAGATAATAAATAAGTATGAAAGACAATGCTATGTGTTTTTTTAGCTAAACAATGATCATAAGATTTAAGAGATGTACCTTACAACTCCGGTAAGAATTACTTTTTAATAAGATTTTGAAATCCCTTCTCCCTGATATGACAAAGTCTCTTATGCCAAAAATCTATCCATTTACCTTTTTGAATTGTAATAATCTTGCATTTGTGTAACTTAGCTTTTATGACAAAAAAGAGTTTAGCTTTTTTTCTCTCTGTCACAATTAAAGAATCTTTAGTGTGTGTGTAAATCCTCTTATCATCAAGTCTACCTGTAGACATCAAGTTAAAACGAATATCTAAAATATGTCTAACATTTTTGAGTATCAATTTATTCCCAAGACTAGTCTCTAAGTAAATATCTCTAATACCCATAATCTTAGATGTACCACTATTTTCTATTCTAACATTGCCAAATCACTAGTAGTACAAGATCTAAAAAAATCATCATGAGAAGTAATATAAAATGAAGCACTAGAGTCAATTACTCAGTTACTATCCTAAGCTACAAGACTGACATATCTATCATCATAAACAATAATGATATCACCTTACAGTGGAAATATTTAATATCTCTTCTAAACTTGGATCTTCCTCTATAACTAAATGGATTTCTACTATGACTTCTTCCACGTCTTTTTTATTTTTCAATAACAAGTGTATCCAATAGTTTTTCTATGTTGAATCTCTCATTCCTCATCTTCCATAGTAGTTGGTTTGTTTTTAATTTTGATGGACTTATATAAATCTTTGTAATAAAGTAAATCTTTCATAATATGTCTCCAAATAAAATAATTTGATAAGTTCAATTTAATAATATCATCTAGCTCTTCCATTTCAATCACATAAGAAAAAGTAACGGAATAATTTATTAGGAAAAACTATTATAGCGGAATAATTTTTTTCCCTCTTTATATATCAAAATAGAAACCTCATCAAAATACCAACTTGTTACCAAAAACAAATATTAACTAAAACAGTATAAACAAAACAATAAATCAATCATAAAGTGAGATGTCAAATTTTTTATGTAAAAAACCCTGTGGGAAAAATCATGAGATCGTAATTCACTTCAAACTTCCACTATCACTAAATAATGATAACATATTTACAATAAGTCTTTCCGATCATAATAACATCAAAAACACATATCTTAATTCAATAATAATATATCATCATCATTGAATTTCATGAAAAGAAAATTTTAGATCTCACCAAATTAGTATAACAGAAAAGTATCTTAGAGAGAATAAACTGTAGATCAGTACCATTAAGATTATAAAACTTATTAAAAAAAATTTTACTTAAAATTTAGACTAAAACCGATGTTTAACCACTTTATCGTTAAACAAGTTTTCAAAACCTAACTTTCCTTTTTCTCTCGGTTTCTTTTCTTTGTGCCGCAACAGTTTCACCGCACGCCTCTCACATCGTAAGCATGTCTTTTTTTATTTTAAATATATTAGATTTGGGCTGACTGATCCTATTATCCCGTCCAAGCCCATATATGGGCTGAACCCAACATCCCCCAAATCACGTAAGATTCTTGACTTTTGGAGGAATATTTAAGTGCCAAGTCAATTTCCTGGGACCAATTGCTTTCAATCTTGTGTCACAACGTTCTCCAGTTGCAGAATATTGAGATGTTGATATGATATATATGTATGTAACCTCTGAGAACACTCGAGCATTGCCGGGCCTCATGCAGCTCAAAGGAATTGAAAGCATTTGGTTGACCACATCCGTATATTATCCTCTCATATTTAGCAACTCTCTCTTACTGCAAGCAAGAATCCTAATGGAATGTTTCTGCTGTAAAGGATGAATGGCACAGTTGCCATTGTTTGCCTGAAATGCTAGGAGAAGGCTCTCAAGATGCCTGCAAATAGAAGACAATCATCACCTGCAAAAAGCCAATCTCAAATGGATCGACCTCAGCACCGTTGATTTTTTATTTTTTTTGAAAGAGGCGATGGATATCAAGAAATGATAGAAAAATAATAAAAATTGAAAAGAATATAGTGATACTCAAAATTAATTTTTTATATTAAAAATTAATGCTACTGAAATAAGAACCCATCACAGGACATACACATAATCATAATTATATCATCTAAAATATAATGGGTTAAGGTTTTAGTCGATGTAATTTTGATCATGGATCACTTAAGCTCTTATAATTTACTCATGTCACAAATAACTCATATATTTTCAAAAATATAGTATATAAGTCTCTCTCGTCGACTCTGAGTTAACAAACGCTAAAGTCTGCTTACGTAATATGTTGGCTCATAATAAACTATTAATATAATGATACGTATAATTTAAATTTAAAAATAAATTCATTTTAGCCCTTGTGATTTTTTATTATATATCACTTAAGCTCTTATGATTTTGCTTGTATTTAGAGTAACCCCTACATTTACAAAAATATAACATATATACCTATCTTATCAAGTTTGAGTTAACGAATATTAGAGTTTGCTTACATAACATGCTGACTCATAATGAACAATTAATATAATAATTTATATTTAAATTAAAAAATTAAGACCACTATCAATAGTGGGAGCAGGGAGTAGGCATCGTCATGGAAGTGACCACTAGTGGTAGCACTGAACCGTTGCTGCCTAGTAGGGTGTTGTACACATGTAGCCTCTCTCATACTAACGACAAGCTCAAGAGCTTTCGGTCCTGCCTCAAGTGGATATGTATTGACCAGCTCGATGCTAGGCATACAATAGTCTTCTAGTCCATCTTCCTCCTCCTATGTGTGTTTGTCCCTGCCGTCTCCCACTTCGTCCTCTCTTGCACTCTCACTTGTCACGCCTACAACATGTAGTCCAGCTCACCCTCACCACCTCCTTCGGCCTCTTCTACCTCTATCTCTTCATATTTATCCGTCGTTTCCTCTTTCTCAATAAGATAGACTTTTTTTTTAACTTAAATTATACATGTTATTATATTAATAATTTATTATGAGTCATCATGTTATGTAAGTAGATTCTAACGTTTGTTAACTCAGACTTGATGAGAGGAGCATATATATTATATTTTTAAAAATATAAAGATTATTTTAGATAAATAAAATCATAAGGACTTACGTGGTTTATGATGAAAATCAAGTTAAAATAATTTTTTAATTTAATATATATTATTATTATTTTAATAATTTATTTATGAATTAATATGTCACGTAAGCCTACTCCATAATATCTATTAACTCACACTTAATATGAGAAGTATATATATTATATTTTTAAAAATATATAAGTTATTTAAGATATAAATAAATTATAAAGACTTAAATGATGCACGATCAAAATCGTATGATATATATTTTTTTTTTTGGAAGAAAAATCATTGGGATGGAGATGGGAGACTTGTCAAAAAGATAGTGGAGAACTTCAGATGCACCGAAAGGCATCCATCACGCATTAGCTGTGATCGATCACATTCTTAGCGGCAATTATGTCGTTGTCGGGATGCCATCGGTCGTATGCTAACCACATGCACGTCAACAACACAAGCAAGATTGGACTCCACGTGGCTGACACGGCATTCTATTACTCCCTTCGAAGAATACAAGTCGAGTAAGCTTGCAGCCAATTCCAAATAAATAGTCGACATTAGATTTCTATGCACATGCAAATATTTCTTGTGTTTGATGGGTGTCACAGTTATCGAATCCGACCCTAATCTCGAGCCAAATCTTATAAATCTCATAAAAATAATAAATATTTTTTATAAATAAAAATATTACAAATATTATAATAAAAATACATGTGTGAACATCATAAAATGCATTCAATTTTGTTAAGTTAATTAATCCATCAATTTTGTTAAATCATTTATCAAAATACTTATATTAAAATTGATAATACCATTATCTAAATGCTTCAATTGAGATTGATAATAATATATTCAACATTAGTTTTATCTATTTCCAATGTAGAATTAATCGAGATATTATATTTTTTAAATAATTATTTATTATTATAAAAGTAAACACTAGAAGAGGTTTGGGTACAAAAATTCTCATTCAGGGATAAAGAGAAAATTTTAATTAAGAGCATTGGAGACATTTAATATATATAAATAAATAATAATTTAATTAATTAGATGAGTGTCATGATTATATTATATTATCTTTCATCATAAATATGTTCTAGTCCATCAAATTGATTAAAAAATTATTATACATGATATTTATATTAATTAATAAATTATTATATAATTGATAGATCTCATATTATAATGCATTTTCTCATCTCAATTAATTCGATTGCTATAAAAATACCAGAATATTATTAGCAAAGAAAATTTTATCGTCCAATTTGGTTGATGGTATTTTTGAGAAAAAAAAAAGGAGAAGAAAAATTCTGGTCCATCATCATCACCACCACCACAATCCATCATCTCTGACCGTCCATCATCCGGGCGAAATCATCAAAGCAAACGAAGCCGTCGCCGTCGGTGTCCACCCCTTGGATCATGCAACGGCAATCCTCCAACGTGCACCCGTCGTCCCCAAGCGTCACGAACACGCCCAGCAACTCCTCGGCCGAGATTTTCCCGTCCCCGTCCGCGTCGAACACCGCGAAGGCCTCGCGCAGCTCCGCCTCAGCCTCCGCGGCCGCCGGAAGCTGCAGCTTGGCCCCAAGCGCCTCCAGCTCCTCCAGGGTTATGCACCCGTCGCCGCCGAGGCCGACCTCCGCGGCGACCGACGCGGCCTCCTCCGCCGTGAGGGGATCGGGGCCGAGCAGCCGCAGAACGGCCTCGAGCTCCCGGGCCATGATCTTGCCGTCGCCGTCGCGGTCGAGGACGCCGAAGAGGTCGTGGACGGAGAAGGGGAGGACGGATCTCGGGGAGGCGTGGAGGAGGGACGAGGAGGTGGAGGACTCGTCGGACGAGGAGGAGGTGGAGGCGTTGTTTCCGAAGGAGCTGTCGCGGCGGTTCTTGGACTTCTTCTTGTCGGCCTTCTTGGAGTTAGAGCCGAAGAAGGAGGCCACGCTCAGCTTCATGCTTTCTCCCCTCCCCACCTTACGGGATTCGAAGGCAGAGCTGAGGATAGAAGCTGAGCGGAATCGGATGGGCTGTTGGGGAAGAGAGGGAGGGATTAATAGTGGGATGAGAAAGGAGAAAGCCGGCGGGAAGCGAGTAGCTTCCGCGAAGTTTCCTGTAAAGTTGTGTTTTCTTTCTTTTATGGACGTGGGGCCCAGCATTAATCGCATGCGAGGAGAGGACATGACGAGGACAAAACAAAGTCTATACAGGCCATAAAACAAAGTCTTAATAAGATTTAAGTTACTGAATTTAATTAAACATATATTAGACCCTTTAATAATAGCTTAAGCTTTTAGGTTTGATAGGCAGAGGAGACGATAAAAACATATATTGAGTTTTTTTGTTGTTGTTGTTGTTGTTGTTGTTTACTAATAGTGCTTTTGAGAATGGTAGAAGTGATGTTAGATACATGTATTTTGGTGAGAGGGGATGATGTTAAACCTCTTTTATAATGGTTTGAGCTTTTGAGATGGGCTGTTACCTAATCATATCCAGGCTTGCTTGTGAAGGAGACTGATCATGAGACGTGTATTAAGTTCTTTACTAATAGTCTAAGCTTTTAGGATCGGTGGTTACACAATTATTTCTATGTTTGCTGCTATAGGGTTTATAAATGGATCAAGCAATAGGAGAAGCTCGATTGAGTATTTAGATCAGTTTGTATCACAGTTTTGGTTCATGCAGATCATCAAGAATCGCTCATCCTTTAACTTGGAGAGAGATATTAACAAGGTGGATACAACTACCGCTAATAATTAAAGGTAATAGATTGAGAACGATTATTGTATATAGAGTTATTTTTTTTCAAAAATATTAAAAAAAATGATTTTTCCTTGATTGAGCCATGCAACCCACAAAAGAAATATGTAATTATGACAATAACAAATCCTAGAAAAAACTAACAAAACTATAGTTAAAAAAGATATATGGTAGGTAGAAAAATGGAAAAATGATTCCAAAGCAATCTCCAAAGAAAAATTTTGATTCTAGAATCTTAAGACTGCAAATTATCTTTCAAATCTCTCACCCTTCAACTTGGTAGGTAGAGTCATTCTTTAAGTATTTATAAATATTCTTGAAGATAGTAAGTCTAATCGGATAAGGACTTCAAATCCAAACGTGTACAAGAAGAATATTAAGAATATATATTATATTTTTTTAGATTTTATGTTTTCTAACTGTCATAATAATAATAATAATAACAACAATGATGTATAATTATAATCGTATTTGTACTCATTCTCTTAAGATATATGTCCTGTATTCATCTCTTTTTATTTTTTTTCGGTATATTCGATTAGTATTATAATGCATGCCAAAAATCATGAAGAATATTGAATCAAACGAGACAAATAAAAAATTTTAATATAAAAAAAACTTTGAGTATCGTTATTGTCTCAAGGAAAAAAAAGAAGTGAATAAAAAAACAAAAAATAATTAAAAATAAAAGTAAAAAAAATATTATATTATATTTATGATAATTTATTAAACCCAGAGTTTTTTTTTATTATCCATTACTATTCCACTTAGACTCGTTTGTTCAAAGAAAAGTGTGTAGGAGTTCAACGGACGTAATTGCCAACATCGACGAAGTTTCATTGCTGTTCTATTTCTTGACCACATTAGCCTAACGCACGGTTCGAGTTTGACCAAAGCATTCAGAAAGCTTCAAACCAATAGCTTGTTTGGAGCACAAATTTGAGCTAATTGGAATTGATTCACAGACATTTATTATCTACATTTATAAAAAAATTAATTTTTTTTATCATATTAAGTACTTTTGAATAACAATCATATGCTGTACAAACAACACATTTAATACACTATCTTACATAAATTCAATTTTTAAAAAATATATTTTTATTTTTCTTATCTTTTCTAAATATACTAAAAAGCCCACAAAATATTTAAAATATTTCATCACATCTCATATAAGAAAATAACAAAAATCCTAATATCATAGTTTATTACTAGAAAATTAACTCCTATCATCACTTCAGCAGTGAAGCTAAGCTGCCACTGGTTATTGGTGGGGACCCCCTTCTCTCCATTCCTTCCTCTGTTCCCTCAATCTATTAAGAACAGCAGTCATCTTCGATGAGGAACAAGCAACGATCATTAGCTCATTAAGACTCCAGAAATGCGGTGTTGGATCTCAGAAATCATCGACGCAATTGCCTCCTCATCTCCTCACCCACCCCCCGCGGGACAACCGCGTGTAGTCAATTAAAGCAGCTGCAATTGCGAGACATCTGCGACGCATTTGTCACGCAATTTGTGTGGACTCGGTGGCGCACTGCGGGACAAATATCCTCGTCCTCGTCCTCCTCGTTGCGCCGGTCGCACACGGCTTGCAGGACCGCAGCAACAGCGCACAAGCCACCTTCCCCTGTCGCTGTTGTGCCCTTCGCGTCCTCCAAAGCCCAAGCTTTCCGTGACACGACAACTGCAACTTAGCTTTCTCTGCGACAAGACGCTTCATTCATCGCCATCATCAGCAGCATCATAAAGTATAAGATCATTATGGCGACAGCTTTGTCTCTTAATCGATCGAATACTTAGGAATTTGTCCATCTTGAGCCTTCAGATCACCCGCTTCAAGATTTTTCACAGCCTCTGTGAAAAATCTTGCTCACCAAATGTTTCAGACGATGGACTCGGAACCATCTGGTGGACTTAATCTTGCTCAAAGATAGCGTATACTGCAAAATAGCAGCTGCTGATACGACCATGGGATCAGAAATGGATACCACTCGAGATGTCATCTCGAAACCAAACAAACAAATCCGTTGTCACACCCGTGATATCTTTGTCTGTGGGATTTACTACGGTGAGGCTCTCATGGATGTGGTGATAGAGCAAGTCGTAATTGCATCCTGCAAGCAGGAAGAATAATTCCTCGAGGGATTTGCTGCCTTCAATAACACTTGGATGTATTATTTTTAGTTTTCCAATTGCAACATTAAAAAATATATGATATAATTTTCTAGAAAAAATAATACATTAAAAAATATATGATATAATTTTCTAGAAAAAATATACATTAAATATATTTTCTCTCAACCTTTGTAGATATGCTAGAAGAAAAAATCTTACAAGTATTCAAAACATCTTTTTGTATGCTTCTTCCTCATTAAAACCCTAAAAAAATAAGGTACTTAAAAAATAATAAAATTTTAATTAACAAAGATTTATTTTCATACTTACTCTTTGCTCTTCAAATAATATTAATCCTTCAGGATATTTAACTCTTATTAAAACTCAAAAAATACTTAAGATATGAAATACTAGAAGATATCTAATGCATATCCTTCTTCGAGAAAATACGATGCTCACACTCCATTGAAACTCTCCATTGTATTTTGGTCACCAAGAAAATAGATAATTTCTGACTCGATGTAGCATCCACAATCAATAGATAATATCATCTCATCAATATTGCGAAAGGGATAGGTAACAATAGTCTCATATTGCCCACAGAAAGGCCACACGAAAGTGACACGGCCTGATTCTAATTCACATAGGTATCCTTCAGCTTTTATGACTGAGATGATCGAATACTGTAACAGGTACTGTTCGTCTTTGTAATATAGAATACAATCGTATCCTTTATTCCTCCCTCGTATTTCAGGTCATTATGACATGGCTGATTAGTGTGACTCGAATTAGGTTCGTAGAATGTGTTCATGCATTTGTCCGTACATCTTTTAAAGTTGTCGCCAACCCTCCATGTAGATTTTTGTATCAAACTATAAAACTAACACTAATCTCATAGCATGTTATCAAAATAGGTAATGAAACCTAAATATATTGCTATATTAATTACACATGTATTAAAAAATATATTTTTTTTATAGAGGTAGATTCCAACCTAAGATGATAAACTGTTAAATTCTTTACTAACTAATATTTTTTAAATAATATTTGTATGTATTTATCTTGCACTTAAGTCGATGTGTCGACATTAACAAAATGTATACTCATCTAAATACATAATATTTAATGTATCTTGTTGACTAAATTTTTTATTCTATTATGAACATTTTATCGAATGACACCCCAATACATCGTTTTGTTCAACTTAGTCAAAATTATTCTCAACCTTTATTAAAATGATTTGATCACAAATGTTATTCAAAAAATTGATAATTAATTATCATAATTTTTTTAAAAATAAAAACTAATATTAATCATCTTAGAATTTTTATCTAATGATTTTATGATAATTAGTTATCAAGTTAAAATTTTTTTGAATAACATATATTTTCATTCAAGTTAAAAAAAAAAGAATACCTCTTAATAAAAAACAAATATAAGGGTGCGATCGGACGAAAAATTAATATTAAGTTTTTCTTCATAAAATATCCTTCTATTATTATCTTAATCCATTTAACTACAAGTTGATTTAAATCTAATTGTCAGTTTCTCATAATACCAGCAATAGCATCTATTCGACCTCTCTTCTCATCATTGTGGGGAATACCATGGGAAGAACAAGAGATGCGACTATATTATTGGCCTTATTAAACCCAATCTATGCATAGGGAGGACAGGGCAAGTTTTTTTTTTGTTTTTTTGAGAAAATTAGAACAGAGATACAAACTAAGCTACTGAAGGATGATCAACCAACAACAAATTGGAAAGCTTCCTGTTGTTTTCTAGGTTGGTGTTCAAAAACTTGTAATATTGGATTCAGAAGAGAGATCAAAAATATTTGTGAATATATTTTGGGACCAAAGAAGATCCCTTGAGATAGTTGATCAGTTGTAAATAGTTCGACGATCTTAAAGAACCCCACAAGATTAGCCCTCTTTAGTCCATCAAAACTATTACGGATGATCGGAAACGATATGTTAAGACTATCGTCACTAAGGCATAGAATAGTGAAGTCTACGCATTCAGCTCCTGTAGACACAAAAGAATAAATAAAATACTCATTTGATTACCTCATCTTCATGCCTTCAAACAATTCTTGACATATATATGGATACTAATATTACGACAAGAAGGATTAGGACGGTGGGTGCGGTGCTTAGCATTGTTGCGACTATTTAAAAAATATATAAAAAGATCGATTGATAAGAAATATATAATTAGTTAGTCATCGTCCATCATGTAATGCCTATCGGAGGAAAAATGCCTAACAACTTGACATCCACTTGCCTGCTTGAATAAGAGTCCAAAAGGTAACTCGATGAAATATTCATGTAAATATTTTTGATAGTTCAAAGGACAGTTGTTATGAACTGACTCCCTTATGAAATATTCATAAAAATATTCTCATGAGTCCAAAGATAACTCGAATTGATTACGTATTGCTGTAGAATATTCATAAGAATATTCCTGAGAGTCGGGAGCTACTCGGATAAGTTATAAATCATCTCCCTTGTAAAATCTTTAAGGGAGAGAATTTAGAACTAGAGAAGTGAATCTCGTTACTAACTTAAGTATCAAGGAGATCGACTTAAGAAACTATTCCTGACTTTGGTCTTTATACAGATGATACCTCGGGCGAATGTGCTTTTCATCTTGGGCCAACTTTGAGCATATAAATCAGAGCCACGTCATGCTAACAAGATCGTCGATGATATTTTCTCCTAATAATGACAATAATATTACAGAGACAATTAGAGGAAAGTTGGTTAAGCTCACTACCTTCATCCAAAACTGTCCATTATCAAAATATCAAAATTTATATAATAATTTGTTTTGTAAGGTATTTCAATATTAATGTATGAGAAAAAGGAGAGGTACCCATAAGAGAGAAAGAAACAATAGAACTTAGACAGACGATTTATAGAAATTCATATTTTTAATTACCAAGCCACCTTCCGATTAGACTGATATTCGTAGTAGTTGTAGACGTTTAAGTATTGCCATATTTATTTTGATCATCATTATTAATGACAGTTCTAATGCTTAACATTATACGACAATATGAATACATGCAATATGGCCAGGCGTACAAACTCGATTTTCCAATCGAAATATGAAAGCTGTCTTCGTGTACTCAAACATGAAGTTAAAAGATTCATGCTAACTAATCTACCTCAACTCAATAGGAGAAAACCACGGCATATATATATTTATATATTGATCTTCCACTAAAAGAATTTTTGCTCTCAATCAGACCTTCCAACTATATACTGTTTCGTTGAATCTGAATTAAACATCCCTATCCGTTCAAGCAAAAGAATCAAATAGTAAATCTCGTCTCTGTTGGAGTCACCGTATCTCTCTCATCACTTCTTCCTTTACTTTCGTCACCGGATATACCTCCACATATTCCTCGGTTTTCCTTACTGCTTGCCTTCTAAGGAAAACATACTCGTCTAAATACCCAAAAAAATGAAGGAAAAAAAGAAATTAATTAATTAATTAATAAAAATAGGGAAAAGAGATAAATTAATAAATTAATAGAAAAAGAAAGAAAAATCACTTAAAATAAAAGAGAGAGAGAGAAAACCACTCCATTTTTTTTATTTAATTGATTAACTAATTGAATCAAAAAGTGGCTTTTTATTATTTAAAGTCGCGTACCCGTCGGGGCTTTGCCGATCAGTCTCTGTTCCGTCGAAGTCTCCGCCCTCCTTCGCCGAGTCGCCGCCCGTTCTTTGCCGCTCCCTCCACCGTTCATCCTCTTTCCGGTACGATCCACCGCCATCCTCGCCTCCCTCATCTTGCCGCTCACCCGGTGCAGAGACTCCCGCCACCTCGTCTCCCCTGCTTTCCACCACCTCCCTCGCTCTCCAAACCCTAGAAGCCCTCGACCCTTTGATCGCCTTCATCAGCCTGTTCGCCCTGATGGCCGAACCTCCCTGTGGCTTCCCCATCTCGGATTACTTTTCCTCCTTCGCATCCAACTTTAAGAATCCCTTCCCCAGTCTCAGGTCGTTCAGCTTCCACCACCACCACCACCTTCGCCCCTCGTTGAGGACGCTCGTGAATCTCTTCGCTGAAGAACCGAAGCGACCGAAGTTGGTTCTCTACACCACCTCGCTCCGCGGCATCCGCCGCACCTTCGAGGACTGCTGCGCCGTCCGGGCCATCCTCCGTGGCTTACGCGTCGCCGTCGACGAGCGCGACGTCTCCATGGACGTCTCGTTCCGCATCGAGCTTCAGTCCTTGCTGGGCAAGGGCCGGCCGTTGGCGCTGCCTCAGGTGTTCATAGAGAACCGGTGGCTCGGCGGGGTGGAGGAGATCTGGCAGATGAACGAGGCCGGGGAACTAGGCCGGAGGCTCGAGGGCGTCGCCGCGCAGGACCCTACGTTTGTCTGCGACGGCTGCGGTGGGGCGCGCTTCTTGCCGTGCTCGTATTGCCATGGAAGCCAGAAGGTCTTCGTGGAGAAGGAGGGGAGGAAGCGGCGATGCGACGAATGCAACGAGAATGGGTTGGTACGATGCCTTCACTGCTGTTCATGAATCTCAATAACCCAATCAAATTAGAGATAAGGAAAAGAATAATTTTACTGGAAGTAGCTTCGTAGAAAAGAATTTGAAAGAACAAACCAAAGTCAAGAAACTCTTTTATTCTTGATCTTTGCTTGTCCTCTTCTGGATGGGACCAGTTGGCTTGCTCGAGAGAAATCTGACCCAGTTTAGATGTAACTGGGAAGGCTTTCTTGGTGATGCATCTTCTCCATAATCGATGCTGACTTTGAGAATGAACAACTGGTCCTCGTCTCAATAGTGTGGGTCTATTGACGATAAAAGTAAATAAGTTGTGTGTATATATTACTGTATATATCGGTTTGCCAATAAAGTAAAATAGTCGTGTGTATATATTGTTGTATATATGGGTTTGCCTATAAAATGTAAATTTCTTTTCTTTTCTTTTCCTTTTGTGCAAACATTGAAGGATGATCATCAATTTGTTTTAATCTTGTTTATCAGATAAACTTGTAAGTCATGTCATATTTGCTAAACTTCCTTTTTGCAATGTGTGCGAAGATTTGCTCTTCTTTTTCCATGTTTTACAGCCTTTCTGATTATATTGAAAATACCTCTTGCACGTTTGATGTGTGCAGACTTTGGAATGTTCTTTTAGGAAAAGTGGATCTGAATTCTGGTTAATTTTTAGATTTTAAGGACATCATTTATAGTCAGAAAAGATTTTCTTGAGGAAGTTTCTTTATATGCTTGGGTGCTAGAAACAATGGTGCATGTCCATGAGTGTCACTGATTCATGCCTTCATGTATGAACAAACTCAGAACTAGAGGGATTCCATGCCATGCCATCCAGCTGCTGCTGCTGCAACCTATATCTATTATATATAGAGATTAGTTTATTGAGGTAGATTGTCACTAGATGATAGCATGTAGTCCCATCCATGTATTTATGCATGTTTTATTTATGTTGAATTTCTCTGCAAGGTAAATGTCTTTTCTAATGTTGTCAATGATTAACATAGACAGTAGGCTTATTTACGTCAGGGTTTTTAAGAGGAGATAACACCAAATTATTGCCTATCAGTTGTGGAGAGAATTCAGAATAATGGTCAATTGGTCATTCATAGGGCAGCTGGGAATCTCAAGAGCATAACATGAGTAGGGAACTATAAGATTACTAGTTGATGCAACTGATCTGGGAATGTTTGGCATGATCAAAGCATTTGTAGCTCTGAAATATTGTTAATATTTAAATTTTTAAGTTTTTTTGACAAAGCTATTGGAAAAGGAATAATCTTCACAGGCTGAAGCAATAACCTTCTCAAGCATCTTATAATTGTAGATGTTCCTCGTGAAGTTGTAGGCTGAATGACATATCTTAAAGGTGCTTAGACTAGGCTGGCTGTGATAGTGGGGGTGGTAGGGTCTTGAACTATTCTCCAGTCTCATAAAGATTTCTTATGGATACTCTCAAAATTATGAGATTAATATTCTGGATTCTTGGTAGTTAGACCTGTCTGGCTTTATCTATAATCCTTACAAGTAATTTTATATATCTTTTGGTTAAAAAAATATTTGAGTACAGTTGTGATCATTTCTATAAATAATTAAATAATTATATCTTTTCTTAAAACAAGTATTTATAATTATAAGATCATACGAAGTTATAAAATTTAGAATCATACCATCATGTTTATTTCTCTTCCCATAACCAAAGTCCTCATGCACGCTTTTATATTTACCATATGTTTTCTTTACATAACCATTCAAATCTCCTAAGTTTTTCAGTTATAAACATTTTTTTTAATGTTATCATCTAACTTTTCTTAAAATTCTTTTTGGTTTAATCACCCAATTCCACTTTAGGGCCATAAACATTAATGATATTTAAAATATCTTATCCTTTCATAAATTTTAAAATTATAATTATATCTCTAAATTATTTTGCATCTACAATATTGTTCTTAAGATCCTTATCAATAATAATTCCTATACCATTTTCGTGTTTAACTTTCTAAGTATATGAAATTTTAAATACAGTAGTATTAAACTCTCTAAATTTTTTTCCTACCCACTTAGTCTTTTATAAATAATTAATATTTATTCTTTTTCTTATCATAACGTCTATCAATTCTAATCTTTTCCTTAAAATGTTCATATATTCTATCAATTCTAATCTTTTCCTTAAAATGTTCATATATTCTAAGTTGTTAACTCAACCATCTGTTGTTGGACTAACTTCTTTACTTTCATTGATCCAAAACAATGAGAGAACCCTTGCCTACTTGGCACCACACCCATCAATGTGATGGGCTACTTCTAGGCGACTTTCTAACCCACTATTTGTGATTCGAGGTGTCTTGCGTCACTTCCGAGTGATGACCTAGATAACTTTGATATATACTAAGTATTTTTTACTATAAAATTGATATATGATTTAGTATAGACTTGAGCATGTAATAGACTTCCAACTGTGTATACATAATGAATATTTTTTAATTTAATTTTTTAAGTTATTTTAAAAATATTTATTTTAATTCAAAATTTTACTTGTATCATTTGTTGAACAAAATTATATATATTAAATCTCTCCAAGAATCAGTCAATATATTCTTTTTGAAACAATCTTAGTAATATTTTAGATCTATTCATGAATATATTAATATCAATAATATAAAATGTCTTATTCATATTAGAAATTTCCTGATTTGGAACAATAAATCAAGATTACTGGCAAGCAAAATATTATATATATATAGACCAATATAATAAATTTACTCTCACTAATTTTTAAATATAAATATTTATTAATAATATTTTTAAATCTAAAGAAAATAATGGTATTATGAAACTTTATATACTATTGTCTCGAGATTTGCCTGGTCATAAACGGATTTCCTAAATTTACATATCAAATTTTATATTTATATTATTTTCTCTGCATACATTTATGTTACCTCACATAAATCAGAATCTCTATTAAAAAATTATTTCATGTCATATTAATTCAAAATCATAATGAGCTACTAATGTCATCACGATTCTTAGAGAATTCATTTAAAAAATTAGAGAAAATATTTTTTTATTATCGATGTATTTTTTATGACCAAAACCTTTGACCACAAGTCTAACCGTTATATTATTCGATATTGCCCTTTTGAATCATATTTATATAACAAACTATTTTACAATTATTACGTAACTCGATGAATTCTCAAATACCATTTTGGTTCATTAATTTTAACTCTTCTATTACATATTATTCTTCAGGTTTACTACTTTCTATAATTTATGAAACCAATGAGGAATCATTTTGATTCCTATATCATAATCTAATCTGATTCTCTTTGACATATTATATAATTAACAAAAATAACATATTTTCTTTTTCTTTTAGATATTCTCAAAATTATCAATTGTGATTATTTTGTAGGTTCATCAAGTTTATTAATATTATTTTATTATTTATTTTTTTTCAAATCATTTAGTAATTTGAGAAAAATAATATCTTGAATATAAAACAATAAAATAATATCAACCTGTATTTTCTAAATGTCAAGATTAAGTTTTAAGATTTTCACTCCCAGTTATTCATTATTTTTTAGGAATCTTGTATTACTAGATTCAATATTATGATTAGGGTAATAAAATATGTATCCCTTTGAGTTTTTCTAAATAAATAATAAAATATCTAAAAATAATCATTGGATCCAAATTACTTTTATGTGATTTGAAGATCCTTATCTCTAAGACAATCATAAATATATAAATATCTCAAGTTGGGTTTCCTATCAATCTATAACTTAAAAGAAGTTATGGAACTGACTTTAGAAAATCATGTTTAAAATATACATAATCGTCATAGAGCTCCTTTTCACATTGATTTAGGTACAAAAGAATAATTCATCATCTCTTGACCATATCCATAAGAATACGATTTCATCTTTCAATAATTTTGTTCTACTGTGACACATTTGGTTATTTGTACTAAGCATGGATACCTCATTTTTCTAGGAATATAGTAAAAGAACTAGAGTTATGATCGAATTCATCTTAGCTATTATAAAATTTACTATCCTTGTTAGATATGATAATTTTGACTTTTTGATCTAATTATTTTTTTACTTCATTTGTATATTTAAAGGTGTCAATGGCATGAGATTTTACATGAATTATATATTTATATATATATATATATATATATATATATATATATATATATATATATATATATATATATATATATATATATATATATAGTCATATTTCAATAGATTATCTATAAAGGTGATAAAATATCTCTCTTCACTAAAATAGAAAACATGAAGTGACCTAGCATATATAATCTAAAAGAGTTTTTGAAATTATATTTCATTATAATATTTGATTATAAGATCGTTACAAACTTAAGTTCACACTAATTCTATATAAACTATCATACATAATTTAAAAGTGAACTTTTATTTAATCATGATGAGCTTATCTTCATAGAAAAAACAATAATATCATCATTAATTCTATATAAAAATATCATACAAAATTGAAAAGTTAACTTTTATTTAATCATGATGAGCTTATCTTCATCGAAAGAAAATTAATATCATCATAATTCTAGATAAAGAACTCAAAAATCTAGATTGGTGGAAATATAACATTAAATGAATAAATCTCTAGGTATAAGCAATAAATATTAACTATTATCGCTTTTGCTATAAGATGATTCCCTATAACGATAAATATTTTAACTTTTTTTTCTAATATTAAAATGAATCTATATTAAGTTGAAACGTCAAAATCAATCTACTAAGTATTAAAAAAGGATTATTATAACGTTTGATTCAAAGTATACAAAGGTCAAACTATTTTTTTTTTTCCGAACCAAACCGTATAACTCACATTCATATGATCTTTCTTGTTATAGTATTTTATTATGAAGATTTTTTTTATGGATTTCTATAGCATTTATAATTTCAATTAATTTACACTTCAATTTTCTTTTATTGTTACTCGAGTAATACCTAAAATATTATGAGTCTTTTCTATTTTATTCTTAATTCTTTTTAAATATATATACTAGTCAGCTCATTTGAGAAATAAGTTTAATTTTATTATAGTAAATTTTAAATGAGGTAAATTGAGAAGAAATAGAATTAATAATAAATTATATGAGAAAGGACTCAACTATTTTTTTTGAGCTTACAACTTTATCAAGTATATTGAGAATATAATCTTGAATTCCTTAAATATTATCATGCTAGTCAGTCTTCTCATTAAGATATTAGTTAATGACTTATCAGTAAATTTAAATTGATATTTAGTACATTAGCTATAGATTGTAATGAAATTTAAATATTATTAGCAATCATCATAAAATTAAAACTGTTAGACCTTTCCCAATTATTTATTTTATTTATTTGTTTCATAGAACTTACAATAGTTATGTGTATGATCCTGCCAACTAGCCTAATACATCTCGTGTAAATTACATATACTCAAATCATTTGTAATAATTTAATCTAAAATATATAAGAACATTTTCAATAGTGCAATGAAAGAAGTATCACTATAATAATATAATATAATATCAATGCTTTGAGCATTTCAATAAATATTAAACTATTGATATTATCTTGATTTCACCTTCGGGTGAAATATTGATGTATCTAATATTCACACAAAATTATTTATAAAGGTTTGATATCATCTTCATAGAATAGTGTGCTACATTTCAGTATACAATCTTAAACTGTAAGGATATTAAAAACAACATTATTCTACCATATCACATAATTATTTCAAATATATTCTCCTTTAAGATTGTTTGAATCTTTTAATTATGTGTGTCATTATTAATATTTTTAATATTATTTGAGACTAATTTTTAAATTAATTATATAAGTTATTGGTCTAGGCTACTTTAGCGATTACAAGATCAATATAATAATATAAAATATAATAAAATAGTATATAAATAATAAAAATTTTATTATAATTTGCATCGCATAAGCTTATTATTCCATACCACTTTGACAATTACCAACTAGATAAAACTTAGGGATATGAGTTACAAATAATATTCATCAATTTTTTTAATCTAATTTATACCAAAATAATTTAATAATAATAAAATAATAATCATAATAATTATTGAATATTAATCGGCATAAAGAAAAACTCATTTGATAACTATAATCATGATAAATCATAAATCATACCTTTTATGTAAAAATAAATATTATTTTATAATTATATATATATGTGAATAATCAAACAAATATCCAAGAATAATAATTAAAATTTTAATTATCACATGTAAAATTTTATCAATATATTATATAATAAAATTATAAAAGATTATAATTTATATTTTTTAATTTCACATAAAATCCTAAATTAGATCAATTAATTCTATTTGATTGAACAAGCCCAGAATTTGACTACCCAAATTGGACTTATAGATTTGGGTCAATCATTCGCCCAATTAGATCCATCAAAATTAAAATTGATTAAAACTTGATTAATGAGTCTAAATTCAGTCAAGTAATCAAAATAAAGTCATGTTCAACTCCGATCAAGATATTTAATTAAAATAAATCAAATTAGTCAATTTTATAATTAAGGATATAATTCAAAATAAATTTTAATTTCTAAAGGGTAAAATTATATTTTTACTTAGAATATATATTGAAAATTTTAAATTTCTTTAGGACATAATTGAAAAGTAAATTTAAGGACACATTGGATATTTTCTTGATTTATGAGGGGTAAAATTATCCTTTTTTAAAGACCCCAATTCTCACGCTATTGTTGTCTCGCCGACGCATTAGGTCGATCATACAACGACTGACCTACAATCTCATCGATTGTCATGCTATGCCGTTATGCTCATCGACGATTGTGCGTCGATTAACGACCACACCATCACTATGATGCCTGGTGGTGCTCACAAGTTTGTCACACATGTAGGCTATCACAGCCTTTGGCATCCAGTCAACGTCGACCGTGGCTAGTAAACATCGCAGCTGTTGCAACCACCACATGCAACGACACTCACTGCAATCGCTATCGCATACAATAGTCGCCGTAACGACCACAGACAATAGTGATACTATTGTAGCTGTTGCACGTGATGACACTACAGTAATTATTTGCGACCAAAGTAAGTCAACCATCCAAGGCTATCGCACCCAACAGTGTTCCGTATGGTACATGATCACTGTCTGTCACTAGGCTGACAACTACTAGAGTCTATCGCCCTCAACAATACTATCATTGATAGTAAGTTTTTAACATTGGCCCATTGCTAGCAAGCAAATGACCGAACAGAATAGATAGAAAGTAGATTAACAACATAAATATATCGTTTAACTATCATAAATTAAAATTAAATAATATCTCTTTTCGCAAGCAAAATATGCTAATAAACAGATGTAAATACAAAATAGATATGATATATGTTTACAATTTAATAGCAGCTTAAGCCATCCTATACGATTGAATCAAGATTTGGAAACGAAGCCAACTACTGCCGAGCCATCTACAAAGTTTAAAAAAGCATCACATTCCAATGTAATAGTGACAGGGTTTATCTGAACGTGCAAGTGTCAAAAGAAGCATCACATTTTGATAGGTTGTACGCACAACTTTGCCATATATTCTGCAACACTATTTTCAATTTGAAATACCTATGCGTCATGAGAAAGACTGTGGCACAGCTGTTGCCTTCATGGCCAAGTGGCTGTCATCATTCTTGGCTTGGATAAGGAGACCACAATGATGGTTGAATCTCCACTCGATCAGTAATTAAAGCAATTTAAAGATCTAATGGTGAGCTGTGAGCCAGAAAGATAAAGAAAGAGCCACCACATAATGCGGTCAATTAACAGAGACCATTAAGCTGAAGCTAACAATTCCTGCAGATTTGTGTCCCAGAAACAAAGGAAGAGTCTGTACAAAGTAATTTTCATCGTTCTATTGGGTGAGAGGGACACATTCAAGTTCAATCTCCAGCTCACCACGTTCGACATTTTGAAGTCTGAGGGTAATCTCCTGTTTTACTTTGCCATCAACAAGGGAAATTACACTATCCTTGACCAGTGTGTCGTCGTTGGTGGCCAGCCATTTCCCGAGCTGCATGGGCTCGAAGATGTTGGTGTTTTCATATTCTTTGGCTGCTGCAAGCAGCGGCTGGATGTCTATCTCGGCCTCCCCCATGCGATCGTCGGTTGAGAATGTGTCCTTATCATACACTTGCTGCAATCATAAATGCAAAATATGCTCAGACAATGACAATGCCTTCCCGATACAGTGGAATTATCAAAAGTCAACTTGATAGATTTCATACGCTCTGGCTTGCTTGTGTATAATTCTGTTTACAATATACCATCGATCAGCATGGAGATTAGATCGTTTATACTGTACTAAGTTAATATATTGAAATTCTGTTTAAAGGTGTACTTGGCATACTTAACCCATCTTGCTATCATGGAGTTACTGGTTTCTATGATGTTGAATTATGTTACAATTTCCTGTAAAAGCTATTGAACTAATGTTTGAAGTTTCATTTACAATCAAATTGCCTATCCTAATATCAACCATGTAACTATCAGTATTACAAGCTTATTAGGTTCGGTTGAAGCAGAGACAAAATAAGTCTTAAATTTTGCATGAAGTTATTGCCAAAGAAAATGCAATAAAATGCCCCACTTTTGGTGATAAATGTGGAAATTTAATGTCAGATGGGCATCCAGCGAAATCCAGGATCACATAAATCCAACATGAAAGCTGATCTCAGACCAACAAAATACATTGCTAACCACACTAGGGCATCTGAACTATATTATTTTGGAAGATAATAGTATTTTGATTCATTCATTGTTGGACATCATGAACATTTTGCAAGAAAAAATGATGCAGGACAAGGGGAGTTTCTTAATGAAATATTAGGTGCACTCTCCAACAGATGGTGAATGCATGCAATCGAGGGTATTCTCTGCCAAAATCAGCAAGCACAAAGCTAACCTAGGGGCATTTGATGTTGATGCATATAATTATAGTGGCTGAGAAGGCTATGTAGTTTAGGCACAAGAGAACTTACAGCTAAAGCAGCGTAGAATGTGCTTTAAGAAATAATCATACTATCCAATATAAGGAGACCTCACTGCTAGAGCTCTAGAAAGTTGTTATAAGATTCTAACTCCTTTTGTTCTTGGACAATAAGTTTCTTTAAAATAGTAAGCAAGTAAGCATAGTGTTTTACTAAAGTTGTGATGATCTGCTGGATAAGCAAGACAACGACTGCAATGGCACTAGTAAATTTAGTGATAAGCCAAGCCGCTGGATAGTAAAATACAGTGTTTAACTAAGTTGCATCAATCTGCTGGATAAGTGAACCCATGAAATAATTCACGTGTACTTGTATTGCTATGCTCAGTAGGTACTATAATACCTATACAGGCTTATACAAAGGTGACCCAATTAACTATGACATTACATGACAAAACATCTATGTCAAGAGAATACGTGCATCAAAATGGTTAATCTCGCAATCATCAAGTAAGTGGAAAATCGAACATGATTGCTTATGTAAAATTTGGCCAGCAAGAAAAAGAAAATATTTCAGGAAAGAGCATAAATAGTTCAGACATTAAAAATGTGGTTCCCTTAGATAGCTGAGAACGTAAATTTTCCTTAACAACTAATACTTACTAGCTTCAGAGGTGGAATGGGATCTGGGATTGATAACATCAGTTTTTCATTCCATACAGGGTTCAGATTGCTCTTGATCACCCGTGTTTTCATCGACTGTAACAGTGAACTAAAAGCTCAGATGTTTAAACCATGAATGAGAAACCAGAGCTGCAAAAGATTAAAATTATTAATCTGGTTCCTTGCCTGGTGTCCCAAGTTCAGGATAACATATGGATCACTGGTAATCATATCCCGAACAGCTAAGTTGGTCCCCCTAATTATGTTGACTTTAACTAATCCAACAAACTCAACCATGCCCATCTGCAAATCATTATCTTATTTGTACAGAATAGAAATTCTAATATATACTGAATAATTTGAAAAGACATAAAAATTTAGAATGTTCAGAATCAAATCATGTAATTCATACCATTTTATTTACTTCCTTATGTTCAGATTCCTTTCTTCGACAACTATTGCGAAATGCATGACCTCGACCATAATGACTACCAGTCTGTTGCTTCTCAAAATTTGTGATGTTTGCAGCATTGTTCTGAAAAGATGTGTTATCACTGGCAGATATTTCAGATCCAACTTGTGCATTAAAGGTTGAGAAGTGTTGCAGCTCATATTTTCTCCTGAGTACAGAAATGTGATACAGATTAAGATCAAAGTTTGACAACACAAAAATTTGACAGTTGCAGGTAGTTACCTGATAAAATCTGTGCGTTCCTCAATGGAGGAATCTGGTCTTGGCTTTTGAATATAATTAGGCAAAAAGGCTTCATATATCATATTTATGGCGGAATTACCACCCCCATCAGTTAGGGAATCAACCTGTTCATCTGTCCATTCATCTAACTTCATTGATAAAACCTGAAGGAGAATGATGAAAGACTTGAAACTTGTGATGCAAGGCAATGCTATGAAGTCAGCATCATTTTGACAAATTTTCTTGTGCATTGCTAAATCTGATTTTTGTGCGAAATTGCATTTCATTGTACAATCTAACAGCCTTATTTGGATTCTAAAATTCATGTTTTGTTTATTGTTCTTTCAAAGTAAGCAATAATCTTCTTGTTTCTAAAGATGGTACAAGATTGATGCACACTAGATACTATGACCAATGGTTTCAAAATTCTCAAATCTAACATTAATTAGTTAGTCTAAAAAGAACTTAATTTATGTAAAGCAATTCTAGACTGAGGTGATGCGTTTCTTGGTAAATTGGAAACTAAAACCAGCATCAGTCCTTTTGGATCAGTTAAAATAACTTCATTTAGTAAATGCTGAACTATTCCAAAATAATTGTCTTTTATTAGATAATTTGTACATGTAGTAACAACACAAACACATATTCTTATTAGCTTATATTTCTTGCATTTCTTGTTTAAATCATGCTCATCATAATCAATCAGTTTAACCAAATACAGTTAGTGTTTTTTTAGTTGTCAGACATCAAAAAAGAAATATACTTGCATGAGGAGATATTAGGTTTTTGACCAACAAGCATGCTTTGCAATTATATCTATGTTACACAATGAGATCTTGTCAATAATATTCCATGAACAGTTATAATTATGTCAAAATGATGTAGATGATAAATCTGGAAACATAAAAAGTGATATTCAGATGCAATTTGGTGTTGATCATTACCTTAGAGACATGAACTCCAAGACTTCTATGAACTCCAGAGCACTTGATACAGATAAATACTCCAAGATTCAGTGAGCTGATCATAAAAGATAGTTTCCATTATATGAATTGTTGAGGAATGGTCATCGGACACTTGAGAAGTAAGAACTACAAATAACAAGATAGAAAGTATAGAAATACAGAAACATGTTGCAAATTGTCGACTTCGATGCTGAATGAGTCATGAAGCTGCTTCTCAAATGAACACAATAGATATTAATTCATTAACTTCACTCAACTTAGACATTAAGAGATGGTGACAAAGAAGTCGAAAATAAATGCCATCTTGCAAATATAAAACACTTAATGCATTACTTGAACTGGAGCAGTAGATCTATTTAGACTAAGAACTGATAGATGCACTGAAGCTATAACAGAAGCAATGGAGAAAGATATGTAGAGTGTCAACTATCAATAATCAGATGGATGGTTACACCCATTTCGGGTCTGGTGAGCCACAGTCGGCACAAAATCTGTTACTTGGTTGATTTGATAAAATCTTTAGCCTTCTAAGTGGAGTTGAAGAACCTGAAAAAAAATGAAGTCAGATTAGACTTTTTTTCTTCATATTTTTATTAAAATTCACAGAGAACTAGAATCAAGAAATTGAAGAATGTACAATATAGCAATAAAATAAACTTGACATTGTACTTCAATAAGCTATTTATTACATTTAATGTTGCACAACTAGCAGAAATCTTCCAGAACTCTAATGTCTGTTCTGCAATCCCAGCAATTCAGAAAGTTGATAGAAAGTACAATTCCTTGAATTCAGAAACATATCCCCTAATATTTGTAATACTGTTTCAGCTATCCAAAGCCAAATTCTGTATATTGTGAAGCTTACAATATATGGTATCTGTTTTTTAGTCATTCAGTAACTTGTCAACTTAAGTAGCTGCCACTTTTTGCACTCGGTTGAGGAATAAAAAAGAAACAAAAAAAGAAGTGATCCTACACTTTGTTCACAAATTATGTATATAAATGATGCAGCATCTGTAAGTTTACAAGATCATGTCCTGATCTATTGAAACACAAGCAATTGAGGATTTCATAACAAAAGGTTTTTAAATTGTATCAATGGACTTTATTAGACTTCTCTCAAGGCCAATACATAATCCAAGCCACCTGGTCTATAAGACCAACAGAATAGCTTGGCGCGTAGGAATCTGATGCTCTTGGACACCCATATGGACTATTAATTTCCAATGACAGAAAAATCATGTCAATTTGTGACATTTGAGCTTGTGTAAAGCAATTCTAGATCTGTTCCTTGTATGGCCATGTAAAGCAAATATTTGAGCTTGTGTAAAGCAATTCTAGATCTGTTCCTGCCGTGCAATTCACCTGGCCATGTAAGGTTGCTCAATTGTGACCAGGCGACCAGGTAAATTGTTACTGAAACAATCTCCCCTCCGTATGGAGCGGTAAGAATATGTTATTAGAGGGCTCATGCACTGGCTGGCACGCTTTTATCTGCTGATTCACCTCCGACCTTACACATCAAGTACTTTCTTCTTTGTGCCTTGAGAATGCATTTGTTAGCTATTAAAGTCGGTAATTTCTACTTCAAAGAAAATGCACTACCGAACACGTTAAACCAACAAGCCATTCTCCAGCACTTCTCTGTCAGAAGACAGGCTGCTAATACCAAATTAAAGTTGTCATATAGGTTCTTAATCGCCACCAATTTCATGCAAATCAGAAGTCCCTGAAAGAACGACCCTCACAACCAAGGCCAAAATCACATCAAGAACGGAAGGAAATGATCAGAACATGACAAGCAACGTAAGAACGGACGACCCAAGTCCCCCCAAAGTACCGACAAAACAACGGAAGCAGATATAATCATAAAAACATCAAAACATAAAATGAAAGAACCTGCAGAGTTGCAGAGGCCGTGGTTTCCTTGTTTGGTAGACATTTACACAGCAACTCCCCCCCCCAACCCCAAAACGAATCACGGCCACCGTGAATGCCAAGTCTCCCTGCAAAAGCAAAACCACAATTCCTACTATTCGCATCATCTGATTAGCCGCAAACAAGAAGGAACCACGAAATCCTTTTTTTACCTTTGTATCGAAATCGATCAGACCAAGGCAAGGGAGGGCATCGTCACCTTCCCATCCGAAAGCGAGAACCGCCAACCATGGCGATTCAGTTCTAACAACCTAATGCCTGCCTGCAAGTCAGAGATTGGAGCGATGCATATATATCCATCTCCCCACCCGCACGTCCGTTACTCATTATTATTATTATTATTATTGTTATTTCTTCTTTTTTCTACCCTATGATATGTATATATATATATATATATATATATTAACAGAAAATAAAATTGAATATAAATTGATAGGGCGAGAAACGGATGAGATGAGAGTTAATGGAGTGGCGAATAGGTTTTTTCTGTTATTAATTAAGGAGAGTTTCCTTCTACGTTGGCGGTTTAGTTGGAGTCACGTCGCGGAAGCACACATGGAGGTCGGAGACAAGTGGCGACGGGGCTGGACGTTGCTGATGAATAGTTGCGCCGATTTGGTGATGCGAGAACGATTTAACGAGCGAAGAATGACCAAATCTTTTCTTTATAAGATAGAAAAGAGAGGAAAAAGATATACGTAAGATTTAAAAAAAAAAGTATTGTATCGAAAAAACCTTCGCTTTTGATCAAATGAATGTAGTCCATCCTTGGACTGAATAATCAATGAGTATTAAATAATTATTAAATATCTTTTGAGTGTTAATTAAATATAAATTTTTATTTTGATATTAATTATTAGGATTTTAATGATACTAAGAGGGGAATGAATTAGTATCATAATAAATTTTAATTATTTTTAAATTTTGATCCAGAATTATCAAATATAAATTATGAGTAATGATTACGAGGAAAATAAATGATAATAAGTAAGTAAACAATCACGAACAAAAATCATTAGCAAAAAAAGAAATAATAAAATCAATTTATAGTGATTCAGTCTCTTCGACCTACATCTACTTTAGATTTTTTTATTATCAAAGTTATCGATTTCCACTAATGATCTTTCTTTAACGAATGAATATCAATTATCCTCGTTATAACTTTCTCATTTTTTAAACTCAACACGGCTCAATTTTGACCTAACTTTAAGTACAATATTTTTTTATAGGAGCTTTATTTCAGTTTAATACTAGTTCAAATTAGCCTAAAAGGATCTCGACCAAAGCCTTGGCTCATCAATCACTCATGTAACATATTTTTAAAGCCTTTAACATATTGTCTAGTCTTCCCAACATGTGTCCAATCTTTCAAAACTTCATCCAAACCATCGTCGTATCACTTTATCCTCCGATACATCATCAACTCCTCTAACATATCGATTTTATCATAATTTTTGATCTTTTGGCATGATATTTGATCCTTTTAACTTAATGTTCAAACCTCGAAGTTTATTCCTTAAAACATCAATCGATCTTCCAACTTGATACTAATTTTTGACACACTAATATTTCAATATAATGACTGACTCTTTGATTTGACATTTTGCTCTTTGATTGTTCGATAATCAAAATATTTTTTATATTATTTATCTTAAAATATTAATTCAATGAATTCATTAATTAATTTTATTATTAAAATTTAGGATTAAAAAACAAGAAGACATCAACGAGGAAGAGTCTTCATCAAGAACTTCCTCGCTTCAAAGAGGACACGAGCCCAATGATAGTTCAGGCGAAACATCACCATCGAGAAGACAACATCGCCGCCGTAAAATGAGAAATTGGAGGAGATATTGGTGTCGAGAACGGAAGGTCGATGAGATGTCACTGCCCATCCTTTATTGTAAGTACACTCAGCTGCAGTGTAACCCAAATTACGTAATGGATTGATTTCATTAAATCGATTCAAAATCAGTTTAAACGGTTCAAATATCAATAGTTTAATTACATTTGGTTCATAGGTTTTTTTTTTTTCATTTACCAAAAAAAATGCCCCCAAGTAAAATTAAATAGTGGATGCTATCGGCTAAAACAATAGCAAAAGAAAATTTCAATAAAATACCAAAAAGTTATGATAATACCAAAATAATATGATAAACAATACATCAGCTCAAGAGATTATTCTATCCATCAATGTAGAATCGAACTAACAAAGGCTTATGTTGATAGCATAGACGGAAGATAAGCGACAGAAGAATGAAATATGAAGGAAACCGATCGTGAAGACTAATAATGGTTAATTATTAGGAAAAGCTAGAATTTATGAATGCAATAAACACTAAAGTTTTTTTCCGATAAATATTATAATATTTTTTATGTGAATCAATTAGGATATATATATATATATATTAACATTAAATATGAGATTATAAATAATTTAATAATATACAATCGAATTAGATAAGCAAAATAAATAAATAAATAAATAACGAAATAAGATTGATATAAAAAAATCCTTCATCGTGAAGGAAAAAATCACAAGCAGATGAATTCTTTCGTTAAAGAATAATATGACTAGAAAATTCTTTTTAGACTTACTAATTAATATCAAATATTAGATCAATTCTTTCAATATAGAATAATAAGATTACAATGTTCTCTCTGAATTAACTAGTTGAGTTTCCAAAAAAATAAGAAGAAAAACTATGTAGAAGGAAAAATCTCAAATATCTAACTATCAGTATATTAAAAAATCATAATAATCGGATTTGAATTTGATCAATCAATCATCGTAGGATCTCTTTTCTTTCCTCATCTAATCCCATATTAGATTAGGATTTAGATTTTAATGAACCTTGTGGATCTCACCATTAACTCATGGACGGGACCACCCAACACCAATGTTGATCCATTAATTGTTTACTTAGTAGAACAACTAGGCGCAAGGAATGTACACCAACCAAGGAATAATTAATGTGCTTACACTTCTCCCTGTCACCACAAAACCCAATTCTTTTGCCAACCACTGCATATATATATGTATATGCATGATGTACTGTATGCTTCTGGTCTCCCATCTGACCTGCTCCTCATCAACACTAAATCATTAACATATACGCAAGAAGATACAGATGGTGGTGATTATGATTTAGTCGTCTATTTTATATGATTACGCTCGACTCCATCCATCAGAGGAGAGAGAAAGCAACAGAGAGTGAGAAAGCGATGAAGGAAGTATAAGGACAGAGATGAGAGGGAGAGGCAAATCTAAAGGGAATCGGATGAGAGTGTGGGGAAGGGGGGGATACAGCGAAGAAAAGGTGGGGGCCAATGCTGATCTCAGGGAATCCTCATGCAAAGATTTGGTGGGCCACCACCGATCCTTGCCCACCGTCTGCTACGCGTCCAGATCTATTAGCCTTTTCGTGCTCCTACACCTCGATCACACTCTCCCATGTCGGACCAACCGGACGAAGGTGGATTGAGCGCGCTGGTGTTTCGGCTTAACCTGGTCCGGAGGGACATTTCCGGAGGTGGCTCATAAACAAGGCAACTTGCCACGAGGGAGAGGGTGTGAACGTCCGTAGTGGCTTTGCTTGATATCCAATTCATGGCTTGGGGAGATCCGAATGATATCTGTTCGATCTTGGTTTGAAGAAGATGAGATTTGGGTGTGTTGGAAGGTGGATTATATTTGATTGCCTCGGTGGATGTTGGAATAGAGAAGAGAAGAGAACCACCTTAGCCAAACCAGCGGCCAACCCAAAACCCCTTCCTCACCCTTTCTTCTTCTTCTACTTACCTATCAGTGGGTGCATGTCCTGTCCATCATTTGCCGAAAAGTTGGTGCTGCCGTTGTCGTCTCCGAAAGAAAGGAAGAGAGTATTATGGGTGTTGATCCTGAGGCACAGTTTCATGTGCTGGCCGTGGACGACAGTCTCATCGACAGAAAGCTCATTGAGAGGCTTCTCAGGACATCTTCCTACCGAGGTAGGCACTCTTCACTGCTAATGGTTTCAAGCATAGGGAAAATGGGAATTATCACTCACTAGTTTAAATCTTTTTTCCTTTAAAGAACTGTTTTGGTGCTTCAGTTACCACAGTGGATTCAGGGAGCAAAGCTTTGGAAGTGTTGGGGTTGATGGAGGACCAGGATGTCTCATCACCTGCCTCCACAGATAAAAATGTAACTTGAATGAACCCTTGATTTTGTAGCATGGATTCCTTGCTTGTGATGAAGAATCCTGTTTCTGATTGGTTGTTGTGGTAATTTTGCTTGTAGCAAATTGAGGTGAATTTGGTGATAACAGATTATTGTATGCCTGGGATGACAGGGTATGATCTGCTCAAGAAGATCAAGGTAGATTTGATGGTTGCTCCATTTTCCAGTGCTTGAATTTTTAAGGTCTTTATGTGTGTCTGTGCTTGCTTTGCTTGTGTCAGGGGTCATCAAATTTGAAGGGCATCCCAGTTGTGATAATGTCATCTGAGAATGTGCCTTCCAGGATCAACAGGTGAGGAATATAATCAAACACTTACCTATGACAGAAACACTTTGCAAAGTGGATTCCTTTCTATTGAATTCTTGCACGAGATTTTGGTTTCATTTCGGAAATAACTGGCACACCTTTACAGTAATGCAACTTCCAGTAAAGTAGAACAAGAAAAGAATTCAAAGTTTTATGTTGCTGTTGGGATTTCTTCCCAATTCCTTGAGGTTCAGTGGGAAGGATTAAGATGATTAAGACATCAAATTCTCCACGGTTCTTTCTTGTAGTCAGTCTTTCTTCTCTCTCTCTCTCTCTCTCTCTCTCTCTCTCTCTCTCTCTCTCGGGACCAAAATGCTTGCATTGATCTCTCTCCTCTTAGAGATGAAACCACTAATTTTTGCAGCTAATTGGAGAAAAAGAAAAGTCCAAGAAAGAGATCCATCTCACAAATCTATATGATAGGGAATTGATCTCTGATGATATATTTGATTCCATGGACAAATTTGATATGGTAGGAAGTACAAAACTAGAGAGGTGGTTTTTCTTCGATGTACTCTCTGGTTCAAAGAAATTAATAGCAAGCAGCAAGTCAGATCTTTCGCAATCCTTACTACATTTCTTGCCCGTAGCCGAGGCAACAACTAATAAGAGGGGAAAAAGATTCGAAGTAGCAACTGGTGCCCATGACATGTTTGTCTTCCAGACTGGTACGTCATCTTTTTCTCTGGTCATACTTCGGGAGGAATCAGGACAAAGGCTTTCTATGCCAACAGAGTCAAACATCCAAAATCTTTTCCTTATGATTATAAGATTTGTTCAATGTTCAGAAGTTGGATGTGATAAGAGAAAAAGGATTGGAAGTCCCCACCTCTTATCTTCTTTCTTCTTGACCTAAAAGATGGAAATGCTTTGGTGTGTACTGATGACAGATGCTTGGAAGGAGGAGCAGAGGAGTTCTTTCTCAAGCCAATACAGGTTTCAGACATGATCAGGCTCAGACTTTATATGCTAAAAGGAAGACTGAAAGAGCAGCAACAATCACAACAGCAAGAAAATAACATTATTACTGGCAGCAGCAGCAGCAGCAGCAGCAGCAATAGCAATAACAGCAATAACATCAATAAGAGGAAGGCCATGGATGGGGGACTTTCACCTGAGAAGAGAAGACCAAGATTCTCCTGTAATAGCTTGGCATTTGTGTCATATGAAGAGATCTAATTGCTTTCCAGAGATTGATCAATCCTCCAGAATCCTAGCCTTCTCTTTCTTTTCCCTCACCATCTGCCATCCTTTAAGATTTGATTGGGTTTTCTTGGCTCAAGCCATGAAATCCAAGCACACACACCTTAATCCATCTCAATTTTGTTTGAGCCGAGAGAATACAGAGAAGAAAAAAAAAAGGGAGAGTGAAGTCATGGATGAATAGACTGGATTTCTGATACTCTGTTTACTTCTTATATTTCTCGCTGAAACGTCTATTCAAAGGAAAGAAATCCTCCTGCATCTCTCAATTCAAACGTTCTCGCCCTTGTAATGTGTTCAATGAAATCCCTGTTTCAGGACTTTGCCAATGCACAAACTACGTTTGCTTCAAGATTTTTGTCTTTAAGTAACACACTGCTATGTTTGTGTTGGGGTAAAGTTCAGCATTTTCTGCTAATTGAGGGCCCACGCCAGTGTAGCTGACACTTGAAAGAAAGAAGATAAAACGGATTCCTTGACCTTTCATTTGTTTGTGGTGAGAAGGGAGCACTTTATCAGAGGTTTAAGAAGCAACAAAGCACTCGATCCCGAATAATGATGAAAGACAGTAATAAGAGCTTCTCTTGAAGTGATGAAGATATGCAATATCTCATGACTGTCACCAAAGTTAACAAGTATGACATAGTTGCTTAATTCAGTTATTATTTCACAAAAGAGGAACTGATGACCTCAAATTGATGCACCTAACTTTATTTTTACAAGTGAAAAAAGAAAGGTATTACTAATCATGTAAACTTTCAAGCCTCTACAGTCTTGTGCAGTAAATGTGTAATCATCAGAACAATATTGATATAATTATTGAAGTTGAACATGAATTTTAAACATAATTGAAGTTTGGTTAGAGATCCACTGCTTTTCTCGTATTCCATGACCAAGAGAGATTGGAACCAGGACACTATAAGCTATCCATTGAAATCAAGTTCAAATTGTAACAGAGGACTCCATCACTTTTGAGTTTTCCCAACTAATTGACAATTCTATGGGAGAGGAATTACCTATACAAATGGCTACTGCCGCCCACAATTCTTTACATTACATATCACTTATTTGCAATTTAAAATCTGATTTCATCTACACGCTCACCCTCTTACTATACAAACCACTGTATCTACTTAATATACATACATCTATTAGTACCCAAACACAATTGACAATGGTAATTTGTTGGTGTGGTGCACAACTAATGTGAACAGGTGTCAGAAAAAGTATCTACCATGGTTCGCTGTTCTTACCCCAGTATCTTGTACTGACTCCGGACTTGCTCCAACCTTCCTCCCCCAGAATGAGTTTTACCCGTGTCATCAGATTTACAGTAAGATCTTCCTCCAACTTGTTTGATTGATTAGATTGGGACACCCGTGTGTAAGAATCCTGGAATCAAACGAAACCTTGGTTTTAATAAATAAATCTTCCATAGTAGCAGATAACATATAGTATATGCTTTACCTTTGAGGTTTGATATGATTTCAAGAAGAGTAAGCATTCTTCATAGAATCCACAGTGATACAAAAGAACTGCATAATCTCTTAGCTCCTCGGGACTAGCATCTAGAAGTATAAGTCTCTCACAAGCTGTGGAACAGCACAATTAATAAACTATAATGAGATTGAAACCAAAAAGGAAAAGTTGAGTCAGCCTTGTGTAACAGCATGAGAAAAATTCAGAGACTCTCATGATAATCTTCACAATCCAATAGTACAACAAATTCCCAGGAACATTTGGGAATTAATGATTTTTTTTTTAACTGCTAAGTGTTTTTTGTTTTTATGAAACAATAAGTGTTAATTGGTGGGGAACCAGATTGATTGTTGCATAGGCTCCTTCAACCAATAGGCAATCTTGTAGACATTTAAAACATAAGATTCTGAAAGGGAAAATGACAAGCATAGGTACAGAAAACAATGCTAAATGGCATGAATAAGCTGAAATAACCAAGAAGCACAAACTCCACAATCAAGGATTTCATAGCAATTTTACTCCCCAGTGGAGCTTTAGTGTGATCAGCAGGATCTTTTTATTCCTAGAAAGTGGCAAAGGACTCCAGATGGATTTGCCATCCAGTTATGCTAGATGCTCCAATCCTACCAACATGTCTAGTAATTTGTCTTTTGTGGCTGGTAGTATAAATGTCATTGATCTTCCCAAGGCCCCACATTGGGGGAGCCTCGTGGACTAGTTACACCCATTTCTAAAATGCACAAGACATCAGTGAGTAGCAGCAGACAGCATGGTTCAGACCCAGACGGGTAAAATTGGTCAGTGTATACTGTTAGCAGCCATATTACCTTCCTTGCAAAGGACAATCATTATTATCAGATATTTTGACTTCAGCTATGCAGAATAATTCTATTGCTTACTATTGCTAAATTTTCAGTTATTGGTGTGGGTTGAGGAATTGCATGTTTGATCTGGAAGATAAAGCTAAGCCCCCATGGTCAGGCTAAAATGGCATTGAGATCCATCACTTTTGATTGGAAGTGGACTCTTGCTTATATACATCTTCTTTAAATATTCAAAGAATAATTGAAGATAGTATATTCTTAACTTTTTTGTGTTTCCAACTTTTGATTTACTAAGAGAGACCACTAAAGTTAGCTACGGAAAGCCAATAATTGAGGATTGGTTAGCTAACTATGGAAGGACCAAATACATACTTTGTGCTGGATCAACTCTTTCACAAACTCTTGTATATATTAAGCTGCAACCTTTGTCTCTATAAAGAACCATGGTGTACACAGGCTTCCTCATTGCTTTGGATCTCAGGTCATCACAATAGCATCTCTACCACACTGTTAGACTAGTTCTTGTAAAAGGGGATGATAAGGAGAGAGGACAAACTTGCAACTACCATTAAGGATCATCCATGATAGCACAAACATATAATCAACACAATTTTACAGTTTTCTACATGACATGCATATGAGAGCCAAAGCAATTACACCAGAAAGGTTCATAGTTACACAATAAAGAGAAAATAATTAATCTGATTTTCCATGGAAAACAGTATAGATACAATATTTTCATTGGTTATTCTCTGGTTGTTCATTTAATTATTTCAAGATTCATTTCTAGGATATCAATGAACTCCAGTTTCTCACTTTTCAACATGACAAATATGATATAGTCAAGGCAACTAAAGCCGAAAGGATAAAAATGACAAAATAAAGAAAGAAGGTAATTAACATAGTATTGTTTGGATATTAGTAGAGTAAAAATTTTGATAATACTACAAAGTAAGACAGCATTTTACTAACTTAAATTCACTTAAATAAGGTCCATGTAATAAAGGAGGGAGGACACTTCAGCAGACTTGGAAGTATAGAAGGGCAGCTATATGGTACCAGCTAATGCACGTCGCATATCACCAAAACGAACGATTGTCCAAACCCCACGCTCTATTCTATGATGAGCAGCCTTAGCAGAAGCTATCTCTAAACCACTGTTATGGTAAAAGAACAAAATGGGTGAAAATTTAATTATGAGAGAATTTTACTACATTTAATCTTCTTGGAAAAATAATATGCTGACCTCACATTGCTATGTGACTCGGAGTATCTTTCTTTTACTGTTGCAGGACCATAACTGAGATTTGCAGCTTGTGCCGCTCTTAAAAATAAACTAGTAGAATGATCATACTGGAATGGCCAGAAAGCATCCTTCAGATTCCTTAGTGTCTGCAAAAGTGAATATTTCAATGCATACAGAACAAAGTAATACCATATTAGTGTTTTCAGTCACTGTCCGGGACAGTAAATATTGGCATGACCAATTACAAGATACAAAAGGCAATGTTTCATTTCATAAATGCATAGAAGTAATTTATACTGAGTTCATGTTTTAAGAATGATGTACTCCAAAATGTTGGGAATAACTGGCTTTTAGAAAAACAGAGTCCGAGTTACATGGCCTTGTAAAGCCGAGATTTAGACTTAATACCTAGGTTACCTTAATGTCATTGGAAATTGAGATTTTGATGTCAACTATTGTAATCATATCCAGATTGCAAATATATCTAACAAAGCTATAATTTCAATGTCAGAATTGGACCAGAATGGTTGGACCTGTTTATTTTTCTGGTCCGAGAACAATGAAATGGCCAGTATTTGATGTGGGCTAAGCTATGTCTAAGAGTGAAATTTTGATATAACGCATTTGTTCTCGGCTTTTTAATCTCAAAGCAATGAAGCTAGAGAAGATGCAATGTGAGAACTTGGAGATAATTTGATTTGGAGATTCTAAGTGATTCACTTTGGTTAGTTAATGTTTATAATGGTTTATTATGTAGGACTTCAACCAACTTAATTAATGTTTAACTAGTCAATCTGATTGACTATATATATATATATATATATATATATATATATATATATATATATATATATATATATATATATATATATATATATATATATATATATATATATATATATATATATATATATATATATATATATATATATATATATATATATATATATATATATATATATATATATATATATATATATATATATATATATATATATATATATATATATATATATATATATATATATATATATATATATATATATATATATATATATATATATATATATATATATATATATATATATATATATATATATATATATATATATATATATATATATATATATATATATATATATATATATATATATATATATATATATATATATATATATATATATATATATATATATATATATATATATATATATATATATATATATATATATATATATATATATATATATATATATATATATATATATATATATATATATATATATATATATATATATATATATATTTCAATGTCAGAATTGGACCAGAATGGTTGGACCTGTTTATTTTTCTGGTCCGAGAACAATGAAATGGCCAGTATTTGATGTGGGCTAAGCTATGTCTAAGAGTGAAATTTTGATATAACGCATTTGTTCTCGGCTTTTTAATCTCAAAGCAATGAAGCTAGAGAAGATGCAATGTGAGAACTTGGAGATAATTTGATTTGGAGATTCTAAGTGATTCACTTTGGTTAGTTAATGTTTATAATGGTTTATTATGTAGGACTTCAACCAACTTAATTAATGTTTAACTAGTCAATCTGATTGACTCCTAAAGTTAGACAACTCCAACTTGCTTTTTCATTCTTGATTTGATTCAAAGTCATCAAGGACTCCCAATCATATATATATATATAACCTGTTTATTTCCTTTTACTCCTCATCTATCTTGTGGAGGTTATCATCTTCCATTGAAGTACAGTGACATTCAATAAGAGGTGATAAATCCAATCAGATCCATTGATTTGGTAGAAATTAGAAAAACAATGACATGTGGATCATATTTAATATAAGCAAGCTTAGGGTAAAACTTACAAATGATTCATAAAAAATTACTAGAAACTTTCAAGTGATATGAACTTTACCAATAAAATCTCTACTATTTTAGTTTCCAGTAGGTTGAGTTCTAGCTGAGGTGAAGTATGTATCTATATATGAACTCATGAAATTTTCATCTATGTTTAGGAATTTATATTATAAGCACATATATTATAGATAAACAATATCATGAACTAACCTTCACTAATAGTGATTTTGAAGTAACAATATGGGGTTGATCTGACAATTGGCTTTTCTGTTTATGATATCCTCTGGGAAGACTGCCGAGATCATGGGGGAAAAAGATCTCTACATCGAAATCCAGAAAACCATACACCTTTAGCATTTTTAGCATTTCTGAGTATATGAGTGATAGTATCACTGCTGATCCTGATCGACAAGTCAAAGCCTGCTCAACATAAAAACGTGTGAACAAGATAGCCTAGAAAAGAAGAATTCTAAGTTAATCAGGAAAGGCAAAAAGAAGGGAACAGAGGATACCGAGTGAAGATATAACGATCGGGCATCTGACATTGCATCTGTTCTACGAAATCCCTGGCAACATATATGGTGGTGAATAAGTTTACTACAAGAAGCAATAACAGAAGGAAATGACATAAATGGAAGAGTCAAAATCCTTATAAAAAACATTCAAAAATAACTATTGCCAGCACTAAAATAGATTAACAACTAGAACTAAGAACATCAAAGGTGAGACCATTCTATAATGCCAAGTTCATCAGATTCAATAATAGCATATCAGCACAGTACACATGGTCTGCATCACAATAGGTTATAATTGAGCATTAGGATCCCTTAAAAAGCAGGCTAAACAAATGAATAAGAATCAATTTTATGATGAGCTATATATGAAGACTGCTGAACTGTTAATAATGTCCCCCGACAGTACCATCTGAACTACATACATCAAGCTTGAAACTTATTGACATTGTCCAACATATGATTTTGATGTGGTGAAACTATTGAGTTCCCTCTAATTCACCTTACACAAACCTAAATTTCATAGATTCCTGAAAGATTTTAACAATCAGAGGTCACTGATGAACATGGATACCATTGGCAAGTAGATAGTATAAAATGCCAATAATTTATTTCATAGTACATGTGTACTTTTCTCATACTACAGAAGAATTGCTTGGAAATTGGATTCAAAATTAAAAATAAGAATCTATTACACATTTACCAGCATTTTGTATCACAGGGCTTGTTTGTTGAATCAGTTGATTACGCCAACTAATGGGATGGAAATGTGAAGCACAAACAGGGCAAATTAGGCATTCGCAGAGAAATCAGAGCATGAAATTAGAAGTTCTAGTATGTTATTGGCATCTCAGACCATAAGTAACTACCTTGTGAACATAGAAATATCTTTCCAGGTTCCCAAGGAACACCTCAGGAGGGGAATTCAAGGGTGGCATGTACAGGGAGCAGAACCCCATAGATAGATCATCCAACCTTTCGACGAACGCATCCACCGGCAGCGGCACGGACGAATGGGAGATAAGCGAATCATCCTCCGCCGCGATCTGCAGTGCGGCTTTAGCAAGATCGGCGCCGATCCTGACGACGATGCTCGTCTCCCCGCTGATCCCGGACAGGCCCTGTATCTGCTGGCAGAACCCTTCTCTCGCCGCCTGATCCAACAACCACAAAACCGTCCCCCGTTTCTTGATCGACGAACAAACGAAACCAAACACATCGCAAGAAATCGAAAAGAAGTAGAGAGACATAGATCACGAACTCGCGCGAGCTTGGTGTCGATGCCGGCTTGGTTGAGGGAGTCGTGGAGGAGAAGGCGGGGGAGGCCGTCGGCGGTGCTGGTGTCGGTGGTGGCCGTTTGGTGAGACTGTGCTCGAAGGTTGGGACGAAGAGACGCTTTCCTGTGGAAAGTGCAAGGATGAGGGAGAATGACGATGGAGGGCGTAGCCCGTGCGACGCAGCTCATGGCTGGAGGCGGAGCTACGCGAGGAGGAGGAGGAGGAGGAGGAAGGGGAGAGCGCGAGGCAAATGAGATGGAAGGCCGATCTTGGTCGACTTTTTGTATCTTATCTTTCCCATGACTCTCACGAACCTCGCCAGTGCGAAGTGTCGTCCTGAAATGTCTCGGTTAGCGTCCACCAACGCTATTGGAATTACAAGAACCAGTCAAACCCATATGAAACATATAATATAAAAATATCTCACAATTATTCAATCAAGCTAAATAATTGTTCACGACTCTATTTGTTCAGCTGTTGTATACTGTTGTATCCAACAGTCGAAATGTGAGTCAATTCAACACCCTCAAGCCAGCTAATTTAATTCATAAAGACAAAACCAAATAAAATAGGACTTGAAACTACTCGTCGAGAATAATAAATACATTATGAGGGAGTCTCAATTTTCTCTTGTAATGACAAAAGCTCATCTTCGAGTCCTTGTATTTGGTCCTGTGTAACGAACGTTCTACCATGTCAGTGATAACCCCTTCAAAACTAGTGGTCCTGCTTCTCGGTTTGGCGATAAGATCTGCTCGGCCAAATGCTGCTATCTTCTATTCAGTGTTTTGATGGTGAGATATCACTCTGTGGTCCTTCTCGACTTGAGTCAGTTCATGTATCACGTAAACCGGCTCTAATTGGCGTATCATTTGCATGGTGAAGAGTACATCCTGCTTTTGATAACATCTCAGCCATTGATTTTGCATTCGTCGGTTGGCGGTATTCGGTGCCTTGTCCTCCTTCCATTCCCCTCATGTGAAAATTCTACGTAGACGTATGGCTGGGCACTCATCTTGAGGTCCTAGATGATCAAGAGGTGTACGATATTTAAAGCACAATTTTGTTAGCTCAGGTGCACTTCGGAAAGATCTTTTCTTCATGCAACTTTAGGTAAATCTTAATTCTTTGGTGTTTATGCTCAACGTTTACTCTGACAACTTTACGTGAATCGGGATTTTTAGCTGCGAATGATTGGAGACCAAACAGTCGGCCAAGCACGAGAACATGATGTGTCTGACGAGGCCATAAAAGAAGGCGAAATTTCCGGCATCAAATCCTCCTTTACAATCATCTCCATATTCCTTCGTCGAAAGTGCGAGCATTCCCTCCACCTCTTTCTTGTGCACAGGAGCTCATGAATCCCTGCCACAACTACTGGCTTCTTTGACCGAGTATAAAGAAATGAAGAGAAAGGAACATGCATGGACAAAACCGGATAAGGTGGCAAGCCATTGCTTAATAGAACTGCTCTCATCCTCCCCAACTTCACAGCCTTTCCTTGTGCTTTGCGAGTGTGAGACCTGCACCCATGCGTGGGTATGTCCCGGGCGTCACGGAGGAACAACTAAGTCACATCTGGATCATGCTTGACGACATTGCTTCCGTTGGAAGCTTCTCACTGTGGAGATAAAAAACAGAAGAAATGAAGCGAAGAAATAAATCTTCGAGGAATTGTTTGACTGACGCTTGTCAATCTTTGTTCCGGCAAAGCATTGGAAGTCGGAGTTCGGCTGTTCGCAACAAAAATAAAGATAAAATGACTTCGTAGCTTCTCACTCACGAAGCAAATTTGGCATCTCAGCAAACTCATGGCGTTTCCCTCCTCTTCCTTCTCTAACTTGTAGTAACTGCAGGGTGGTTTAGCAATGACGGGGAGGACGAGACGACGACGACGGCAGGGCCCATAGAACCACATCCGTGTGGGTGAGCTGACGAGGCAACGGACTAGGCTCACCGAAAGCAGCCATTGAGTCCGCCTCCGGCTTCACGTCCTCCTCCCTGAACGACTCCCCGTCCTCCTCCGCCAACGGTAGCCGGTGGAACTCGGGCTTTGGGAACGTCGCCGCGACCAGCAACACTGGCCCCACTGCCGTCATCGGCCCCGCCACCGTTCCCCCTATGACTTGACCATGCGGCCCCGCCAGGGAGACGGTCAGGGGAGACAGCTGGGCGGGCCATACGACCACCTCTGGGGCGGGCGGTTCGGGAGGAAGCAATGTGCCACAGAGCGAGAGGATGTCGAAGCGTCCTGGCACTGAGATGGTGGACGGGCCACCGGCGGATGGGTGGCGGAGTGTGACGTCGGCGACGGCACCTCTGCCGTCAAGAACAGAGACGCCAACGCCGCGGCGGCGGGCGAACTCGGAGATGCCGGAGACGACGTCGGAGCCGCCGGCGAGCTCCAGAACCAACGGGTGCATTGCGGACTCGCTCCCCCTGGTGATGACCACCGGCGGCTTCCGTTTGTTCTTGGAGCCGAGGGGCCTCCCCCTGGGCTTTCGCGCCGTCGATCCACCACCTGAAGAGGGCTCGCCGGTGGCGGTCGAGGAGGATCCTCCAGCACCGACTCGGGACCTCGCGCCGGCGCTTCCTCCGTCGCCATCGTTGCCTTCGGAAGCGGCGCCGTCGCGGGGCTGGGGGAGGGCGATCATGGCGGTGCCAGACGAACGCACGAAGTCGGACCGGCCAAACTGAAACGACACGGCAGAGACATCCCGCCGCCTCCTTTTAAAGAGTGCTCAGAAGGCGGCCATCCCGTCGAGTTACGTTGGTCCTCCAGTTCGAGGTACGTTAAACCGTATCGCATTCCATCCACCGTTCGTTTGATAATATCACGAATATCGATGTAATCCATAGCTACGGCTAAACCGGAGGAGACGGGGAAGGAGGAGGTGCATCTATCCTAGAGGCGGTAAACTTTGCTCGTTACGTCGCCATCGGCGTGTTATGTCAAGTGGTCAGGTGATCCTCCTCGATCAAATTGCCCAAGTAGATCGATATGCGCGTTCTCGGTCGGTGCAAATTGACGATTAGTGGGCAGGCGTGCCGGAAGTGAATTCTTTCGGCGATGCGAGTGTCTGGTTGCTTTCCAACCACCGACGCCTTCCATGTTACATTCATATGTTATGCACAGGAATAATCCGATCAAATTAAAATTTATAACATATATTTTAAATAAAAAATATTTAATGTAAAGTTAAGAGCACTAAGTAAATAATAATATAACAAAAAAAAAAGAGTTCGAGATTGAAGATGCATTTTTTGAATCAACATTACTAACTAGAGTTCTGTAGTTAAAATAATCAGATTGAAACGATTTCCCATTACTATATTAAATTTCTACTAAAGATTTTCTTATAATAAAAGGTTGAGCTTCCATCATTAAATCTAATCACTCCTGTTGATATTAAGTGTGTCTGTATATATATATATATATATATTCAGTTAAGACAATAGTAAATAATTAGATTTATATCTAGAAAAAAAATATGTTTGTTTATTAAATCTAAGAAAAAAATAGATTTTATTGTTAAAATAGAATTAACATGATATATATAATTCAAGTGGTTAAAGAAGCCCAATGGTATATGTAGGTCTCAATGCTACTTACTATATATCCTTTTCTTTTCCTTAATTTGTTTACTTGTACTTTTCTTTCTTTTTTTTTTACTTGCTTTTTATCTATTATTAACTCTATATAATTATTAAGAATAGATGGTGATGATAGTTGAATTAATCTGATTTAATTTAGATTTAGATACGCAAAAAACTTTAGAGGTTGGCTATGACGTTAAAACGTTTCGATCCATCCAACACCCAATTTAATAATAGAATGGAGTATGATGAAATTTTATCACATTCTCTAATTAAATATAAGATAACCAGGATCACAAGTAACACAAAGTAACTAATTTTTATTAGATATAAAAGGTTTTCGAAAATAAGCTGAATAATTACACACAATAAAAGTTTTGAATGTAGGAGTATCACATGAGCCGTCAATATATATTTTCTCTATCAACAGTATAATTTACTTAGATAATTATTTTTTTAATCCAAATAACACTAGTTCATCTTTTTATTTTAGAAATCAAGATCAAACTGTTAGATTTTTATGGTCCTTTATAATTGGATAAGATATATAATATAATTAATTAGGTTTCGTTGAAATATTTTAGCTCTAGAATAGAAGTCCACTTACATACGATTCCTTAGGAGATAATCTTGATAGGAGGAAATCTCCAGACACACCTTTTCGTTGAGGGATTACAGTTTTCTTACAGCGATCTTGGATTAAAAATAATGCTTGTAAATCAAACAAAAATTTCTGAACAGATGACATCAAAAGATACGTATCGTTAAATGAGATTTATATATTTAATTTTAAACTTGACATAAAAGTTATTTTCATATTTTTATTGATGCTTATATATTATAGTTTCTATACTTTCACAAACATCTCAAAAAGCATCGAAAGTTTAGTTAATTTATTGATGCTTCAAAAGACTTAATGGGCCTCTCGATCAATATATAGAAGTATCTGTGACTGTTTGATGGTCATTCCTTACCGACTTGGAGCACATAAAAATGTGTCAAACCGATCATGCAGTGGAAACATAGTACACAGCAAGCAAGGTATAAACATGTTGCACCCATGACCTCGATGTATAACATGTAGGAACATCCGATAACTTGAGAAGACGACGACTATGATACGTCGATCCTATCAAAATTTGCCGGGTTTGATTGATGAACAAAAATACGATCATTCCAACCAAAACTCATAGCGTTCCATCCACTCGATTCTTAGAAAAATATCATGTAAAATGGAATATCTTTATTGATATCCCAATTTTCGATTTTTAATATATGGACGACCTATACTCGTATCTAACTTATCATCAATTCTTATTGATAAGTATCGATGGGTTCTTATTATTTCATCAGTATAATTTTGTAGGATCTTCAAATTCACAATCAAAGAGGTGAGATGAGAACATGTAGCTCCATCATTCTCAAGAGGCCTTTGGTTTTTAAATGCTATACTAAATGAAATAAATTAGATAAACATCGTATGAGAGAATTATCATTTGAACAAAATCAATCTCACTTAGTTCTCTTAGTCATTCTTTGAGAAGCTTAGAGATAATAATAATAAGCATGAAGAGAAATTTTTTTCGTCCACCACCTATCAATATTCCTTGCATTTTTTGTTTACTGGTCTTCTTATCTTTCATTCATAATCCTCATTTGTCATACTCATCGCATATTATTAGAAGAAAATATCATTGATATTTTGATTAATCTAGCTTGAACTTATACGCATAAGATTATTCGAGATGCTTTTGAGATGAAAATATATAGTTCTCAGGGTATCACAACATCAATGTCAAGAAAGGTTTCTAGCCCAAACTTCGAAGTCTCGTATAAGTGATAAAAAAGATAAATCTCTCTCATCTTGTGTTAAAAATATATTTTTTACTTTATTATAAATGAACATAATATTTCATAGAATACAGTTAAGGCTCTTGTCCACGTGCATATAGATATAAGATAATGATTAATTGATATATTTTCTATCACATATCAAATCAATACACTCTAAAATCACATTCTAATGATTAAAATGTAATGCGCATGATCCTTAGATCAGCAATTTGAGTCCTCCATCTCATCGTCCGAGGATCCATCTTGTCCAAGATTAAAATTCGGCATCATTTCGTTTCACCACAAAAAAAAATAAAAATAAAAGAAGTCTGAGGAAACTTTATTTTAGTTTGATAAGAACTATTTTGGTGGTAGAATCTTTCTTGTTCTTTTCCTGTTACATTGCGTGGTGACATTCATCTCTTTTGCTTGTCTCATGTCTATGGTTGGAATCATGGCATAGATCTGAGTGTCTCGCTAATATCTTTACTAAACTTGCCAACTCAAGTGCAAGCCCTGAGATCCACTTAAGAGCCAAACTTCGACGCATCCAAAGGTAAACATGAGAATATATTCAAGTAATTACTAAAAATTGACGCTGTCTCTATTATATTTAACATTATGAACATTATCCATGAAAAATAAATTATGAAAATTTAGTTAAAAATATTGGAAATTCTAAACTTGTCCGAGTAGAAGAGATCACTCTACCTGAGATTTCTATCAGTGTTAAGTGCGGGGCGATGGATATTCCCCAGCCACAGAACATGCTGCCCAAACAGTGACAATCTGACTGGCTTTCCAACTCGAATAAATAAAGCTCATGCACTTTTGTGCTTACTTCATCGTCACTTTGCGGAATCCAACTGGAGAGAGATTAATTAGTTCATCAAGTGATCTTAGAGCGAATTTTACTTTGGGCCCTTCTTCTGTCCTCTCACAGCTTTTTGTTTCACATGCTCTGCGGAAAGCGGGAACCCAATCGAAAAGATCGAGCGACACCGCTGTACTGTTCCTTGTCGTGCGATCTCTGCGTCTACGACCTGTGCCAGTAACACCGACAAAGGAAGAGAATCCCATGCCAGATCTTGGATGGCCCCGTGCACGTGACTCGGGAATGGGAATGGCAATGGGGAAAGGACGAGCAGACGCGTTCACGAGCTGCGGCCCCCGCCGGACACCCACCCGTGACTGGTGGGGCCAGCTCTTCTCTAATGTCTACACGCATCCTTTCACGCTCTGCTGCTCTGTGCTGTTGACCGGTCACGTGAGCCACCGGTGGAAACCCAGCGATGGAGTACGGTCCTCCCTGTGTCACTATATGAACACCTCCGACTCGCTTTCCTAGTCACCCGATTCGACCCACAGCCATGGCTTGCGCTGGCTCCCCACTGCAGCTACGCCTGCTTCTGCTAGTGCTCTCTTCCTGCGCCGTCGCGGCGGCCGCAGATGCTTTCCGCTGCGCCACTCCGCCCGACGAAGGCCCCACCATCCGAATCCTTCACGCCTTCGGCCCGTGTTCTCCGCTCCGCGAGTCCGCCCGCTTCGACTCGTGGGAGGACACCGTGATGGACCTCATGACCCGCGACGAGTCCCGCCTAGCCTACCTGGCCTCGCTCGCCACCGCCGGACGGTCCTTCGTGCCCGTCGCCTCCGGCCGGCAGCTCCTCCAGATCCCCAACTACGTCGTCCGCGCCAGCGTCGGCACCCCGGCCCAGCCCATGCTTATCGCCCTCGACACCAGCAACGACGCCGCGTGGGTCCCCTGCACCACCTGCGCCGGCTGTCCTTCCGCCTCCCCCTCCTTTGATCCCTCTCGCTCCACCACCTACCGCCCCCTCCCCTGTGGCGCCCCCCAGTGCGGTCAAGTCCCCAACCCCTCGTGTCCCGCGGGGGCCACCTCATGCTCCTTCAACCTCACCTACGGAGCCTCGTCCCTCCAGGCTGGGCTCGCGCAGGACTCCCTCGCGCTCGCATCCGACGTCGTGCAGTCGTACACCTTCGGGTGTCTACAGAAGGTCACGGGTAACTCCATCCCGCCGCAGGGCCTCCTGGGTCTCGGACGCGGCACTCTCTCCTTCTTGTCGCAAACCAAGGGCCTCTACGCCGCCACGTTCTCCTACTGTCTCCCCAGCTTCAAATCGCTGAACTTCTCCGGCACGCTGCGGCTCGGCCCGGTTGGTCAGCCGAAGAACATGAAGACCACGCCGTTGCTTTCCAGCCCGCGCCGTTCGTCTCTCTACTACGTGAACATGATCGGGATACGAGTCGGGCGCCGAGTGCTCGACATACCGCCCTCGGCATTCACCTTCGACGCGGCCACCGGCGCCGGGACTATCATCGACTCCGGGACCATGTTCACGCGGCTGGTGGCGCCGGCGTACGCGGCGCTGCGGGACGAGTTCCGGCGGCGGGTGAAAGCGGCCGGGCCGGTGACGTCGCTGGGTGGGTTCGACACGTGCTACAACGGGGCCGTGACGCCGCCGGCCATAACGCTAATGTTCACGGGGATGAACGTGACGCTGCCGCCGGACAACATACTGATCCACAGCACCGCCGGGTCAATCACGTGCCTGGCGATGGCCGGGGCGCCGGACAACGTGAACTCGGTGCTCAATGTCGTCGCCAACATGCAGCAGCAGAACCACCGTGTGCTGTTTGATGTGCCCAATGCACGGATTGGGTTCGCCCGTGAGGCCTGTACTACGGTCTGAGCCACTCGCCGCATGCACGGATTAGCTTATTTTTGTATCGTCGGATTTGAAGCGTCTGTAGCTGTTGTTGTCGAGTGGGGAGTCGTGTCCTGCAGTGAAGAACTCTAGATCTGGATGAGTGGGTCTTCAAAGTGGCCTTCGTCGTTTGCTCTCTGCTGTTCTTTTTCGGTTTGGTTTCGTGCTTTTGATAGCTCCTCACGTCACGTTATGAAAACTATTAATGACCGCTGTCTCCTCATGTAATTTGTAGTCTATTAGTAATGTGTTACCTCTCTCCGTTTCTATGCCATCAGTCTACCTATTTATGATACTATATAATTTGTACCACCCGATGTGCATGCCGTTAACTGCTTCTATAGGATCTTTCATTTTGATAAGAGAAATTATACTTTAAAAAAAAATTATGCTTTCATCGTATTAAATATAAATAATAAGTAATAGTGACATGACAAGAGAAATTATTATGATCCTAACATGTATATATTTAAATTAAATTTAAAATTAAACCTTAAATCTAGGCCTATAATTGCCAACCATGAGTCGTCAATCCTCATCCATGAATGAGGTGAACCAATGCCATGAGGAGTTGTTTATTCTGATAGGTCCAAACGAGAGCCGTTTGTTATTACATCATCTTTGATCCATATTAATTAATATAATCATAAGCATAGTTATTCTTTTAAAATATAAATGCTTCCTTTTAGAGTATATTAAATGGTATGCGTAAACTGACACGTCAACAACATATTACTCTCGATGACGCATGATCGATATCTTAGCAACATAAGAGCACTTGTACATAATTCCTAAGAGTAGAATATGAGATGCTTTTGACTCATATCGGTGGAATCTGAGGCAATCATGTGATTTTCAAATTCAATGCACGTACTGTCTATAATTGGATAAGTCGTAAATTCATAACTACACCTTTGATTCTCGTTATCCTAATTCAATTCTCTATAGCTTTCTAGCACACTATAAAGAATATGCCATCATAAAAGGATAGGCTAGGTCACATCTTGTTTATTCTAAACTAATTTGATTTGAATTACACTCTAATGCATAAGTTTTATCAAATTACAGGTCCCAAGCAAATAGATTCAGAGTATTAAAAATCATTATATTAGATTCGAATCACTCTCTCCATCACATTGGATATGGTGTTGGTAGGACAGTTTCGACACTAAAATGATGGGTAAATTAGTACTTTCGTAAAATTACGTCGATTTGAAAACTCGTTTCATAAAAATCATATCGGAAAAGAGTTTAACTTGAAAATCAGTTAATAATGAGAATGAAAAGCAGAACAGAAATGCAAACCGAGTTTACAGTGGTTCGATCGTCGCGACCTATGTTCACTCTCGATTCCTCTTTCGTCGAAATCACCGACGTTCACTAACGATCTTCTTTCAATGAGCAAAGACCAATTATTCTCTTACAATTCTTTCTCTTTCACAGGATTAGAAACCAACATTTACAAATCTCACACCTCTGATCACAAAACTTAAGAGGATGAGGAGGATACTTAGTATTTTTTAAACTTTTTCAACTCAGAATCATAGTCCCTTTCTACTCTATTTCTTGCTTACCTAAGCAGAAATTAGTGAGGTATATATAGATCCCAAATAGCTTAAAAAATTAGAGTCAAAATTTAAATCTCCGATATCACCATCAGGTCTTCCAAAAAAAGTATATTTCATACTTTTCTAACTCACATGTGGTTCCACCGTTTGTTTTGGTAGTGCCATGACCCAACTTTGGGTCACAGAATGAGCCTCCCGATGAGCTCAATTAAGCTCTAATTTAAGCTCGATGGGTCCCTAATTAAGTTGACATTGTTACACTCAAAATCGACTCAATTACATCTAAACTACTTTGGTATAGACGTAAACGATTACAAAATGAGAATACTATTTGTTCGATATATCATTGGTTCATCCGAAGCTTCGTCCGAACCTTCGACGCATCATCATCTCCTTCGGCATATTACCGAATCGACATATTGACTTTTCACAATATCCGATCTCTTTAGTAAAATATTCAATCTCTCGGCCCGATGCTCGAACTCATGGCACAAAATCCTTTCAACACGTCAACCGGTCCTCTAGCCCGACGTCTAATTTTTTGACATGTTTCACGCTGACCCAATTTTTCCTACTTCTCAAACTATCTTTCTACGATCAAAATTAGTTCTACGTCACTCAAACATATATTATCGAAATTAGTCCTAAGTCAAACGTATATTAGAGTCAAATACTCTCTTATCATCTTTATTACTGTTCTCTCTTATTTTCTTTCTTATACACTTTATTTACCTTCGTCAGTCACTTCTTTTTTCTCTCCCTTTCATTGTATTCTTCCTTTTCTAGTTCTCGTCGATTAACATTCTTTTTTTTTTTTCCCTTATCTTATTCTTTTATGTCGCATACCGCTGAAATATTATTTTATCGTCTAATTTATTAGAGTTTGGATTTTTCATCTTCTAATCATCGAATTTCTTGAATTCATTAAATATGAAAAGGCATTTCACAACTTTATTACTTTACTAGATTTATTACAAAATATCTTTTTTATATATCCAAAAATCGAAGACTTACATTCAATCAGCGTTATTGAAGGACTGCAGCCATGAAAAAAAGGCTTCTGTCACATCGAGAAGCGAAGCACTCGGCGAGAACGATATCAAGAGATGTAGTCGATAAACTAATCTTCCGTTTCAATGATGTGTTACAGTAATAAGAATTTGACTTGTAAAGATAGCAATGTGCATGCATGAAAGTATACTGTAGTGGGAGGCTAGCAGTCATATTAGTAATCAGGAGGTCCAGATAAAATCCATGTTGGCACTCTGCTTACAATTGCTTTCAAAGCGACATCCAAACTTCGATGGAGCAAAATACCAAATACATGCTTTTAATCATATACGGGAGAACAATTTGATGAACTGTGGGAATTGCCGAGCACCATACAAGGAAATATTAGACTTCAACTCAGACATTGAGAACACTTCCACTAGGATGGGAGGCCACTTTGATTTAAGAGACAATCACACGTGAAATGATTGGACAGAAGACTTTCGTGTAGAACCCCTTCTATAAATCTAGTACCCCTGATGATGCTTGGTATCCAAACAAACAGGTCTGAATCCTAAACAGTAGCTTCAAGGATGACGATGATGAACAGAAGATGACGAGGACCTAGACGTCAATGATGGTCTCATTTGCACGATTTGTTCGTCGTCGACTCCCATCTTCTTCGCAGTCAATCCAGCTTCAAAGAAGCGTTTCACCGCACTCTCCGCATAGGCTATGCCTTCTTTGACGTTCATGTGCTTCAGAACTTTCTCCTGGAAACTGGTCAGGAGGTGATCGCCATTCAACACCGATGCAAGCTGCATCAACTCCTGCTGGAACTCACTCAATGGGGCCTCCTCGTTAGCTTCCGTTTGTCTTATTCTCACAGGACTTGGGAGTTCAACTGCATTAACGACCAACAACCTTTGTGAAAACTCTTTTCACGAGAATATCTAAGAATTAAAGACAGGATATGTTGCTAACAGATAAAACAAGCAAAGATAGAATGTCATATATCACTACTATAAGTGGCTGCTTTAAAGATCTAAAGTCATAAAACTGTGAAGAATTCTAGAAGTTATATAGCAACTAAAAATGAAAATTAGGTATGAATATGATTTAATAATAAAAAAAATTGTAAATTTACCAATGCTAAGAGATGTATTAATGATGTAGTTAAGATAATTGGATGAAAACTTGGTGAAAGTAGAGAGGACAGTAAATAATCATTGTGTGCCCTTTAGATCTAAATAAACTTTTCATTTGATAACTACAAGGCCAACTATACTTTATATATTAAGAGTGTAGAACAGTAAATAAAAAAAAGTGATATTAAGATAATAGATTAAAATATCAACTGTCTTGGACCATACAAGATGATAGTCAATCAAGATGCAAAAATTATGATTTTTTATACTTCATTCTGGTATGAACCATACTGCCTATTAAGCTCATTGTCCTAGACACATCAAGCGGTATGCATTTTGGTATCAAACTCTGCGGTGCAATAAACCTACCATTTGATTCTCGTACCATCTTATTATTTTCAATTTCAAACAATTGTCACAACTATCTTACTATCTTGTTTTTTTCCTCTCTTTCTATCAGGCTTTGCCTCCACCTCCCCATCACATTGCTGCTGCAACCTCATCCCCCCACCTCCTCCTCCACTCTCTCTCTCTCTCTCTCTCTCTCTCTCTCTCTCTCTGGGCAATACCGACTGGTACTGACCCATATGAGTGTTGGTATGCCATCCTATACCATACCAGACCATACAGGTCCCAGACTAAGATTTTTCTAATTCATTATTGAGATAATGTGCGAGATTACTAGATTAGATCAACAATTATTTTCATTTGTGAAAATATGATTAGCCTTGATAAGATAAAACGAAGAAAATTATTCAGAATGACATGAATATGTTCAAAGCAAATCAATTAAACAAGGAGAGTCAATTCGGATTTACAGCATAAAGTTCATAAGGAGACCTTATGAAACTTTACTGAATGCAATAAGAACATATTTGACATTAGTATTTAGTTTAAAGACGGATATTATTCTATTATAAAGCACAATGGCAAAAGAAGATCCATATAATCAACCATTATTAATCGAAAAAATATGACTTCTGATATTGCTGTTCCATTGGAATTCCACATACATGAATTACATGTGAAAATTTGGAATATTTAATGATGCTAAATATTCATGAGCATGTACTTTTAAGAATCATAAACTAAGAGCTTCACAATTAAAGAATTATTGGACACAGAGAATCCACAAAAGGGCAACCGAATCACCTGGGCAATCAGTTCTAGGTTCTGTCCTACTTAACACAATGCCTTCGAAACTTCCAGCCCATTCATCCCTCTTAGTGAGGTATGAAGGGAGATCAAAAATTTTCTTCACTGTCGCTGGTATGGATGAATGTTCATACTCTGAAGTTGGAGTTGGTATACCATTGGGACCATGTACGACTGCATCCACCATATGGAATTATTATTTACTAACAAACTAGGCCATGACCAATAGTGAGATAATCAGTGTCCATCAACTTACCAGTACCCTTTTCAATCCAAGGAGAGACCATGATCGTTGGGACCCTTACACCCAAGCGGTCAAATGTGAAGAAGAAGGGTTCTGGGCCGACTATCCCATCAGGGCTTGGGACACCCCTTACTGGTGTTGGAACATGATCAAAGAAGCCACCATGCTCATCGTAGGTGATGATGAACAGGGTTTCATTCCACTGAGGGCTGGAGCGAAGGGTTTCATAGACCTCCTTGACAAACAACTGCCCTTGGTAGACATCATGGGATGGGTGATCATCAGTCGCAGGTTTATCCTTCTTGTCCATATATCGCTGCTCAATGACAACGTAGTTGGGAAGAGAACCTTCACCTGCATGTTTCTTGAATTTTTGTTCATACGAGTGGAATTTAGAGATAAATTTGAGCTTCCGAAGATTGCGATAGAAAAGAGTGGCAGGCACATTTTGGTAGTATATTCCAAAAGAGAGATCTGCATCATCAATATTTTCAAATATTGTTCTCTGTGGATATCCGATTGCCAGCTTGCTGCATGATTATAGTGTTCTTATGATGTTAGCTGTTTCAGAAAATGCACATTACGTGCCCTATGCATATAATTGAGATACATATATGAAATAATCCAAGCATTTGAGATGCAATAAGTATATAACTTTTGTCAGGGAGTCCTATATAGAACCTTATTTGCAAGCATAATCTTGCAACATATATAATTGCGATAACTTTCAGCAATGCTATATCACAAATCATATTGAGTTGATCTTTAAATAATTGCTATATCATAAATTTCTATAAGCAGAGTCCAATTCTGTACAATGATCTCTTCTTTCTTATTTTACAATGATGGCATATGATGAGTTGCTTGAGAACCATCTCAGTTGATAAAATGTTTATCAACCTTACCATTTTGCAAATAATCAAATGACACACAAGTGTACATGAGAGTAGGTGTAGTATAAAAGACAATAAAGAAGAATAACCCTTATCATTTAGAATAATGTAAACTCTGGAGAACAAAGTTCCCAAGAATACCCATTTTCCCCAATCTTATGTTAGTAGCTCAAGCAAATACACCAGAGAAAATTATCAAGATATTCTTTTGACACTAACATTTTATGACCTTATTGATGTAGGGCAATCACTTATGCCTTGTACATTCAACTTGGGCTTATAGATCTATGCATTTTTTTTTGTGAAAATCATACCAACTAATTAATCTAGGACTTTGTCAAACCAATATATTGGATGTCTATATGCATAGTAAACCATCCTTGAATGACAGATAATCAATCTATGTGCCAGCATTCTAACTTCCACATGTTTTCTCTACTTTAAGAATATATGAAATATAAATTATGCATAAACGAAAATGATGAGATAAGATTTTCATCTAAATGCCATAAATACTTGCTTAGAAACACAATCAAATCTGATTATGATCCTTAGACTAATTAAAATTGAGCCATGTTTCTTCGAACCTCAAAATTCTCTTTTTCAAGCAACAAATCAACCTTCAAATAATTTTCTTCTTCATGATGCAAAGGAAGCTACAACTATCTTCTTCATGAAGCAAACCAAGCTTCAATTAGGCTGAGAGTGGGTCAAATAGGAAAAGTATTAAATCAGTCGAAATCAATTATTGAATCTAACTTCATAAAGAAAGGTTTGTTTAGAGTTAATTGTCGTATCTAAATTTCTAGTATTGACCTGTAATGAGTGTCGATACCCCACCCCACAAGAGTACCATATGGATCAAAATGTGGACTGATATGTGATCGAGATTTTATTCCTCAGCCCATTCAAAATAAAGTTTTTCCTATGAATACTTTTATACTTGGACCAGTGATCAAAATGAGCATTTACTGCAACTAATCATATCTATAGCCCAATTTAAAGCAAAGATGAACATTATCCGTTCAATTAAAGATAAATCCTCAACATGAAATATTTGGCAAAATGACGAACATCAATAATCAACCTTCAGCAAAATGACCAAGAATAAAAAACGATGGCAACAATTTCATTAATCTTACAGCTTGGAGTGCCATATAACTGCACATGAAATCTTTCTACTCTAAGCACCATCCCATAGCTTACTCAGCTAAATAAGGTTCACTAGCAAAGTTTTAGAGGCCATTAATCAGGTATAAGAACACCCCTCTACAAATTCACTGCAAAAACTATTAAGTGATTTATTTACATCCCCTACTAGATGATTTTTCTACCAAGTAATGACAGTGCAAAGATCGTTATACTCGAAAGAACTTGTTCAACAACAGTAAAACATGAATAAGGCGAACAGTATTCGAAGTTTGGAACTTGATAAAGCAGATTTAGCCATTGTTATTGGTCACTCATAGCAGTAAATGTCAGGTGTAATCACAGTGATATAGCCACATTTTTTACCCGTTATTTCAAGGATTGATAAAAGTGAGGCCGACGTACCACCGACACACTGCATTCGGTGACTCAGCTGAATCACCCCGAAATAGTTTACTGGGTGATGATGCGTGTCAATGGCCTAATGCGTCGGCCCCACATGTGTGCGTCCCACCAGGTCGATCGGACACACGTCACCCAGACAACTCTTTACGGGTGATTCAGTCCGAAACAAATAGTAGTAGTCACAAGACAACAGTCGTCGTGGGTATCAAAATCCCTGTCTTCGGAGCATTAAAGATGTGGGCCCCGGCGTCAATCAGGAAGGACAATGATGACTCACCCACTCCGAGCTCACCCAAATCACTCTCTTCGTTGCTCGAGGAACCAAATCAGACACCCAGAAAATGGAAACAAAGACAGAAAAGTCGAAGCCAATCAAGAAAATGTCGCAAGTAGTCGATGTGGTAGCCGATTGGGAGCGGAAGAGGAGCTGTACCTGGCGACATTGCTGGTGGCGCCGTGGGACGTGCCGGAGTGGACGAAGAGGCGGTTGGGCTGCGTCGACGTCGGCACCGACGCGAACCAGCGGTCGAACACGGCGAACTCCTCCACCAGCGCCCGGTACACTGCCACCATCTCCGGGGGGAACCCGTTCATGACGCTCTCCGTCATGTTGTCCGACATGGAGCGCGCCTGCTGCACGAACCCGTTCATCGGCGCCGGGTCCGCCGACGTGTCGTTGGAGCCGAAGATCTGCTCCCGGATCGCCTGGAAGGAGTGGCCCGGGTCCGGGTCCACGAAATGGGCGCCATCGCGGAAGTAAACCCGGTCGGACGCCGCGTCCGACGCCGACACCGGGTTCCACTCCGACCCATCGACCCCGTTGATCGCGGGGTTGAGCCGCTTCATCCACCCCAGCATGTGGTCGAACGATCGGTTCTCCATCACCATGACCACCACCGTCTTTATCGGCCCCGCGGCGGAGGCACGCAGGCAGCCACCGGATGAGAGGAGGAGGAGCAGGAGGCAGCAGCAGCAGCAGGACGACCGAAGGGATTGGCGACGAGAAGGTTGACGGCGTCCCCCGGATGTCCCCATTCTTCTCGCTTGATCCAGTGGACGACTGCGGTTGTTGGAGGAGAAACCACACGCACTTTATATAAAGCAGAGATGGTGGGCGTGGCTGCGGCGCCATTAAATGCTCTCGTGGGCCGAGCTGGTGCGGCCGCGTGACGAGCTCTGCTTTTTTCCAGCCATTTTTGTCTCTTTTCTGAGAGATGTTTGTGATTCCGTGCCGTTTTGTAGAATACGATCTGCTTTGTAGCGGGAATGTCCAGCTGGAGAAGACATGCATCTCTTGCGTGTAAACGAATCAACGGATCGTACTTCTCAATCAAAACCGGTATAGAATATCTCTGTATCGCTTATAACGACATAAGGTAAAATATATTGGATTATAACGGCACCCCTCAGTGGGAAGTTACTGAGGAGAGAGAGAGATAATGATTAGCAGGAATCAGCCTTTCCAAGTGTCACCATCCATTAATTTCATGCAATAGGTGGCTAACTATATGAATTACCATTGATGATTGGTATCATCTATTGTAACAGTTGGATTTTAGTAGAAATCAGCTCCGGTTCAAATTAATGCACTGTAACTGTAATGTTTCCATATATATATATATATATATATATATATATATATATATATATATATATATATATATATATATATATATATATATATATATATATATATATATATATATATATATATATATATATATATATATATATATATATATATATATATATATATATATATATATATATATATATATATATATATATATATATATATATATATATATATATATATATATATATATATATATATATATATATATATATATATATATATATATATATATATATATATATATATATATATATATATATATATATATATATATATATATATATATATATATATATATATATATATATATATATATATATATATATATATATATATATATATATATATATATATATATATATATATATATATATATATATATATATATATATATATATATATATATATATATATATATATATATATATATATATATATATATATATATATATATATATATATATATATATATATATATATATATATATATATATATATATATATATATATATATATATATATATATATATATATATATATATATATATATATATATATATATATATATATATATATATATATATATATATATATATATATATATATATATATATATATATATATATATATATATATATATATATATATATATATATATATATATATATATATATATATATATATATATATATATATATATATATATATATATATATATATATATATATATATATATATATATATATATATATATATATATATATATATATATATATATATATATATATATATATATATATATATATATATATATATATATATATATATATATATATATATATATATATATATATATATATATATATATATATATATATATATATATATATATATATATATATATATATATATATATATATATATATATATATATATATATATATATATATATATATATATATATATATATATATATATATATATATATATATATATATATATATATATATATATATATATATATATATATATATATATATATATATATATATATATATATATATATATATATATATATATATATATATATATATATATATATATATATATATATATATATATATATATATATATATATATATATATATATATATATATATATATATATATATATATATATATATATATATATATATATATATATATATATATATATATATATATATATATATATATATATATATATATATATATATATATATATATATATATATATATATATATATATATATATATATATATATATATATATATATATATATATATATATATATATATATATATATATATATATATATATATATATATATATATATATATATATATATATATATATATATATATATATATATATATATATATATATATATATATATATATATATATATATATATATATATATATATATATATATATATATATATATATATATATATATATATATATATATATATATATATATATATATATATATATATATATATATATATATATATATATATATATATATATATATATATATATATATATATATATATATATATATATATATATATATATATATATATATATATATATATATATATATATATATATATATATATATATATATATATATATATATATATATATATATATATATATATATATATATATATATATATATATATATATATATATATATATATATATATATATATATATATATATATATATATATATATATATATATATATATATATATATATATATATATATATATATATATATATATATATATATATATATATATATATATATATATATATATATATATATATATATATATATATATATATATATATATATATATATATATATATATATATATATATATATATATATATATATATATATATATATATATATATATCGGAGTATTTTATGTTGGAATAAGTGTCTGAAGTGCTTTTTATGATTCTTATTTATATATTAATGTTACATATTCTTGTCGTAAATGCTAAGACCATGGTACTTGAAGCTTAAAGTGGCATGAATAATTGGTTTAGGCTTAAAGAAATATCCTTTTCTCCTGAAAAAAGACATGGCCAGACTCTAACACGGTCAGCAATTATATTGTTAGAAATTATAAATGACTATTATGGATAAAAAAAATGATGATAAAAGATAAAAATCGATCAGCAATTATATCAATAGTCGTTTTTTTACTCGGTAACTATGTCGATGTCGACGTTGATACAAAACAACGAAATGATTGCTTGACGACTGCATTGGAATTGACGCAAATACAAAATGATTCTTACCTTATTCTCCTCATTCATAATAATCACTTAATGGAGCTGTCGTCTATCACAATTAATTGGAACATCAATTTTTTTTTCATTAATAAAATTGATGTAGTTATAGATATTTCATTTTAATAATTATAAGAATCATTATTCTAATTACAAAATGAGTAATTAACTTGAACAAAACCTAATGCTCATTACGTAAACTAGTATTTGAGAAATTATATTTGAGTTGTTGGAGAAAGATGGGAAACCCATTAATGATACTTATTTCTCTAGTTGTGCTCATTATTAGGAGTGTGATGAATATTATAACAATCAAAATAATCACCGCCAGCCATCTGTTGTTACCATTGCAATTATATACCACAATTGCCTCTTGATATCACTATTATTGATTACCAATTTCAGTGTCACCATTATAGATCACCATGAAAATACTCATTTATCAAACCATGGTACCTGTCATTACAATCAATACTAATTAAGATGTAAGTTGAGTTATATGGAATGTAAATTTTTCTAACTAATTATATAAAATTTAATTCGATATATATATATATATATATAATTTTCATTCCATATAAAGAGTGATCAGCAGGAATCTGCCTTTCCAAGTGTCACAATCCATTAAAGTCATGCAGTAGTTGGCCAAATAAATGAATCTCCATGGATGATTATTATCATTTATGCTCATAGTTGGATTTTACTATTAATGAGCTTTGGTTCAAATTAATCCATTGTAATTATAATGGTACTCCATGGGAGATTCCAACTGTATTTTATGTTGCAATAAGTGTGGGAAGTGCTTTTTATGATTACTATTTATATGTTAATGTTACATAATCTTCATCTTAAATGCTAGTACAAAGATACTTGCATCTCATGGGGGGATGCATAATGTGGCCAATAAATCTCATAGTGCATGTACCTCATAGATATTTTACTAATATGGTTGGGTGTCTCAACTTTTATTGATCTTCATCTTATTTTAAGGAGAAAAGTAATAGAGTTCATTGATATATTAATATTTTTATGAACATAATCAATGGGCTAAATCCACTTTAATGTATAAATTATCCTAAATATATGATTGGTGTTGGCAATGTAATTAGTTATATCATAAATTTCAAGAAGAGTGATAGCTTAGGAAAGTATTTGTTTTTGAATTTTTATCAGATGGTACTCATTTTCATAATTCTCAAACAGTCACCTCTTATTTCTAATGTTTCAAAAATGCTCCTTTTATAAGTTGTTGTTTTTTTTTTTTTTTCCCTATCGAAATCAGAAAAAAATTTGTCAAATATTTACAGAGTTTTGTGGGTTAGTTTTTATCCACAAAACATTGTATAGTATTTTAAAAATATTATATATTTTTTTATTATTTTAGAAATACTATATAATATTTTAAAATAAAAACACTATATAATGTTTTAAAACTAGCCTTATAGTGTTTTTATCCATAAAAACAATATAAGGCTAATTAAAAAAATACTATAGTATTTTTGAACCAAATATTGATATCATAATATTTTTGAAATAAAATACTAAATTATATTGATATCATAAAATCTCGGACCTTACGATAAATTAATAAGATATTTACTAACTAAATTAGTAGATACCATCACTATTTCCATTAAAACTCTCAACATTATCACCACCATCCTCTATGGAGTTTATTATTATCAACCATATTTATGTTATTGTTGTTGTTGTCGCCATTGTTATAATCATCTCAACCATTATCATGATTTTATCATCATTAGATATGACAATTGATAATTTTTTGATATCTGAATCCACTCAAGTCAATTAAATCAAGTTTAAGTATTTTTTAGTCAAGTTTAAAATTGATTATGGGATTTGAGTATGCTAAATCGTATATTGGGCACTATACTATTAGAATCGATTTTTAAGATTTTTGATCATCTAATCAAATTCTTCAAACGATATCAGAGTACATTATAGTTATATTTTTCTGATTATCCAATCATATATTTTACAAAATAATAAGTACCTAAGTGAGACCCTTTATTCATTATTATTTTTATTTTTAAATTATAATTGTGGTGAGTTGATTGTTCTGAGACACATATAACCGTGACTAGTTTAATTTAGATTTGAATATCCTCAATCAAAATAGATTTAGATAAGAAAATATGTACCTAAAATATAGGTTCTATTGAGTAGGTATAGTTTGGATACCGAATATTATAACTATTGTATTTGGGAATGTATTTGAAATGTGCATATTTCATATATAAATTTATACTTAATATTTTTTTAATCATATTAAATTTGAATATTAAAATACTTAAAAAAATTGATTGAACTATCGATGTTAGGGTTAGCATAATCACACGTCATATTAATCTGATAGACCATTTAATTGATGTATCAATCAAACAAAACATCTGAGTGGGTATAGAAATGACATCTTATCGTCCACACCACAACTTAAATGGTCTAACGTTGAGTGGTTGAGTAAGTGCAACAGCTTGGTGCTACGAGAAACCCCAAAAGCGGAAGAAACGAAGCATTTGGGTGAAGCGTCCACACCAAAGAGTAGAGGCGATGACATCGCTTGTCCCCACGGCTACTGCAGTGGTCTCCGATTGCCATCACAACAGTCGGATGATTCCTCCGGTCTCATCAACGCAACGTCACCAAATATTGCATTGCTTGGCTTGTTGTCGCAGAGAATTAAAGAGCTATGAACAACCGAGCAAAGGGACTCGTTTTCACATTACAGGTCTATGATTCCCACAGTACGGTCAATCATCCTCCAATTGTTTGATTGTCCAAAGCGTAGGAAAGAGTTGGATACGTCATCTGATACAAACAAATGTTTCGCTCTCATCCTCTCTGATTCTTGTGATTTGTGTAATTGTGTTCTCATTGGACTGTCGATCGTATGCTGAGCCTGCCGAATATATTATTGAATGTGATGATATCTTAGTAATGAACTCTCCGATCTTGCAGAGGCAGTAGGTACATTATAGAAGATACAGATGACTTTGCGGTGGTTGCAGAGTGTAAGGTAATTTTGGAGGGGCTTAAGAGGCCGACTATTTGCAACATCTAAGTCTTCTCCTGATGAAAGAAAAAAAAATTTTCGTCTAAATATGTGATAGTTATATCATCTAAAAATGATAAAAACTCATTGATGGATATGTCATGTCAACAAAATCTGACTAATTTAAATTTTTTTGTTATAAAAAGTATCTTCATGATCAAGAGTGTTTAAGCGGAGGACCAACTATAAGAGGTAAACACGGGTAGGTTTCGAGGTTAGATATGCTCTCTTCATTTCCTAAACCCAATTCGAAAGTCTAATTAAAGCGTATGAGAAATCACATTAAATCCCTTGTGACTTAGTATTTGTACAACAGCAAGTATCTTAATTTCGTACAACTTGAGTCGCCTCATATGCTCAATGCCACATCAATCACCTCATAATACCTTAGGTGAAATTAGACTTTTAGTATAAATCCAATCGAAACTAAGTCGGAGATAGCCAATATATGATGACAAAGTGACTATTTTATGCCTTCAGTGAAGGATGGAGGTGAATAATATTATTAATTTTGATCATTTGTTAAGAAACCTCAACAAATTAGCCCACAACATAGCTAACTTTAGTAGAACATTTTTATTTGAGCCTATTTAGTGAATGGCTTTAATTAAAAGAAAAATAAACTTTTAATCGTATGCATGATTTTGTAAAACCCACAACACCATAATCATGGATTGACATGGGATTTAGAAGGTTGAGAATTAGATAATATATATTTATAATTTTATTTGAGATTACTGATGAGTGATTCTCATAAATGAACTTGTCAAGGAATATGAAATCAATTAGGGTGCATAATACTTCTAGTTTCCGAGTCTTTCAATTCTCTTACTCACTTGTCGAACATGTCTTAATGCAATCGGTAAGATACCTTATCAAACCACCACATCCTCGGCCCGAAAGTTTTACGGTATACTCACCTACTAGACTCAAGTTGCCTTGAAAATTATGATAAGTCAAATAATTATAAGTTGCATTAATCAAATATTTAGATTAGATCATTATAACATTAGTCACTTAGTAGCTAAAGAAATCTCATCTATTGATAACTTATCAATAGTGACAAATAAGAACGAAAGTAACGGACAAAGATGAAAGCAGAGCGCATGTGGAGAAGGTAATATCCATATTTTTTAGGAATTTATCATTTATTTATTTATTTATTTTATTTGTTTAAGCTCGGAGGGTCGCAGGTGAGGAGGGGGTGACATGCGATGTACGGCCAAAAGTCAATTCCTTCTTCTTTGGGACAAAACCAACTCCAATGTGTCGGTTGACGGAAATGTGTATTCCTTGCGATACATCGAAGCAACAGAACCTTGAAGCAACATCGATTACAGATATCTCGATCCGACGTAGGTGTTGTTTCCTTGTAGCTTATGTGACTATCTACAGCGAACACAGATCAAGAAACCTGCAAGAGAGAATCTAATCTAATCTACCGTCAGCTACCCAATTGAGTTACTGTTGGAGGAAGAATAGAGCAGCGTTTGCGGCGCCGAAAAGTCGAAGCCGGTCTCGGAATCATCACGGCCGGGCGGCTGGCTCTGCCGCTCGCTCCTCAGAACCCTCAGCAGTGCCTCCGCCTTGCTCTTCCCCCTCGCGGTCACCCCGCCGCCGGCGAGACCCGTGATAGCCGCCTCCCACCCCTCCACCTCCATGACGTCTCCCACCGCCTTGTGCCCCCCGCTCATCACCAGGTTCAGTAGCGCGGCCGCCGCGTTCTCCCTCGCCCTCCCGCTCGCCCCCGTCGACGCGCCCACCAGGTCCACCAGGACCCTCACGCCGTCCACCCTCCTGAACGCGTCCACGCTCTCGTAGCAGCCCGCCACCTGAGCGATCACCGCCGTCGCGTCCTCCACAACCCCCGTCCGCGCGTCATTTGCCACCAGCGCGAAGACGGGCGGCACGGCGCCGAGCTCGACTAGGGCGGCGCGGTTGAGCGGGTAGAGGGCCAGGCCGAAGAGGGCCTTGAGCGCGTCCTTGATGGACCTGGTCGAGGCGCCGGGTGTGCGGATGAGGTCCACGAGGCCGGTGATGAGGGGCTTCTTGGACCCGATGATGGGGCGGTAGGCGTCGACGCAGAGAAGGCTATAGAGGGTCGCGGCGGCGTGCTGGGCTGCGGCGGCGAGGGGGAGGCGGAGGGCGGCGGCGAGGGCGTCGAGGATGCCCGGGGTGGACATGAGGGCCTCGCGTGCGGAGATGGAGATGTTGAGAAGGGCGGCGGCGGCGTTCTCTTGGGTCTCGGCATCGGAGGAATGATGGCGGTCGAGGAGTCGGGCGGCGAGGAGGGGGACGGCGCCGGCATCGGCGAGGGGGGCGCGCATCTCGGGGTCGTGCTTCGACAGGAGGCGGATCTCAGCGATGGCTTCGGCGGCTTTGGTGGAGGAGTCGAGGCGCTGCACCAAGGCCCCGGCGGTGCGGTGCTTCACCTCCATCGATGTCGATCGTTTCTCTTGCCCTTCCTTGATCCCGTTTCCCCCATAAGCCGCCGGGTAGATAAGTTGGTAAGGATGGATTAGCTACTATATTATTACGAGAAAAGTTGGAAGCGTGGAGTTGAATGTTTTGACAGAACCAACATTGGCTCGTGGCGTAAGTCGACCGCGACAAAGTTTGGGAGAATGGTGACTGTGTGGGCCAGCAAAGAAATGGTGTCACCTCCACACCGTGCTCGGAGTATTTTTCGCACTTAAATCGAGAGATACCGGTAAATTTTCATAGAAGACTCGCCAAAGTTTTGAGAAATTCCGAAGCAGCATTTTTTCTTTTTATTTTTGCTCTTGAGTTTCTGTGCCTTCATCCCATCAAATATCATTTCTATTTTCACCGATGATCATCTCACAAATGCCCTCTCGTATTTTTCACTTTTTATTCTCGATTGTCTTTAGCCACCTATATCTCAATCGTTGGTTTTCTTTGTTCTCCACTTTCATCTTCGTCCTATTACTTTCATTATCATTCTCACTTTCGTCTGTTATCTCTATCATCCTATTATTGATCTTGGCATAGATACCTATACGTCAAGACGATAATCAATGTGATGAAGATACGAGTAAAATCATCTTTTATGAAAGAAAAAATATTTTATAAAAATTTTTTAAACTAGGAGCTTGTTCAAAAAATTTACTCAAAAGATTAAAGGATAATTTATTTAGAAGAATCTCTATCAATTAATTTTTATTGGATGATGTTTTTCTACTAAAATTTTTATCAAGGACATCCCTAGTTTTCATCAATATTCTTATCATTTTAATTTTATTATGTACTCTTTGTGGGATTGAGTATGAGTAAATAAATAAAAGAGGAGTAGCGGAATGATTTAACCTGAATAGGCATAGATAATTTTGATAAAAGTAATTAAAATAAAAGAGTAAAAATTAAATTTATAGAAAAAAAAAACAACACCTTGATAATTAATCAATAGAGTGATGTCATCCTGTAAGAATTAATTAATTGAAGCTTTTCTAAATAGTTTGCCATTATCTTGTTTAATCTCTGTGTTTACCTCGACGTGATGCCGCCGTGAGGTAGAGAAGGTACGCGATTGGGGGTTGTGTTGACACGGCGGCCGCCGTTGAAGGTTGAAGCTTTCGTGGTGTGACTGCTTTGACTACTCTGTCTCATGAACACAGCTTTTGGTCATATTCGCGTGTAGATATATCTCTCCCTCGTTCCTGTCGTCGTCGTTCGCATTGATTTGAAGGGTCTTGTGATTTTTCGTTTTTTGCGATCCTTCGTGGCTTTGCTTCAACTCGGTATACGTCAATAAACACGTCATGCCTCTAAATCCGTTGGCCGGAACACAGGAACCCTAAATAAAATTACACTTTGCAGGGGAGAGAGAGAGAGAGAGAGAGTGAGAGATGACGATGGCCTTCGACAGGTCTATCTATTACGGACAGGTTGGCCTGGTTATTAACATCATGCCATTGCCGGGACTTGGCTTCGGCACAAAAGGCATTTACCGGATCCACATTGCTCGACGTATCCACACGAGAGAACGAATCAAGAGGAGGAACAAAGCCTGATGCAGTCCAAAAATATTTAAGCGACGGGTGGCGTCGACGTACGACCAAACCTTCGGGTTGGTGTGTCGGTGGGCGCAACGCATCGCACCGCGTTGACGCGGCCACCCCCAAGGTCGATGCTTTCGCGTACACGCGGATGAACGGTTCTCTCTCGAGCCTCGCGTCCCAACCAGGCGAGCTGCATTAAAACGAAGGGGCCCTTGTAATTTATTGTTGTATTTATTTAAGATGCTTCATCATGTCTCTACTCGCTTCTATTGTCAGACAGTCGCACCGTGTGCCTGCCGCACCTTTACACCTTTTCGCCGGTGCCTCATTAGTGTGTCAAGATTCGACTCCTGACTTGAGTCGGAACATCTTAACAGGAATGCAACAGTAGCTTTCGAGAGGAAGGAAGAGGTAGCACAGGCTCATTGCGATAATACAATAATAACAATAAGAATGATTCATTGTGAGAATGACTTGTATCTCAAAACTTTCAAAGTGAATTAAAAGAGTGGAGTTAGTTAGCATCTCGACCAGAGTCACAGGCGAGTTACCGACCGGTGGGGCAAACAAGCATGTTGGTTCACTCGAGATCCTAACCTTTGCTTAGGACTAGGGATTAGGGTGAATATTTCAGTCTAACCCTAACGAAATTTCATTCGATCGAGACAGTCCAAGATATATGTGAATTTTCTTTTGAAAAAAACAATAATATCGCATGTTCTAGAGGAACTCGACGAAGTCCATCGATCCTTTGTGTACGTGTAATGATGCCTGACGGGGTCAACAACAAAGAGATGATTGAGCTTCTACGATTGCCAAATGCACATGTCTCACTTGGTAATTGATGCAAGCTTATAGCTACATACCTGACTTCTTGGGTTAGGTAGCTCACATTTCAAGTTCATTCGACTTGTAATGTTTTATATCATCATGACGCCATCATTAAAAGCAATAGTATTTTGGCACAGAAAGATACCCTATTCACAAGGTCAGAGGAGTTGAAGGCCAACATAGGTCATAGTCTGTCATTCCAACTGCTACGAAAAACTTGGGTTCCACATCAATCAACGATCTTGACGGCCTTGTTTTCCTCCAGTAAACACAAGTTGCAATATGCCAGTGTTGAACGATGTAACAATATCAGAATTTAGATCATTTGTACGAACAAGGAAGAATCACGACCTACATGAAACAGTATATATATAGTGAAGTTTGTGCCTATACTTGAAAACTATAGCATGCACCTGAAGCCGGCAATTCCACTATGAACAGTTTGCTGACATGTCGAATTACACAATATACCATACAAGCAAAACTATATAATATCTGCCACAATCACAGGCAGTCAAATACCTATTTAGATATGTAACGATAACCAAATAAATAATATCTGTAGCAAGAAGTTGATGCAAACTGCATTTACAGGCAAGCAAGTACCCCTTTCAATACACAAGCATCCAAACATCCAGTCAACTCTCTCCACCAATATCAATTACATTTAGGTTAATAGTGTTCATAAAATATGATGAGCAAGTGTAAGTAGACAAGCAAAGATTTATAACCCCATATTTACAACTCCGCATCACTTTGAACCACTTCTATATAGCAAAGCAGAAATAATGCATTAGGTAGATGCATTCTGGACTGAGATTTACTTGAGCCGAAGAAGCAGTCTGGGTCACATCATTTGTTATGTTATGTAATCAGTGCCTAAGATGTGTCACCTTATGGGAGAGCCGTGTGTATTTAGATGGAAATTGACCATCAAGTCATGTGATGATAAATCTGTGCAATTCACTTAGCTCCATATCGATAAGTAAAATTTTCAGGTCAAGTAATACACTCATAGATGATCATCATTAACCTAATAAATGCCATAAGACATTGTGTAGTTAGGATTTCTATTGCAGTAGTAGATCAACTTAATGTATATAAGTTCAGGAAAATGTGTTTATCACAGATGTTCTTTTGGCTAGAATTCTAAGATCTTCAAACTATGTTATGGTAGATACAACACACACAGTCCAGTTCCCTCTTAAAACATAAAGAATGAAATGACAGACATGCCTAAATAAAGTTTCCATCTGATGATAGAATGAAACTCAAGGCAAAAAGAGATTTATAGTATATGGATCCTGGATTACTGTTCCAAATGTATCTTGACAACAGCATGGGGGGATAAACAAACAAATAGTTTAGTTATCCAAAAACTCTCTTTAATACTTCAAACTTCAAATTGCATTCCTTCAAGCATAAGACCTTCTACATGCTCTGTCAGTTCAATTCTGCATGCTGATTCAGGTAACTACACTGGCAAGAGAAGAAACAATAGCCACATGTATACCTCAAGTTGTAAAAAATAACAAAATTCCCAACAACGTATCAATCTGAAGTCACACATGACTATGGGCAAAGAAAAAAATTATCTTAGAGTTCATAACTTTAGCAGAAAGGTATGGCTAGTGTATCATATCATACTTCTCAGAGATATGTTAACCTATTCAATTTCCAACTGATTTAAGTCTAGGTGGCATTGTGTTTCCTCAATCTAGTTCCAGCTTAATACATACAACAGGAATCATCATAACCAAACTAAAAAAAAAAAACAATATGAACTTGATTAGAAACAAACAAAGACGCATCAGGGTTTCAACCAGTACAAACAAAAAACAATGAAGAAGATAATAATGGCCAACCAATCACTCGAAACAATTCTAGTAATATTTTATTGATCAAACTACGATTTGTAATACCATACCATACCATACCACTCGGTACGGGTGGCAAGTACCAGTTTGATAGAGGACCAATATGAGTGGTACATCGGTACACCTTAGTGTACCATGTATCGGTATGCTCGATACAGCTCGATACATACCGTATCGAGCTGATCGGTACACTAGTACGGTATGATATTCAGAACCTTGGATCAAAGTATATATTTTCAGGCTCTAAGAGCAAACAAAAAATGTGTTATTTATGAATGAAAAATGAACTTCTGAAGGTCCCCCCACAAGAAGAAAGAATCACTCAGTTGCATTCATATCTGATCCAATTAATTTACTCCTAATTATGTTATGACATGCAAAACTAAAAAAGCCAATCCTTTCGTGGGAGTTTTGATATGAAAACATATATCATCATGAACCAAAAAATAGGACTGATTTACAAACATTACCAACTAAATGAATCATAATCATGTCATATGAACCTCTACGAAATAATACAAATAACTAGGGATAATCCTATCCAAAGAAGACCACTTGACCAGTTGTCATCAGAATAATTATTGATGCAATCTAAACTAGACCGAAACCATGATGAACCCAATATGCATATTTGATCTTGATATGATTCAGTCAAGTTTCTAGTAATGTTATGCCAAAGTCCCCTTTGTTGTAAAGACCACAAACTCCACAAGCAGAACAAATTATTTTGCCATATGATAAACACAATGGGTCCAAAATAGGTATCTATATTATGCATTGAACTTCTTGAGTTACATCTCCATCAAATCTCATCAATATCTGTAAAACACGTTCATCTTGAAGCATAATCAATGCAAACAAGTTCTGCAGTACATTCACATTCATGTTACTGTAGATACTGCCAGGAGTAAAATGAAATCCTAAACATTCACAATACATTGTCATAATGCCAATTATCGAGGATAGCTAGTGAGAAATTTACTATGAGACAATGTCTAGTACAATGCCTCTCCATAATTTCCAAGTCCAACCATAAGGTCCTCTGAGATTTAACTTCAAAAAAACTAAGTTGGGAAGGTCCATCAGACCTCCCCTGTTATTCACACATATTCCTCCACTTTTATAGCTTGCCTTCTTTGGTGCACTAGACAATTAAGTCACAAATATGACAACTTGCTATTTATCTTTGTTTGAAAGGAATTATAATGGCATTGTTGCTAACTCAATATCCTCAGCCTGTCACTAAATACAACCATAATTTAATGATTTTCAGGAATCAAGACACAAGATCTTTTCCAAATAAATGAGTTGTGGTCAGAAACGTATTCTCTTAAGCACTCAGGACACTACAAATTATTAAGCTGTGCAGTAAGACTTCAGTAACCTTCCCAAATATTAAGCTGTGTTCGGAAACATATTCTCTTAAAAGACTTACGACATTACAAATTATTAAGCTGTGCAGTAAGACTCCAGTAACCTTCCCAAATATGTTTGGCGATGAAGTACTGAAAGACCATGTCCTATCGATGACAGCAGAAAGAAACAAAACAATATTTAATACAAATTGAATGCCCTTATAGGTAAAACAAAATTGGCATTTCCCCTTATACAAAAACCAAAAATACATTTCCAATACTAGTATTTAAACTTACAGGTAAACTAAAACGTCGCACTTGCAGTGTATTAAGCTAATACCCAGGTCTATATTGTCCAACTCTTTAAATCCCAAAATCTCTGATATGTAGAGAAGAAAAATGCTAAGGAAATAACGGAAATCATGTCTGACCCCCAAAATATGTCGATGAACAATAAGGATAAACAAACTTTATGAAATACAAAGAGTTCTCTTTAACCTACATGTGATGGAGTTCAACAAGAAGTGAAACTACAATGAACAATGATATCTCCATTTGAAATTTCAAGATTTTTTTAGAAGGTAGAAACATATGGTATGGTACACACTGTTTTTCACAAACGTTCACATGAGGAGTAGGGGCATGATACTATGCACATGGTAGTCACAGTTCACTTTAGTCTGCCTTTACTTAAATGACTGACTTATCATGACTTCTCTTCACGATAGCACTGACAGAAAAGCTATATTTGAAATATTAACGTGTGATCAACATTCCAGTTCAGTTCACCATATACATAAGAATGTTGTATGTCAATACAACTTCATCGATAGAGAATGGAAAGAATAATTTTCAGGAACACACCGGGTCAGTGGTAAAAAGTCCTTTTTAGCATCATAGCATATCCTTTCTTTTTTCTGCCTCAATATTGCTCGAATAGGTTACCTTACTGATCAAGTTGTTGAACACCTCCATAATTGATGGCCCAGATTGTAACTTAACTAGGTGCATCCTATAAGGTATTATTATGTTCCTCAGCCCTGCAACCAAGGAAAACAAATCATATAGCACCATTAGTTCCATTAAATTTCGCCGGCAATTCACCATAGAAAGATAATTATGTTAACATGTCTGTAATACTATCATCGTCAAAATAGGTACCATATCTGAATAGTTTTTGGTGGTCAAATCGATCTGATTGATCCAAGCTTTGACTCAAATCTACATATGCATGCCACATAGTGATAACTGAGAGGACAAAAGTGACTAAGTTAGTGCTCGTACCCGTGGTGCACATAGCTCTATACAGAACTGCAGCCGAAACACCACCGCGTTCCGTTGTCATTCTCGTCTTCTCCAGACAGTCGAGGAAGGCAAGGTCCGCCTTCAGCAGCTTGGCCTGATCGTGTGTGTCATATCCAATATCATGGCAGTAGCAGCAGAAATCAAGCCAATCCACAGGACGCCGATCCCACAGCATCGGAGCCACGGTCCTTCCCGACATACATACATACATACATACATACATACATACATACATACATACATACATACATACATACATACATACATACATACATACATACATACATACATACATACATACATACATACATACATACATACATACATACATACATACATACATACATACATACATACATACATACATACATACATACATACATACATACATACATACATACATACATACATACATACATACATACATACATACATACATACATACATACATACATACATACATACATACATACATACATACATACATACATACATACATACATACATACATACATACATACATACATACATACATACATACATACATACATACATACATACATACATACATACATACATACATACATACATACATACATACATACATACATACATACATACATACATACATACATACATACATACATACATACATACATACATACATACATACATACATACATACATACATACATACATACATACATACATACATACATACATACATACATACATACATACATACATACATACATACATACATACATACATACATACATACATACATACATACATACATACATACATACATACATACATACATACATACATACATACATACATACATACATACATACATACATACATACATACATACATACATACATACATACATACATACATACATACATACATACATACATACATACATACATACATACATACATACATACATACATACATACATACATACATACATACATACATACATACATACATACATACATACATACATACATACATACATACATACATACATACATACATACATACATACATACATACATACATACATACATACATACATACATACATACATACATACATACATACATACATACATACATACATACATACATACATACATACATACATACATACATACATACATACATACATACATACATACATACATACATACATACATACATACATACATACATACATACATACATACATACATACATACATACATACATACATACATACATACATACATACATACATACATACATACATACATACATACATACATACATACATACATACATACATACATACATACATACATACATACATACATACATACATACATACATACATACATACATACATACATACATACATACATACATACATACATACATACATACATACATACATACATACATACATACATACATACATACATACATACATACATACATACATACATACATACATACATACATACATACATACATACATACATACATACATACATACATACATACATACATACATACATACATACATACATACATACATACATACATACATACATACATACATACATACATACATACATACATACATACATACATACATACATACATACATACATACATACATACATACATACATACATACATACATACATACATACATACATACATACATACATACATACATACATACATACATACATACATACATACATACATACATACATACATACATACATACATACATACATACATACATACATACATACATACATACATACATACATACATACATACATACATACATACATACATACATACATACATACATACATACATACATACATACATACATACATACATACATACATACATACATACATACATACATACATACATACATACATACATACATACATACATACATACATACATACATACATACATACATACATACATACATACATACATACATACATACATACATACATACATACATACATACATACATACATACATACATACATACATACATACATACATACATACATACATACATACATACATACATACATACATACATACATACATACATACATACATACATACATACATACATACATACATACATACATACATACATACATACATCTCGACCAATTGGGGCCACAGTAGTGTCCGTACCGCGGGAACAGCTGCGAGAGGAACGCGCGGACGCCTCCGTGCCATGGGACCTTGGCGACATAAGGCCGAAAGAGCGGGAGGGCGCACCCGGCCTCCGATCGCGGCCGAGGCGGCGAGATCGGCCGCCGTGTTAGGGTCGCGGGGGAGGCAGCGGTGGCGGGGGGCCGGGATGGTAGAATCGAGCGGAGGGATCTCGCGAGGGAATCAACCAAGTGGAGGAAGGCGCTCTTGGGATGCGATTTATGGGGAGCGGGAGGGGGAGGGGGAGGGGGAGTGGGACGGGACGCGATGAATTGGGGTTGGGATCCAGGGATGGAGGAAGTGGTGGCGATAGGGAGGAACCTGGTGAGAGGGGGGGCGAGGGTGCCGGAGAAACTGAGACTTATGGTTGGGGGAACAACCCATGTGGTCTTCCGCCCCATCAACTCCCGCTGCCTTCTGCTGCTTCTTCCGAACCACGAACAACTCGGTCATCAAGCCATGTTGAACCACACGCCGTCGAGAGAAACCGCCATTATACACGTAGACGACTTGAATCATTTTGATGTGTCTACACCCAAAACTGTGGGGTTTCGGAAGCGCATATCCACAGATTACGAACCGGAAGAGAGAGATAGAGAGAGACAGAGAGAGCTCGGCGTTCTCAGGGTTCCCTTAATGCGATTGATTGAAGTGGCGGGACCGTATGGGATCCGTCAGTGGTCCCACTCGCTGCTTCCAATCACACGGCGGGTAGATTTCGGATAGGTTTACATGTTTTTTCCAGAAGAAGATCTAAATTCGGAAATTATGTCAATTATCCAGTGCCACGTGGAATTACAAATTAGGTAATTCTTCTTGTTACTTCATTAATATGTATATATATACACATATACATACATACATACATACATACATACATATAAATACATATATTATCTGAATATTTATTAGTTTAAATATGTAGCCAGAAGTATCCGAGCATTTCTAAGCCAACCATATTATTCAATAAAATAAGAAATTATGAGAAGAATCAAATTTATTAATAAAATGCAATGGTATAAGTTTAAATTGGGAAATAAAATCCAGTAATTTCTCTTAATCAAAAGAGATACATTTTCTATCAATGCTAAATAAAAAGTTCATGGTTTTGTTTTCGTAAAATAGAATTATTTTAAATTTTAATATTAACATAACTCATAGCAAAATTAAGGTTCCACCAATCACCCATATACCAAGAATCCGAAATCCTCGATTTTTGAAAGGTATCCATGTGTGATACAAATTATGGTATCAAAAAATTATAAAATGATTGATACATATATTGAATGTTTGAGTCCATCTTTCTATATAGATGATTAAGTTATGATAGGATTTCTAATAGATAGTTGGAGACAAATGGTTTTGTTAAAGGATTACTCGTGACCTCTCAAAATGTTTTCTCAATTTTTGATGATCATATAAATCATAATCGAAAAATCTTTTTCTTAGTGAAGGGTTGAGAAGGGGTTATTATCCCTATGATCTATTTTTACTATTAAGGAATATTTATGTGTAAGATGAATATAAATAGATTAAGAGAATAATCTTTTCTTAGTGTTAAGAAATATTCATGTCCAAGATGAATATAAATATAATAAAAGAACAATCTCACATTACTTCGAATGAAAAGTTTGACCTACAATCATGTATACATAGCTTCTTGTTGAATTTGCCATTGCCATCAACTTTTGACATGAATATAAATATAATAAAAGAACAATCTCACATTACTTGGAATGAAAAGTTTGACCTGCAATCAAAGACACTTAGCTACTTGTTGAATTGCCATCAAGTTTTGACATTTTGTTGCTTTATTTTATAAGTTGCATGAGGTGATGGAGAGCTAAACACACTGTGATTGATGCTTGTTAGCTGATGGAGGACGTTCTCCGAGTACTGACGTACTGTAGTTGTCACTGCACAATTATGTGACGACATTATTGTTGTGTACTCACATATAATGTATAAAGGATAAATTTTATGTTGCCTGATTTGAGTTGATCGACAAGTAATATTAGCATACAAGTCTTGTACGTGTTTTTTCCAGATAATAATTTCTTTGTTTACATTAAATGACGTAGAAAATGCTTTTACGTAGATTGAAAATTGAGACTTATTAATTCTAATGTGTCTCTATAAAGATAGAGGCGAGTAAATGGCTTATTTAAATTCTATTAAAATATGGGGCACAACATTCCTTGTGATTGATGCTGTAGTGACTCTATTTGCATTGTAGACATGGATTGCTCATTATACATTCAATGACTATATGTGTTTTTTTTTTTGTACTTAATGTCACATTTTTTATTTAATCTATTGATTTGTAATATTTTGATGATTATATAATATTAATTTAAGATAAAATATTTTAAGTTAGTGATTTATATTCGAATCTGACATATATCACTTGTGTAATATTATATAAATTAATTTAGATATCTCACATCAGATATAACTCATATGAAGCTTCTTATAACCCTAATAATAGAAGGTATCACTCTTTTCTTCTCATTAGATTATAATGAATATTCCTAATTAGATTAGGTAAACTAATCCTAGTTAGTTCAAAAAAATTATTCCTAATTAATGTAAACTAAAGAGGATAACAATACAATCAATCCTTCGTGTTCATGCCAACAACAACATCTACAAACCAATTGTCTATCCATGTGAATTTGAAGCTTCCAATTAATCCACCACATTTTACTCTTCTGTAGTTTCATTCACGCCATTATTTCTTAACTAGCTTTAAGATATTTTGTTCTACGTATTAGTAACTTCTCTAACACAACAAAAACCAAAGATGATATTGTTAGAACATTGTGAACCATGAAGGACAAATTCCAAAAAAAACCTCATTTTTTACTGTTTTTGATATAGTATCATCTTTTTGTTTTATTCTCGTAAAACATCTATTATTTTCTAAAAGATGATATTATTCTTCTCGTCGTCTATCGCTTCGCTCTTGTACCCTTAAGAAGAACAAAAAATAAAATGGGACAGAGGTGGTATGGATAACGATGAGAAGCCTTATAATGCCTACAAGGAAGACAAAATAGATAATAAAGACAATAACAAAGGAACTTGTGAGGCATGTGAGGATGATGGTGAGGTCTCTGCTTGGTAGGGCAGAGGTGGCAAATGGTCTCATAAAGGAGGTGAGGACGGTGATAAAGCGCTACGAAGATAGTAGGCAGTAGCGATGGTTAATCAATTTTCATGGACATTGTGAAGTCGATGATTGATGAGATAGAGGTTATAGGTAATCTCTTTTCTTTTTTTTTGAATAAAGATGTTATGCGGGAATAAGGTAAAAAAATATTATATAGGAAAAGTAAAAATGTGAGGTTTTTTTTTTTCAAAAGAATTTACCCTTATATATATATATTACTATTTACAACTTTTTTACTATTTATAATTTTATTTTAAATATTTCTAAAATATTCATTTGTAACTTATTTTTCTAATTTTCTTTTTTTCTTTCTTTTTTTTCTCCTCCTCATCTCAAGATATCAAAAGGCTAGTGAGCAGAGTCGAACGTCATTAAGCGACATTGGCAATGACAATGAATAAGGTATGAAGTCAATGTTGAGGATGAAATAAGGAGTTGTAGAAATAAAAAAATTAAAATAATAATACTGAGATTATAAATAATAACATAATATATTATTATTTTTAAAGAGTTATCAATAATAATAAATTATCAATAGTAAAAAGAAATTATGAATAATAAGCTTCTATAATTATCAAGAAAGTAAAAAAAAAAAACCATACCTCACAGTAATCTGGAAAACAGTAAACGACATCAGAAATTAACTGTGGCAAACATTGAATGACCAGAAAGAGAACATTATTAAATCGTTAATAAATCTACCACACAAGCAGGCCTTCACAAGATACTTAGCCCACTTATTTATTGAGACACCAGATCTGCCACACTGCTCAGAGAGAGAGAGAGAGAGAGAGAGAGGACGACAGGCACAACTTTAACACCCCCAGCTTGGATTCATTGCATCCATCCGTACAGCGAAGGCACAACCCAACCCCAGCAGTAAAAGTAAGCCATACAGAACTGCCACTTGATGTGTGTCGAATGCGGTTGGAATCAAAAACGAGACATTGGTTGGGTACATTGAATCTTTGGGAGGCAGGCACATGGCAAGTACGTGCTGGATTCAATTATTCCTGCCGGTGGCCCACTTCGTTCATTAGTCCATCTACCCACCATATATATATATATATATATATATATATATATATATATATATATATATATTTCATGGCTTTCGAGTTCGAAGGGGAGGCCGAGCGGACACCCAGTCCTGAGGAGTCACGTGAACGGCTTATGAGGACGACGCAACTTGTCACCTGACACCCTACGAGTTGGGCCCACCTGACACACTTTCTTTGCCAACCTTGACGAGCGATTGACTTCCGGGAGAGAGACGACATGGATGAAGCTAATCTTAGCTTTGATGTTTTAGTATACTTAGGGAAAGGATTGGTGGTTTCTGGTGGATATGACCGGCCGGCGTTGCTCGGAGGATAGATGCCGGACCCATCTTTTGATGGATTCAACTACTATTAAACCAATAATAAACGAAAACGATCTACTAAAGATTTTTATGGAGGAATTGTAAGAGTAGATTTCTTGTTCTACCAAAGTCATTGCTTGCTACATTGGCACTTTATATGTCAACACATGATCACAGGATAATCCTTAATGTTCGAATAATGTCCTATGCTTTGATGAAACTATTCATGATGAAATAGTTATCCATCAAAAGCAAGAGATTATTCATTCTGACTAAGAAAGTTCCAATACATGCGAGATATTATTCTTTGAAATAAGGTCTTTTCGGATATACTCTAGATCTTAGCTTCACATGTTATTAACATGGACTCCTCGTTCATCCCAAACATCTTGTTTAATGACAAAAGTAATCGTAGATCAAATTGGCTCTAATACTCAAGATCAAGAATCTCTTTGATTCGGATTCTTTAGACAAAGTGCAAAGTGGATCCCTCTAATCAAGAATATAATATCTTATTTTTCGAATGAAAAGATTGTAGACTCGTTTCATATTCGGTAAAGATCATTTTGCAATCATAGTATTAATAGTTTGACGTGACAAGAATTCTCTTCTTATCATAATATTTCAAAGGTGAGAACACACTTAATATATTTTATTCATCATCTATATCTCATTATAATATATATCATTTTTATCGACCTCCATAATAATTTGTGATCTCGCTATAAACCCTTTATTGATTAGTATATGTGTAAGACTCATATTTGAAATTTCGTATTAATATTTTTCCAAAAAAATATATTTTAAGATCGATACCTTCTTTAATTATTATTTTTGCTCTCTTTATTATTGCATCATTCTTCCCCTAATCTATATTTTCTTTGCAGTAATCCTTGTTATAATTTTTACAATAAAATGAGGATATAGTTTAAAGAAAACCTTCTCTAATCACACATGAAAACTTATCATGATACATCATACTTTCTTATTTTTGTTTGTTATTAAGGAAAAATATTATTGACGTGATCCGGATTCGTGTGTGTAGGATTATCCGAAGTATTTTCGATATGAGATATCATGCCCCCAAGGTGCCACCTACATGAATACCGAGGTTGGGAGAGATTTTTCAATCCGATCTAAAGTTAGTAATCCAATGTCTCAAGTTTGAGTAGTTCGATTTTTTTTTTCTTATTCAAAATATGTTTAAACTTAAATGATTAGAATGGAGATTGAGATTATCTTTCTTATCGTAAAGGAAGAGAATGAAGCTGATAATTGTCCTTTTTATTATGATGAATGATAAAAAAACTTATGTTTATCTACTTTAAATCTTTATCTGCGTAGATAGATGGATGCAGGGTGATATGAATCTTACGTGGCAATCACATACCGATTGACGATGGATTTTCTATCATTTTCTCTTTCAACAGTGATTCTCATGTTCCAAATTCATAAAATGTCTCTCTGACATCCTAAAAAATAAGATTGCCATGGTAATGGAAATACTCTAAAACCATTGATACACATATTTCATCTTTTTAAAGAGCATAGCGTTCACTCTTATGACGGATCGGCCACATACACATATGCATCAATCAAAATTGCTGCTGCTAAATAAAGAAATGCCATTGTTGGCCAAAATTCCAATCAAAACATAAGCCTCTCAATTATATGCAGTACTTATAGTGCCCGTCAATTTCCACTATTACTTCCTTTCTTCGTTCTCTCCATCAATGCTCACTCATCCATAAATGGACATAATCTCATTTGGAATTGACAGCTTTAGCTGCTAATCGATGGCTCTTTCTACCCACAAATAGATTACTTCTCATGCTTGTGCAGAGCACGTGACCACCAGCGGGTCAGTGGTATATTGACAAATCTGTGCAAAGGGTTTCTTTCTCCTGCTTTATATATGTATGTAAATGTGATCCGATGGACATCTGAGGGAGGAGTTGGATGGTAAGCCCTTAGCTGCAGCTGCAGCAGCAGCAGCAGGAGGAGGCGGAGGAGGAGGAGAAGAGGAGGGTTGATGGTGCATCATTTCAGTGCAAGCGCAGTGCTGCTGATGGTGGCACTGGCGGCAGCAGTTCTCCTCCTGCTACCGCTGGTTCTGCCTCCTTTGCCTCCACCTCCACCGTTCCTCCTCCTGATCCCCGTCGCCATGATGCTTCTCCTCGCCTTCCTCGCTTTCCTTCCCTCCGACAACATCGCGGCATCCCATCACTTCTCACCACCACAGTGAACGTCGACCCATCTCTCTCTCTCTCTCTCTCCACTTGGAAGCCGCAGGAGAGAGGAGGGAGAGTGCGTTGAAGTCTTTTCGATCGATGGTAAGCCGGAAACGTTGCATCCATCAGTGTCGTTGTCTTCATCCTCGCTCCTTCGACAGAGAGTCCGATAGTAAGGTAGGCATCTGTCCCAAAGAACTCCTGTTGTGGGCAGGTGGCAGCTTTCGGCCATTGGTGGAGAGGTAGATGCAGAAAAATCAAAGCATTAGATTATGATAGATCGGTAGAAGTTGTAGTGGTGGCTGTTTCCAGTGTAGTTTCCAACGATGACTACGTCAAAAAGAAGAATGACAGAGGCCTAATAGTTAATTCCTATGCTCTCTTTGGTGTCTTGGGAAGATGACTCGACGTGCATGTGGGCCACTCACTTCGTCCCTGTTTGATGTCTTAGTTCATGAATTCTTTGAAGCAGTACTGCTTCATCAATCTACCTGCTTTATCAAGAAATCATCCATGTCTCGTCTTCTCACCGTAACACCCAGGTTGTGAAGCACACAGATTATGAACGCTGCTGCTATTTGGTACAGATCTCGTCAGCATCTCTTCATGATGCACATGTTAGATTCGATAACCAGGATGAAGTTATCGAACCAAGTCCCAATGGGATTGGGTTAAATTAACACTATGATTTAGTGCCACATAGGAAATGAGAACTTCCATTTATAAGATACTGATGATGATGGATATATTGGGGCTAATTAGATATATGGGGGCTAATTATAGAGTTGGCTATTTTTGGATTTTGATTTTATATTTTAAAAAATTATATTGACATTTATATGTTACGAAAGTGAAACATGTAAATCCATTTATCATAATGTTATTGGTTTTACTAATAAAAATATAAAAATTAAAAATAAGATAATTTTAATATTTTAATTTATGGTGGCAAACGATGATGGTGGTGGTGGAAGACGATTTCGTTGGAGACCGTGAGTGACTGTTGTGTATGAGAAAAATGACGACGAGAGGTAAGGACTGCTCTACGTTTGTGTTAACATCGATGAAATTGTCAAGCGACTTTTTCATTGCTTGATATCTATATCAACGTTGACGTAGTTGTCTAACAGTGTTACTTTGTATTTGTGTCAATGTTGATGCAATTATTAAGTGACAAAAAGGCCGTCAATGCAGATGCCACAACTAATGTCGTTGGCTACATTAATTGAAATATTAAAATTATATTTTTTATCTTTTGTTTTAATGTTATCATTGGTAAAACTGGTGGTGCTAGGATAAATGAACCTAGATGTTTTACTTTTGTAAATATAGAGATGTTAATATAGCGTTTTAAAGTATAGAGATCAAGATGCTAAAGATTAGTAATATATAATTAACCTGATATATTATTATTAATTTTAACTTAAATAATTTAGACTTGTGATTTAACGAAATTAATTGATATAAGACACGTCGCGATGGCACAAAGACTATGCCACCCGTAGAATATTCATATCTATGATTGCTAATTGATATAAAAACTATGCTCCACATGTACTAAACTATAACACCTCTAGAATATTCATAATTATCATTACTTACTAATTGATATAATTTATGAGCGAAGAAGTTTATAATGGGATGTTCATTTTCTATCAACTATCTTATTTCTCGAGGAATGTATCTTCCCGAGAGAATAATAAAAAGAATAAGAAAAATATTATTAAAACTTGTTTGAGGCTAAATATATTGATAGGTCGAAATATTGAAGTGTATGCGGGTGACATATCGATCAAACTCGTGGATGCTATAACTAACGATTCAAACCTTAATACATGTAGGAGTATTAATATATAATTATATTAAGTTGAAGATGGTAAGTTTGCCATTGGCACTATTTTACACGAATTTCTCAGCTTCCAAAATAAGTGTGACCCAAAAATAAGACAAGTCTTGTAGACTGAATAATTCACTATTGGTTTAGTAAGATGGTATTATATACAAAATTGAGTTCCTCTCACTATCTATCAAAAAGTTGGTTTATTAGTATTATCGATTTTGTTAATGTTTATTCCGATTGTCCAATATGTGAAGAGGTTTCAAATCCAATTCCATGTTCATTGCAAGCAAAGGTGGCGGGATAAAATTCAAGCTTAAATTAGTAGAGGATTTAGAAATATAATAACCAAAATTAGGAGAGTCTCTCTACGATGCACTTAAGGGGTTTTTATAGTGTGCTGCGATGATATTAAATTGAGATGATGGTTAATGTGGATTGCTCGGTTGATATTGAGTCGTGCACTAAACCATTGGGGTTGACGTCATAACTATCAATTATCGTTTTAGCCAAATACATTGTCTTATTCGTATAAAGTCAACATTGTCTTGTGGAACATATAATCGAATAATGTGTCGATGATCCTGTGATGATGTATCATTCTATGTGTTGTACTCTTCATATCAACTTAAAAGTTGGGTTCTTGCTCATTAATCAATCTTGAGAGTAGTCTTTCAAAACCATCATACATTCCAAAGGCTCTCAAGATGATCAATCAATGTAGGTGAATTTTTCCAGCTAGTCTCTAATATTTGTTGAAGTCTCAAGCCTTAATAGGCTTCATAATCGAGTGTACGACCATTAATTATGTAAGCCTTCCAACATGAATAACAATATATTATCATTCCAAAGTGAAGTGGGATTTTGTATGTGAATATTTTAACATTCTAAATTGAAGTGAGACTGACCTAATCTCGATTAGTCGAAAGGAAATATCTTCTTACATGTGCATCGTGTTTCGACTTTGATGATAATTGTTTTATTTGATGATAACCAACGTAAGACAGTGTATAAGTATTGGGAAAAACATGTTAAAGCGGAATAATTCTTTCCCTCTTTGTGTATCAAAATAGGTTTCTCATCGAAATACCAACTTGATATCCAAATGTAAATATCAACCAACACAGTATACACAATAGATCTATAACTCAATCTTCAAACTTCCACTATCAATAAAAATGATAACAAGTTTACAGTAAATCTTTTCTAGAACAATCAGAAGATCACAATAACATCAAATCTTGACTTAATAATAGCATATCATCGTCACATAAGATGGATCTCCTCTAAAAGATAATTCTAGGTCTCACAAAATGGGTATAACAGGAAAGTACCTCAGAAAGGATAAACTGTAAATCAACACCGTTAGATTGTAGAGTTTGCTGTAAGAATTCTCCACATAAAATTTGAGCTAAAACTGACAACGTTTTACCACCGATCGTCAAGCAGAAAACTCAAAAACCTAATCTTTCTCTCTCCTTCTCTTTCTTTCTTTTCTCTCTCTCTTCTGCCGTGTGCTGCCGCCGTTGCTGCACGTTCTCACGCTGTGTTCACCCACTACACACCAACCCTATCTCTCTCTTGTGCATTTCTTTGATTTGGGCTCAAGCGGCCCAACTTGTCCAAGCCCACATATGGGCTGGACCCAACAAGCCCACATATGGGCTGGACCCAACAATAAGCGCACTAACTATCAATCTAAAAGATCATTGTTTCATTGGAATAATTTGGAATCATCCACATATATATAAGAATTGGAAAGACAATACTTTATCAAAGCTGAACTTGGGAGGCACTATCCAATCTAAGATTAATTATAAATTATCTATGTAATTAGCTATCCTTAGTATCTTGATCCTTATATTTTCAAAAATTATATTAAGATTTCATTTAATCTCATTTCTTATCACGTCATGGATTATGAGAATAAAAATATCATAGTATTTATCATTGAGCATATGTTGACTCTATCTTATTTCGATTTATCACTAAACACGTGTAGTATTTTTGTCAGCAAAATTAATCACGCGAGAAAAAATAAGGTTAAATATTTTACTTTTGTAAATTTAGAGATCTCAATATAAGTTTTGAAAGTGTATGAACCGAATATTAAAAGTAGCTGATTATAAGAGATAATATATAATTAGCCCTCCAATCTATTAAGATTATATGATACAAAGAACGAACCTAATAGACAAAAATGTAGTTAGATTTTTTTTTCTATAGGATTTTAGCCCACATTAATTCGATACATTGAAATCCTTATCACCTTCCAAAATTATTCTTTTTATTCTATAATATTGAGTGAATACAAGGACTCTATACATTCATATATTTTAGAATCATGCAAAGATACTAACGTTTAACTACCAAGAAAGATCCAAATGACCTTGTTTGCAAATACAATCATATATTTCGTTACGTACTATGGAGTTCTACCTTTTCAATTCACTCCCCATTGTGATAGAGAAAAAAAGATCTTTTTTTTGTGTCAATTACTTCAAAGAAAGAAAACATTATCATGTAGTACACAACTCCTTGCATCTTGATAAAAAAAAATAAACACCACTTTGGTCATCACATCTCATCAGTGATGTAAATTTAAGGAGTTCACAAACATATTAGTGATCTAAGTACAAGTCAACACAAAAAGCTCTAAGAGTCAACTAAGAGTCTTGCTAAAAATATATGGAAAACATGGGTTTAGGATCAATTTGCTAAAATAGATAATATACAAACATCAATTTAATGTGTGTTAATATTTCAATTAAAAAATATTCACATTAAGTTTATGCAATTTTGATATATTATATTAAAATTATAAAATATAATGTTTTTGTTCAAAGGATTTAACAACCATCGATCCATAATAAATAAATTGATCAAAAAATAATAATTTTTATCCTTTCACTGTCAAATGGTATGTGCAAATTCATTAGCTCCGATAATGGGACTAATTATACTATAATTAACTATGTTTAGTATTTCGATATTTATATTTTTTAAAACTATATTAAAATTTCTATATTTACAAAAGTAAAATATTTCAATTTCTTGTTCCAATAAAATCCTTCTCATTTTATGTTTAATTTTATGAAATTAAGTTTTTAATCTTATATATGGATCTTAATGTTTCGCTTTTGTAAGTATAAAGATTTAAATATAAATATTAAAATATAAAATATTAAAAATATTAAAAATAATTAATTATTGAAAATAATATATAATTAATCCTGATAATGATTAGAAAATAAAAAGATTAAAATACGCAGAGAAAAAGACAAGTGATGGAAGGAGGACCGACGATGCCGTCCGCTGACAACGGATGACAGCAGGGCCGTTCTCCACCAACCAATCTTAACCTCGACACTCTTCCTTACTCTCTTTCTCGCTGCTGCTCGCTCTCTCCCTTGCCGATACATTACCCCTCTCTCCCCACCTCCTCTTTCCCTCTCTCCAATCTCCGAAGCGAATGGCCGTCTGTCGGATAGGTATGACGGCCGTCGTCTCGGTGGCTGCGGCCCCGTCGACTTCCTCCCTCCCCAGCCGCCGGCCGTTCCTATTCCGCACTGTTTCACCTCGCTGCCCCTCCCGCCGCACTCAGAAGCCGGTCGGCCGTCGCGCCAGTCTTCCCGTCTCCGCATCCGTGGCAGCGGCCTCCACGGACGACGCCGCCACGGTCTCCCCTCCTGGAGGTATACCTCGGGCGTCCTTTCGCCTCTCTTAGTTCCGCTTCTTCCGAAACTCGTGAAACTTGCTTAGTTATGTTGTCATCGAATTATTACTTGCTGTTATCATTATTCTTTCCTGTTAGATCGTTGTAGAGGACGAGTTATTATCTTGCTAACATTGATCAAACTACGTTCGAGAAGGTGGAATTAGTTGAAATGCAATTACAATTTAAAAGATTTCGGAGAAGATTCTAGGAATCTCTCATCACGTCGGATATGCCTTTTCTATAACCTCCATTGTCTTCTATAAAGTTGTGCAATCACTTCAACTGTGAAATTAGGGTCGTCATCTGATAAATGCTGGTTTATCTGAAGAAGCATTGGTTCTATATGTAGAGGGAAGAGCGAAAATGCATAATTATATCTATAATCATCTTATATAACTGATCTTTAACCAAACATGTAAATTGTTAGTTATCTTGAGTTGTACCAATTTTGGTCATGAGGCTATGGGTAGTAGGTTATGTAGTAATGCTACAACATTTGGTTTCTTCTCCAATCTTTTAACAAAATTAAGTGCCATAAGGTTGACTTGTCAATCATTTGGAAGTAGAAGTTTGCAGTCAAGCAAGTTATATGGCCTTCTGATAATTTTTTGCACAAATTTATTTGAGGACGTTAAAAGGATAATAAGGGGTGAGCAGATTTAGAATGATCAAATGGAATTCCCATTGTTGTAGTAGCTATAGTTACGTATTTTAAATGAGATTTATAAAGTGTAGATCGGTATTGGTATCAACTGAGATTTCGATGTGCCACACCTGCAGCCATGTCTAAGTGTTCTTGTTATGACCTGATCCTTATACTTGGACATGTCCAGACCTATAAGACCTATTACTCCTAGTAAAATATGAAACTTGAATCCATGGTCAAGATATCGCATAAGAAGATGAAAGAGGAATATCCTGCTACGTTATCATATGCCTTACCAATATATTGCTGACATATGCAATGCTTGGCATGAAACTGAGGGAAGAAACATGGTAAAAGAGTTAAATGAAAGAGTTAACTTGTAGACGTTTGAAAATCATGGCATTTGTTGGCCTTGTTTTTCGATTCATATTAATTAAGTACAATCAAATGTATGATAGTCACCTTCTGTTAGCTGTTAGAAACAGTTAAGGTGGTTTTTTAAAATTTATTTGAGATATTTGTTGCAGATTCTTCTGGTGGAATCGAGAATTTGGTGATCATTGGTTCTGGTCCAGCTGGATATACTGCAGCAATCTATGCTGCTCGTGCAAATTTAAAGCCTGTTGTGTTTGAAGGTTATCAAGTTGGTGGTGTTCCAGGAGGGCAGCTAATGACTACTACAGAAGTTGAAAATTTTCCTGGGTTTCCTGATGGAATAACTGGCCCTGATTTGATGGATAGGTATATGGGTCGTGCTACATCCTTAAATGCTTTTACTTTTCCTTTGTAACATTATTCTTTTTTTTCCCTTTGTTTCTTATATTTGTTCACAGAGTTGTTTATGTATTTATTAAGCTAATCATTTCAAATCAGCACTTGTTTTTATGTCTTACAATGATGACATTGTGTAGGATACGACGACAAGCTGAACGCTGGGGTGCTGAACTTTTTCAAGAAGATGTTGAATTTATTGATGTTCAGCGTAACCCTTTTATTGTCCACAGTAGTGAGCGCAAGGTGACATTTACTTTTTCTATCAAATGTATTCTGATCTATTTAGTGAAGTTCATATATGATGCTCTTGTAATATCATTTAAGATGGAAAATTCATAATGGCCAAATGTAAACTTTCTCATCTATATTCTTGCATCAGAAATCTAAATCTCAGGGATCCTTGCAAACTCTTTTCTCATCTATATGGTGCATTTGCAACATCAATTAATTGTTAATTTGATGAACTGTCCCAACCCTTGATTTCTAGAAGAAGCAAAGTAAGCTTAACAAGAAATATGTTATATTAGACTGGGTAAATGGCTTTAGTGTCATATCCAAGGAATAAAAATCTGACCATACTTGTCAGTACAGATTAGTATTTATTGGTTTTCTGGCTGACTATTATGTAGACTAAACAATTTTGCCTGGTTTGATCCAACATCGAGCTTACTGCCTGATATGCTTACCTGGTCCTGTCAAATACCGAGCTTATTGCCAGTAGACTTTATCATATCAAGTGTCCTGGGTGGTAAGGCTACTTAACTTATCATACTTCTTATGTTTTATGCTTTTTTGCTTTAAATCCAATCTAGTTTAAGCTAACCCTTGGGCAAGTCTTGAACTTTTCTTTCTCTTTCCCATCGCTGCCTCCGCCTGCGAGCCTCCAACTCAATTGGTGAGGCCCTCGCCTACCCTTGAATGGTGACCACAGTGATGAGGAGCCATGGAAGGTGAAATTGTGAATGCTACTTCCAGCAGCATCGCCTCCTTGCCACCACTAATGCCCTACTCCTCTGTCTTGATGATCTCTGCTTTCATCCCTAGCTCTCTCTCTCTTCTCTGTGTGTAATGTTTAGGCTGATATTAGCAAGTACATAGTCATACCAACATGGTACATTACTACATTAGAGGTACCAGCCCCATACTAGACTAGTCACCTACTAGCATCGTATATCATATTGAGATTTTAATCCTTAGTCATATGTCTCGGTAATTGTCCTAAAATCCATCTGATTAGAGGATAAAAGTGAGGTCAAATGAAACTCTGGCTTGTGTTTGTCTAATCTAATGCTGGTACTTCAGGTAAAAACACTGGGCTCCTGCTAACATGGGATCTGGGAAAGATTGACTTATGCAGTCTTACCCGGACAAGTAGAGACTATTTTGTGACTTGAACCATGGTGACCAAGTTGTGGTGCCAAAGGTTGCGCTACACCATAAACAAAATGATTCTCAAATCATAAGTTTTTGTTGTTCAAACTTTCTTGAGAACTATGAAGCACAAATACTACAAGGTGCTTTTAAATTTAAGTCACGCTGGTTTTAGATGTTAGGACAGTTGAGTACTTCCTAACATTCTATAACATATTAGGAAACATTGTATCATCTACAATTTATTTAAATGTACACAGTCCACTTAATGTTTTGTGTATCTATTTGAAGTACTTTCTTGAATAGTTGTTATCTACATGCTTCTTACTTGGTTACAAATATGATTATCTCAGATAGTTGTAAAACATATATATCTTCATATGCAGAAATATCAAAGTATGAAAGTATATTTATATAACTTGCTATATCCATGTCTTGATGTCTCCTCTTTTTTTCTTAAATTTGCCATGCCGGCATGTCCATATCATGTTATGTCTATGTATTTTGTCCACACTGCTTTCTTGATAGCTTGAGAGTGTCGAAAACGTGATCTCATGGTACACATCTTTCCATCTTTGACAATAGCAACAAAAATTTCTTCCATGAGGCTATATGAATCTGCAATAAGCATTACATAACACATGGCTTTTTCTAGAAGGTTGTTAAATATCCTATTTAATTGAATTCGTTAAGATTCAAACCACTTCTTTTAATTTTCCTTTTCTGAAAGAAAATTTTAACATGGTGAAGAATTTTAATTTCAGTACCGGAACCATATCTGTCCATCTGAATCAGTATGGGAACAGAGCCATACTGGCATATTGTGGTGTTGGTACATTGGTATTTATTGACTTTTGAAAAAGAAAACTTAAAAATGGCTTAAAGTTAAAAAAAGAAGTTACTACTTGTTACAAGTATTATACTGGGCGATACACATGGTACAAGGCCTATACCAGGTGGTATGGCTTATACCAGGCTTGAATTGCCTGATTTACCTTCATCCAACTGCCAGGAGCCCATACCAAACCATACTGGGTGGTATTGTAAACCTTCTATATCATATCAGACATTTGAATTGGATTAAGATATTTGAAATTCAAATAGTCCAATTTCATGATATGAACAACATGATTAAGGTGAAATCACATGTAGAAATTCTGAGAGGAAGAGTGTTTCTGGCTTGAGAATCTTATAGTTACTATATAGTTGTTTCTTGAAGTATGTTTCTAATTTCCTCTGACAAGCATAGATGCATAAAATTCTGTAGCTACCTCAGCAGAACAAAAGAAGTTTAATATTTAACCTCCATTGGATGATGATATGGTTTGTGAAGTCAGTTAATTCCATTTTTAGAATAGGTGTAACATGTTATATAAATAAATCATTAGAAAAAGTAGCATTAAATGGCGTGTCTATATGGCATCTAGAAGATATCCACTTACTGCTATATGAGTATTGATAAATAAAGGTTTATTTCTTGCCTATTATGTGAAGAATGATGAGAATCTTAGAAAAGATTATTCAGCCAAATAGAAGATGTGAATCTCCTAAATTTTCAAACCTTCAATATTAAGAAAAAGATATGGCTGTCTATGATATAACTTAACTGTCCTGTTGAAGGCAAAAGTTGGAAGTAACCAGCTAGTTTATTTGAAGCCAGTGCTGTAATTCTTTTCAATAGGCTTCTATCTTGTGATACTAATCCCTTTTTTTTTTCATTTCTTTTTTGGTTCATGTGTATAGGTAAAATGTCATAGTCTTGTTATCGCAACAGGAGCCACTGCTAAAAAGCTTAGGTTGCCTCGTGAAGATGAATTTTGGAGTAGAGGAATCAGCGCCTGCGCAATATGTGATGGAGCATCACCACTTTTCAAGGGGCAAGTTTTGGCTGTTGTTGGAGGTGGTGACACAGCTACTGAAGAAGCAGTATACTTGACCAAATATGCACGACATGTACACTTGCTTGTTCGAAGAAACCAACTACGGGCATCTAAAGCAATGCAAGACAGGTTAGTTAGATTAATGAAACTGTTTATTTTTCAGCCTAAGTCATTGCATCTTTATGATTTAAAATTCTATAGTAAAAGAGAAATCTTTTTGTTTCCTGATAACAAAGATATCCTTATCATGATCAAATATGTGCATAATATAGTTACAAATGAGAGCAGATTTTCAATAATAAAATTCTATTATTGAAAATATATGTTACAAATGGGATAGTTCTATTATTGAAATATATGTTACAAATGGGATAGTTCAAGAACTCATTAATGGATAGTTCAAGAACCCATTTAAGTAGAATTCTATTTGTAAGTGTTGGCACATCGAGCAGATATTTTTCTTCTCTTCTTAAGGGTATGATGACTACATGCATGATTGAATTTTTAATGCCTTACAATCACCATATCCTCATATTCCATGTTTAGCCATCCACTAATGACATAGCACATGACAATCAAGCCATACTTTGTGATACATAATGCCAATTCAGTATCTCTCATTGTATAAAACTCAGGGAACACTGCTTAGCAAATTGTAGCTTTCTGCATAATAATCATTATTTCATTTGTACTTCAGATAATTTTCTCTGGTTTTTTGTAGGATATAAAATCTAATAATTTATCAATTGCCACTATTGCTTTGTCTCTTAATAGCTTCATGGCTCTTCTGTGCTAATGCAAACAAGTTATGAGTATTGATGATGGTAAACATTCAACTTCCTGAATGTTCTTTTAACAGGTTGATTATGGCGAATGTTTCACAGAGTACTCAACAATCCGAATATCACAGTGCACTTCAATACAGAAGCTGTGGATGTTGTTAGCAATAGCAGGGACCAGATGTCAGGAGTTCTAGTAAAAAGAGTTGATACAGGTGAAGAATCAGTTCTTGAGTTAAAAGGTCTATTTTACGGTATAGGTCATACTCCAAACAGCCACTTGTTGGAAGGTCAAATTGAACTTGACAGTTCTGGATATATCATAGTCAAAGAAGGCACAGCAAAAACTTCAGTTGAAGGTGTCTTTGCTGCTGGTGATGTACAGGTAATACTTTAAACTTGCTGTATTATCCATAATCAAATTATACTCTTAATCTTATAAATATAGATCAGGAAAAATCATATTTTTGTTTACCGCTGATTGAGATACACCAAAATTGTTGATGATTATTGTCACTGTCTTACACCTTGCAAGATAGGAGAAAGATGAACTGGACTTTTTACATATGCTTAAAGCAAAGTTAACTCATTGTGTCAGTCAGATGATAGTTAATATGATTGTTTTTTTAATGACCATGATGCTTTGGATTGGGCTATGTGGATCAGATTCAACCGATTTGGGTTGGGATGGGCCATGACGAACACAATATCAATTGTTTCTTTCAGCTGTGGCTGCCCACAGTTGCTGCCACCAACACTAATGGCTGCCACCTGACTAACTATGAAAGGACAAAACTATAGGTTTCAGTGGGATGAGAGAGCTCTACGTGACATTGCTGCACTGTCATGCTCATATGGAGTATGTCACATATTACAGAGAGGCTTTTGACCTACTCCATAAGTAGCTTCAGCCTTCAAGTTACCTGTATTCTAATATGACTTTAAAGATCGATCTGTTTATCTGATAATATCCAAGAATTGTATATCTTCTAACCTTATACTATATCTTTTAGAAGTACCCTTTCTAATCTTCATTTCTAAGAATTACTTATTTTGGTTGATCATGAATCGCTAACCTAATCCAGTTTGATCTTGATCCCTTATCCAAGACTAATCTTGACCCTAAATGACTTGCTCTGTTCTCTTGGATCTTTTATCAATTTGGAACTTGCAGTTATGAATGGACAAGTCAATGTGATCTTATTCCAATGCTCATTCTACCATCATATTGTTAGGATAAGTTGAGAAAAAAAAAGATGCCTGTTGCCTTTGGATGTGCGAGCAAGAGTTATAACCTCGTAAATTTTGTCTCTGAGTAATGGATGGTGTAAAATAATGGGTAACTATGATTAGTCATGGATGAGAAAAGGCTTGTTTGTGATTGTTGTGGCAAGTGATTTACTTCTAAAGTATTAGAACGGAACTTCTACAAGTTAAAGAAAGACAGCAATAATTAAGATAAAAATATTAAATAGTAGAGTACCAGATTAGTTTTTGTATATATCACGTAAAAAAAATTATATAAGATGAATGTTGTCCTTTAGTAATCATCCCTAAAATGTTTTGGAGGGTTACCTGTGCACATCCATAAGGTGTGCACAGTTCAGTTGGGAAAGGTAACCCATCTCCTCTTGTTTCAGGTTGGCTTTCCTTCTTAGATTCCAGACCTCTATTCCGTTCTTGGTTAAGACTTCTTTTTGGAGCCAAAACTCATCTCCAGAATCCCATGAAAGTGACCAGCTGCTATTGTTAAGTTGGGCGACAAAACAAGTATCTGGGGACTCTAATCTTTTCAGGTCCCATCTTCTGAAGTATGCTGGATCTTGGATTCATGCTTGATCTACAATTAATTTAGGGGTTGATCGACAAAGATCAAGCACCAAACCAAGTGGGTTTGCGGATCTAGACTATATTCGCATGTCTGGAGCTAGATTTTCACCGGTTTAGATTTCATTTTCCTTAAAATAAGTGAGAACCTCATGGATCCAACCTTGGGTTTGGGGTTTGTTTAGGGTTCGGATGGCAAAAGCCCTTAAGAATAGGTACCTGACTTGTGCTGGTCTACCATGTGATAGTACACCTGGCACGTACTAAACCCATTCGGGTCTGGTCAGGGACCTGCACAGTTCTAGTATCCAAAACATCAAACCATGCTAGTGATATTTACTTATATGAAGTTCATAGAATTTGTTCCCTAATCCTCTTGAAATAAAAAAAGTAAATAAGGGCAAGAGATAGTTGCATCAGGGTTTAATTGGATGATAGTCTCATTCTAGTTTAGCCAACCTCCTTGTGTGATGAAAAACATTTTCAGATTGCAAAGTAGCTTGAAATAATTCGAATATGTTGTTATTCCAATTATCATTTCAAATACATCTGTTGCGTAAACACATTAAGACTGTATTTGGTTCACTGTTAAATTAACTATGTTAAATTATCCTAATCTAGCTAACTAGTTTTTGCGTTTTTTAATTTCTGAAAGGTGGATTATCTGGATTAGCAAAAAAAATGAGAGAGATGTTGTCTTAATCCATCATCCTGGATTCCTGGATTATCTAGATTATGCCCATTTGTCTGGGTTAATTTAAGCCCTCTTAACTGTAGAGCATTTGGAGAAGGAGAATTAAACAATTGACACCAACTTTTCCCTCTTTAAATTCCAAATTAAACATAGTTTAAGTAAACCTTATACGAGTTAAATTCTTTGAATGCGATATTGGATTTATAAATTCTGGTCAACAAAAAAAAAATCTGGAAGAAACACAACAATATATGTATTTCAGGAACAATCACTTCCAGTATCCTCATTTTCTTGTTGATGATTGTAGGATCATGAGTGGAGGCAAGCAATAACTGCGGCTGGTTCTGGATGTGTTGCTGCTTTATCTGTTGAAAGATATCTAGTTGCGAACAATCTGCTTGTGGAGTTCCATCAGGTAATACGCTTCAGTATAATTCAGTTGGGTATTGCTGGCTTTATTGCTACATGATTCATAGTTTATTTTGGGTCGTACAAACTTAAGTTCGTTAAGTTTTCCATTTATCGTGATAGGATGGTATTATCAAAAGTTGCCTTTTGCATCATATTGATTCACTATGCTGATTTTTTTTAAAAAATCCAATGTTTTGATATTGATTTTAAGCCATTTCTTGTCTGTGGAAGAAATTAAAATTTTTTTTTTGTTTAATCATGATGTACACACATTGAGATGATGACTGGTCTAACTCATTAGCACCTGCCATTGTGAACATAAGTGAATACATTTAGATCAGTATGTTATTATGTTGTAACTAGAATTGTATGACCTTTTGCATATAACTCTTCATTCATTTTTGCTTGAATTTAACAGCCTCTAACTGAGGTGGTCAAGAAGGAAGTTACTGACAAGGATGTACAAATGGGTTTCGACATAACACTGACAAAGCACAAAGGGCAGGTAGCGGATGTTCACTTTATCTGATAGCTGGCCGTGAACATGAGAGCTTGTTATTACATGACTTAAACTTGGGGTTGGCTTTTGCAGTATGCACTTCGGAAGTTGTATCACGAAAGTCCAAGATTGTTATGCATTCTGTATACTGCACCAACATGTGGTCCGTGTAGGACACTGAAACCGATTTTAAGCAAGGTACCACTGCAAAACATCCTTTTGAAAATAAATTTTTATGTATTAAAATATTTATATATTTAATTTTGGGTTTATGGTTTTGGATCAGTAATTCCTTAATTGAGCCTAACTCGAAAACGAGTTACCATGCAGGCCATGATGCATTTCTCCTGTTTCACACAAGGAGAGGACATTTGGCAAGCATCTATATAACATGCCAGGAAGGTGCCAGTGGCACTTGCAGTCTTTATAACTTGTTTTTCTTCTGCAATGACATTAATTTGTCATTGTTCAGGATATGACGAACAAGTAAAATAAAGGATCTATTGTCCTTAATCTACCTGTTCTGCTCTGCGATAACCATTCTCGCTGCCTGTTGATTTTAAGCCTAATTATAAGCTTCGTTATTTAATCCTACTGAAGCTTAAAATAAGGCACAAGAACCATTAAAACCATCACATTATTTAATCCTACCTGATACATTTGCTGTTTTTCATTCATTATTGATTTTGTGAAGTTAGGTGACACAAGCATCACCACTTGTTTAATCACACAATCGAACTTTTTTCTGTTGCAGGTGATAGATGATTTCAACCAAAATGTGCACTTTGTTGAAATTGATATTGAAGAAGACCCTGAAATTGCAGAAGCAGCAGGAATTATGGGAACACCTTGTGTTCAATTTTTCAAAAATAAGGAAATGCTCAGGTTAGGTTGATTCCATTTAGTATTCTATCTGCTTGTGGAGATGTGTATTGCGTGTACTTGTAATTCTTGCATGATTCCGTATTGTTTGGATAAGCTTCACCAATATTTGGTGCTTAAGAGTATAGAATAGGATTTATTTTCGCGAATTGGGATCACCCAATCACTGCAGAATTTGGTCATTTGAATTTCCTCATACTTCCCTAAATGATGACAATATTGTCATCTCAGTGGTTTCTTGAACTTTCTAGAAAGTGATATCCATAACTAAACCCAGTGCATGAGACTTCCCTAAATTTGCATAGTTATTCTTGGTTCTTTTTCTGTATGTGAATTAATACCAATGGAACTCAAGTGCCGTAATCTCTTCTTATATAAATCCATGATTGGTGTACACACTGTTTGTGATATTCGATGGGTGACAAAGATTTTATGAAGCTTCACAATGGTGAACCCTGTTTTTGATAGAAGATGAAGTTAATGCATTAATACGAGAAAATAGGTAGTTGGCTTTTTACTTTGTTCAAATTAAACTCTTCTCCAATGATGACTGTGAATTGTCTTTCTAGATTCCTAGGACAGTGTAAACGAGAGCATTTAGTGATCCACAGCCTTTGCAGATGGGTAATTGCCTAGCTGAAGAATTCTGATCTAGGATATTAGTGTAAGAGATAAAAGGAAACTTCTACAGTCTGACCTAATATTATTATTTTTATTTTCTTTTACTTTTTTGCTTTACTGGTAAGGTTCTAGGGAGTACTCATTATGTTATCATGTGTATGATCCTTCTCTTTCAAAGTCTGTGCTCCCTGGAAACAATGACAGCTTTATTAACTCGTATGCTCTTGAAGTTACAAAATTAACTCATTAAGGTTTTGGTTTTGAACTGGGCATTTAATTGGGATATGTGTGGGATGCCAAGCAAGAAATGAAACTGATGCAAACTGAGAGGGGTGCTTTAGACTGATAGCAAAACTCAGTTATGCCTGGACAATTGTTCCATTTTAGCTCAGTTTTATGTGGTCCTTTCCTTGTTTTACATCAAGAAATGGCAAAAAAAAAAAAAAAGGCTGTTAAGCAACTGGTATTTACCTGATCTAGAGACAACTATAGGCATCCCAACAGTTCTCTTCAGCATATTGTGTTTCATGCAATTCTCTTGTTCATTGCCAGTTATTAATTCTCTTGTTTGGTTGTACCTGCAGGACATTATCTGGCGTGAAGATGAAGAAGGAATACAGAGAAATTATCGAGGCAAACAAATGAAAAATAGAAAAGTTGAAGTTTTAGCTTTTATTGTTTTAACTTCTGTTCTGCTATTTAATATACCAATCCAAAAGCCCATTTTTTTCAATGTCTCTGGAACCTTAAAATATATATGTTTAGTGATCACCAGTAAATGGTTTGTGTAAAACTTGGATATGCCATTTCTCATAGGCAAGTCTACTGCCAATCCAGTTCGAGCAACACATTTACATGGATCTGCCATCTTTTCCACAGAAGGTTTATTTCCTGGTTCCTTGACTTCCAACTCAGAAGCTGTGGAAGTATACTTGTTCACCAAGCAAAGTTTCATTCATATATTCCAAGAAAAACTTCATCATAATCTCTATTCAAACGATGTCCGTTAAGATCTTCTAGTACTTTTTATTATGAGTTTGTTAGCTGCCTTGTTTTCTGCTTCTTTGATCGAATGATGAATCTGGTCTTGCTTTATTTGCTACATGACTGTGGATAGCTACTTACCTTAGGAAAAGGTAGTCTTGTCGACTATCAATAGCCTAAAAATTTGTCATATCATATCATATTGCCCCAAAAAAGAAGCACCGAAGACGTCTCTTAAATTGTCTTAATGAATTGATCATATATCGAACTGAATTGCATGAACAATTTTGACTTGGAACTATTTCTTATATTATCTGAATTGCCTAGAACTTTAGAGAAAGGTAGAAACATACCAAAATAATATGTCCATCTCGATTGCAGAATGAATAATAATCACTAGATTGAAGATAGTGTTAGCTTGAGTTGTTAATCTAGATTAATTCATGCCTTGCTATTCACTTTTCTCGTTTGATGAAATCGATCATATCAAGGTGTCTTCCCATTTTTTCTTCACTGCGTCGTGTTTTTATCTTGAAGGAAAAATAAAAAAGTTTTTAAAGAATAATTGGAGGAGACTTGGAGCTCAAAGAATTGCATCAGAAATTTAAATTTATCAATTAGTTAGGATTAACTATAATAGCATATGCATAGGTCTGCAATGTATATGATATTTATTTTATATACGCTAAATATAAATGAGGGATGATTGTACAGTATATACAGAACATATATATATATATATATATATATATATGATCTGTCTAATTCTTTTTCTATATCCAACACCCTAATAGAGGGCATGCGTGGGGCCCTCCCTCACTGTGTCATCCCCAAGCATTTTAAGCATCCGAAGTGTCACCGCCACTAATCACTTTCCTGCCCCTCCGCTGCTCCCCGCCACTCGCTCCCCTCCGTGGCGATGGCCGGCGTCGCTAACCCATCCATCCTCTCCCCACCCACCGTTCTCTCCTCCCAAAAGCCCACCGCTTCTCGCTGCCTCCCTTCTCTCCGCCCCTTCTCCTCCTCCGCTTACCCTTCTTTGGCCCTCCTCAATCTTCATCTTCATCCCCTTGCAAAGCCCTGCCTCTCTATCATCCCCAGAAAACTCGATGCTCCCATCATCCGCCCTGAGGCGTCGGACGTAGCTGCCGCGGAGGCTTATCTCGCCGCAGATGAAGCCGCCAGCGACTCGGCCGTCGCCACGGCATCTCCGCAACCCAAGATCAAAACGGGGAAGGCCGCGTTGCCACTCAAGAGGGACAGGGTAAATCCTCTACTTTGGTCTCTCTATTTGTTTATGTTTGTATGTTTGGTTTGTATGAATCGTGCCAATTTTGTCGGGCTTCTTTCTATGGCTAGACGAGGTCGAAGCGGTTCTTGGAGATACAGAAACTGAGGGAGAACAAAAAGGAGTATGATGTGCCTACGGCGATCTCGCTTCTTAAAGGAGCGGCAAACACGAAATTCGTGGAGTCGGCGGAGGCCCATTTCCGCCTCAACATCGATCCCAAGTACAACGACCAGCAGCTGAGGGCCACGGTGTTGATTCCTGCCTACGCTCTTGCTTGGTCATGTTGGATGTTATGTGTTGCTCATTCGATGTTTTTATCATGTAGGTGAATTTGCCAAAGGGTACTGGGCAGACTATTAAAGTGGCTGTGCTATCTCAAGGTTTTTTTCCTTTTAAATCTTAGCAATCCGCTGTTGATTGCTATAATCACAGTGTAAAAGGGAGCGCACTGCTTGTCTTACTAGAAAGTCTGAAATGTTTCGCTGCCTTTTCTGAGGAATTGGTAGATCCTCTTTTCATATGAGTCTTAGTTTCGTTCTTTTTACTACTTGGATCATGATCTCTTGAAATTAATTCTCTAAGAAACTGGTGACTCATGAGCAATCAAAGGTTGAATGTGGCATTAGGATATGTAGCTACTCTGCCTTTTAAATCTCACCATAATTGAAATGGACATACCTTTGTTGGGACCATTTCTATTCGGAACATTATCTATTTTTTGGATGGCTCTTTGGGTCAAAATGTTGATATTGTTTATTAAGTATCATATTGCTTGCATATTGTAACTTGTGAAAGCTTCTGAAACTAACACCTGATTGATGTTTTTTTTTTCTTTTGCCTGGTACTCGTGTCCATGCTTCTAGATATCTTTTCATGTAAGAATCTTTTCTTTAATATCAGATGGATGATAAAGTAGACTATTGAAGTACTGTATCACCTTTTCCATGTCACAGAGGAATATTATTATGCAATTAGCAATTGCTAGTCGACAAGTACTAACTGGATAATTACCCCGGGCAAGATGTATTATCTTTTCATGGCATTTATTAAATTTCTATTGTATATTTTAAATGCATGGACCAGTGTGATATGATTATTTTCTTTACAGGATGGATTGAGTTAACTCTGTTATTTGCTGCTTCTTGCATTTGTATCTGAGTGATAACTGATCTGTTAGTTCCTTTTCATTAATTGGTCTGAAAGCTTCTGGGCTTTCTTTTTCGTAGGCTGGAGATCTTTGTATTTAAGAGTTCTCATCTTTGACATTCACTTCAAGCATGTTAGCCATTTAAAAGATTTGAAGTTCTTAATACAGAAAACAATCTCTTATCATCTTAAAACTTGCTTATAACTCTCAGCCACCTTCTTTTTTGGTTGCTCATCCTGCTCCCGTCCCACCTCTATTTGTCAATTACAGTATGATATATAGATTTCTTGTTTCTTGATACTAAAAGCACACTTAGGGGCTAAATTTTCCAAGCTGTGTTTTCTTTATTTTTCTGTTGATTAGTTGTAAGGCTAGGTGCAAGCTTGTTGGCTTTGAGTTTTACAGTGTAAACTCCAAATTTTGTAGGTGAAAGAATCGATGAAGCAAAAAATGCAGGAGCTGATATAGTTGGTGGGGAAGAACTAATAGAACAAATAAAAGGCGGATTTATGGATTTTGATAAGTTAATTGCTTCTCCAGATATGATGCCCAAGGTCTGAATCTTGTACAGAAAATGACTTCTTGCCTTGCAACTATTTTGTGTAAATTATCTCATAAATGTAAACAAATTATATCTTGTATAAAATAATTTAAGAAACCTCCAGTAAATGGATATATTTTGATACCAACTGTTTGTGGCAATGAGAAGTTGTTTAACTAGTCACTATTATTGAAATTTTAAACTGGATATGAACTGCTAGTTGAAAAGGCTTTATTAACATAAAATGCCTACTTAAGTTAGTAAACAAAATGATTAGTTTTCCGATATTTGCTTTTACTACAATTTATTGAATTCTTATTGAAAAGAAAGCTACTCAAACATCGATGAAAAAATATTACAATACACGTGCACTAAAATTCTTTATTTTCTACTGCAGTATTAGGCAAAACTGTTTGCTTTTTGCTGGCATCTGTAACTCTAGGAGTTAATGGAGATCAAGAAGCGGTCATTTATTTCTCTTTTTTCAAATTTTATTTTATCGTTACCGAGGATCTGTTATTGGCATAACTTACTAAATAGGCTAAAATTAACTTCTTTTCTATGGTAAATATTAGAGACCATCTAGGTTATTGTTCCATAGACTGTTCTTAGTGGAAGTGGTGAGCTGAATATGTAATTTTAATTTCTGTGAGGGCTTTAATGTAGTGTCCTTTCAGCATCATTTACAGAATGGTTGTTTAGTCCAATAATATGAACTCCTGAAGCTTTATATTACACGTAAATTGGTGGGGTCCTAACAACCACCATGAATGTTGATTAGTTTCGTTGGTCAACTGTGGCTTCTCATGTTGGAGGAAATTATTGGATAATAATGTCATGAGCATTTCCAAATATATGGCACAGCTGTGAATTTGACATGCAGATGAATTTTTGACCTTGTGTGGGGATGGATGCAAAATAGTTGACGTAATGCCAATTTCAGTTTTTTTCTTCACAATGTACAAGTCATATGTTTGATCCACATTTTATTGAGTGTATATGCTCTTCATGAAATCCCTTGTTCATTTTGATGGTCAAAATCGAAGCCTTTAGTTAAATTTGTTAATGCATCTTACCAGGTTGCTAGTTTGGGGAAACTTCTAGGACCACGTGGACTTATGCCTAACCCAAAAGCTGGTACAGTTACGACAGATATATCTCAGGTATGGCTGCAAAGTTGCTTCTGCAAGCTGTGGTTCCTTTTAACTATATGATGTTCAGTGCACTCTTCTCCTAGTAGTTCTATTATTGTGAGAAAAACTGACATGTTCTTGTTATATTTTCTCATTTATAAATTAGTCTATAGTTATTGGTGAACCCATTCACATCATTTGTGGAATTTTTTTCTCTGTCCATGGAACGACAAAAATAAAGGGCTTTGAAAGATTTATGTTGCATACTGTCTAAAAAATGTTCAAGCCACTGACTGATTAAGCAGCATACAAAGAAATATTTAATGCTGAAGCAAGCACTTGGTCATGTGAAATTGTTGAAGTAGCTATTTAATTACAAATTTGCTTAATCACTGAAAAATTCATGTTAATAATCAATTTTCCGGTTCTACTTGCATCTTTGTTCACTAAATTGATGGCTAATTTGACATTAATGGTTTTGTCTACTGAAGTGTGAGAGTTAAATAGTTGACCGGTGTGGCATGAAGCTGAGAGGACAGTACTAATGAATTCCTTGTTTCAGGCTATTCAAGAGTTTAAAAAAGGTAAAGTTGAATACCGAGTGGATAAGACTGGGATTGTGCACTTGGCTTTTGGGCAGGTCAATTTTACTGATGAAGGCCTGATCGTCAATCTGATGGCTGCAGTTGTATGTATTTTCTTTATTTAAAGAGCTTGAGTATTTTTTGAGAAATAAATTAGGTCTGTCAAGAATGATATGGTTTTCTGTACAAAATTCAACCTTGTTTTCTCTTCTTTTATATATGCAGAGATCAGTAGAAACAAACAAGCCTTCTGGTGCCAAAGGAGTATACTGGAAAAGTGCACATATCTGTTCATCAATGGGACCTTCAGTTCGGTTAAACATCAGAGAAATGCTTGACTACAAACCCCCTGAGGTATAGCAGCTTCAAAGAATCTGAAGTAATTTCCTGGAGTAGTCTACTGATGACATTGAGCTACTACCCGAAGAAACACTGAAAAGCACTGCAGAAAAGGATCAGTAACAATAGGGGGAGCCTCATGCATTGGATTCTCTCTTCAACATCATGGTGCATATTGTTAACTTCATGAAGAAGTGATTCTTGTATTTATGCTCCTCGGGTGCTGATTATTTAGTTGGCACAAAAGTATAGCATGCATCTTTTACTTTGTGGTCATCGTCGTGGTGCAGACTACTGAACCCAATGAACCTTTGGGTTCAGTAGCTCTGTTCCATTTTGCATATCTTGCAAGCATATATCTTTGAAACCATTCATGCTTTTTGCCCGTCTCAGAGCAGTTCTAGCACTAATTTATACCATCAATCAGGTTCCACATTCTATCATCAAGAAACAGTTATCATGAACCTTTGTTTGGTTCCCACCTCGATATAGTCATCTCAAAACCCTCCAATTGTGTTCGTCTTATTCTTCATCCTCATGAGCATAAGAAATTTTGAGCAGTGGTTTTTGTTTGTGTTACTTAGATCATGACAATGAACACAAATGTTCGATGCTATGGCTTTATTAGTCGTCATTGTTGAAGTCTTCGTCTGTGTTATTTTTTGAGAAATCCTTCTGTCTCCATATATATATATATATATATATATATATATCCCCTATCAAGGAAGGGGTGTCCTTTTGTCTATTTCCTTTTCTGATGATCCATAGACTTTCGATACTGTTTTGCATATGGTCAACTCTGAATGAGGTTGAACATGTGTTCAATGTATTATTATTATTTTATATTTATATTTTTTAAGACAGATTTAAATAGTTTGTTATTTTATAGATAGTATTTGGTATCACGATGAGAGGCTTAAAATAAAATTATATTTAGATGTGATCGAATGACACATCACATGTATCAATACATATTAGGATCGAATGACGAAATTTTGTTTTTGCCAAAGTCGCTTGCATCGTGATTTTTAGAATTTAGAATCGTTATTGTAGGTCGTCATTAGTCTCTTAAGCTAAGCACACGTAGGAGGTCGTCGCAATGCTATTGTGGCATGATCGGAGTGGGTGCTTAGCCTTCGAGAGAACTAAAGAGCAGAGCCTTCGGTTTTTAATAAGGACTCTTCAAGCAGTAGCATGACCACAAATCAATCTGTGAGTATACACATCCCTGTGAAGGCCATTCTAAATACGAACACTGATGCTGCTGCAATTTAGGAGGTCAAAGGCACAGACCTAAGGGCAATGAACCCTTTCATCCCAAAGAAGCCCTCTTCGTTTTCCTCCATCCATGGCGATAGTGTTGCCATTTGGTTGGTGTTCCATATGCTTAGGTGCTGTGTTTCACGTGATATGATCACATCAACTTTTTGTTTTTACCCAAAATTAAAATTTTGAAAGTTTTTAATTTATATGGGGAAATATCCATGAAAAAATTGATGATTTGTGGTTTCAATGCTGCAACTCTTGAAATTTCTAAACAGCTTTTTCTTAAAGATGTTTGGAGAACAAGTCTATTGACCAGCCCTACTTTATTCTTTCTTTCATTTTTCCCATTTTTTGGACTTAATCAAGTCTTTAGAGTAACTTAAAATGGTTACGATTAAATTTATAATGGATAATTTTCTCAAACAAATCTCAAGCTTTTACGATTATCCCTCGTAGTGTTCTTTTTTTTTTTCTTTATTCCTATAGAGTACCTCTTATATTTTATAAGACGAGTTTATCATTAGCCTTTGCCCTATTGATCATTGTTGTTTCCCTTCGTCGTCTCCTTCTAGTTGCGTTGCATTACGAGCTACCTTCATTACCAATGAGACCCATGTCATTGTCCTCATTGTTGTTAGCCTTGCCACTCATCGTTGTCGCTTTCTCGTCACGAGGCCTACCACTCTGTGTTGCCATCATAGAGCATCCTCTCCAACAAACCCACCTCGTCTTCCACCTCCTATAAGAGTGAGGAGATAGGCCTACCTCTAAATGCTAACTTTACGCTTATACTCTTGAGAAGAGAACATAAGAAGATAGGGTAAAGGCAGTATGACCTCGTGGTAAGGTAGAGGCGAGGAAAACAATAATGAGGGCAAGGGTGCACGAGTGAAGATGATGACAATGGTGCATAGGCAAGGACGATAATGAGAGAGAGCACACGCAAGCAAAAATAGCGATGAGGGTGCATAGACAAAAACAACTACAAGAGTGAGGACACAAGACATGACAGAATAACATGCGATGGTGAGGAGCAAAAGTGACCACAATAGAGCGAAGACAATCACGATGGGATAAATGTGACGATCGATGAGGCAAAAGCCAAAGATAATTTCTATCTTTTAAAAATTAAAAGAGGCTCTGGTGGAATAAAACAAAAAAGGGACATTATAGGGGAAAAAAAATGAAACTTAGGCTTTCTTAGAGGAATTTGTCCATTTATAATTCTATAGTGACACTTTAACTATGTTCTCATTTATATGATTTTGCACCATATGGTAAATTAATAATAGATAATTCTCTTTTCTTGAAGTATTCTATGTTGCTTGACATTGAGCGCTTTTATCTTTGTTTATTCTTATCAGAGCACTATAAGATAATAGTTTTTGCTCACGTGGTCTGTCGAAGCGATGATATGTCTCAAGACAAGCAAGTCCGATATATATATATATATATATATATATTGAAGATGGTGATTGATGTAGGCCAACCTAAAATAAGAATCAATTAAGACAAAACAGATGACAAGATTCGAGAAAGATGCTCGACTCATGGAAATGTTAATTCAAGATAAGAAAGAACAAGTAACACGCAATTTTAAGCATTAACCAATTTTTGATAGGGTGAGAGATATTGATCTGTCATCTTAGTTTGACTCGTGATTCTTAGATCCACTAATCGTCAACACAAGTTAATACGTGGAGATTCCTCATTCGCCCTTGAAGCTCCACTGCAATCTTTTTCCCTTTTTATTTGCTAGAATTAGAAAAAATAAGATAAACAATCTTTTATTCTTTCCTTTTCTTGAACGGCATAAGTTTCCAAATTATCTTAGTGCTTAACTTTTTTTAATAATATATCTGATAAATAGCTTCCATCGATGATGAAATTTTCTTGTGAGATGAAATCTTCAATTAAATAAATTTATAATTTTTTATTCTATTCAACAATGATGAAATTAAAATTAGGAGATTATGTAGTATATAAGGATTTTGTCATCGCAAACAAAATCCTTAGTGATGCTAACGACGAAAAGAGTGTGAGCAGAGAGCCGACGAACAACAACAAATGACATTCCGAGTATTATAAAAAATAAAAATAAAAATATTTTTTCTTAAAAAAACTCCAAAGGAATTTTTTTAAGAAAAATCATCCGTATATTTTTTAAATATGAAAATAGAAAGGAGTGGCATTTAGAAAAGCAACAACCGTTGGACTGTAATTATTGATACTTTTCTATCGCAACCCATTTGTAATGGCGTACATTAATCGATCAAGACCCTAACGTGGGGCCCCCTTCATTAATGGGGCCCGTTGCTTTGGCGGATACTATATCGTCTTCACACCATCGACCAGCGGTGCTGCATGCAAGTCTTCCACCCAGAATATTCCATCCAAATGAAGTGGACGTACAACAAATTGGTCACAGAAAAATACATCTCAACTCACACGACAGGCAGATTTGTCTTGTAGCAGCCTCGCCAATCAGTCTCCACCATCCTTGTCCCCTTCGTTATTATACATATATAATCATATTATTTATGTGTGTCTCTCACCCCTTTACACCGTAATTATTCCTACATGTCGACATCGACTTCACAATCCGCTGCTGCTCTCAGTACAATACATGGCTTCATTGTCTACGATATATCTCTATCACGGATGTGATGTGGGCCACACGTCAATCTCCACAGGCCAACTCGTGATAGCAAAAGATATTGGTAAGTGGATGGGACCTCCAATAATCAATGTGGTTGGCAAATGTCCGCGCTGTGATCATTTGCGTGCGCGATGTGGTTGTCGCCTTCGTTCCACCTCGGCACGTCGTGGCCTCGTGTGGTGCTTATTGGCGACGTCGCCGGGTCAAACCATCCATCCTTCGCGTGATGGACAATCCACGCCTCCCCCTCGATAGCCCGCCCGCCCGCCACGGTTGAAGTCTTACCGCGACTAACCGCAGAGGAGCCGGCGGCGGTGGAGTGCGATTGAAGGCAGAGCCGCCTCCGTCGTTTAGGTTGTAGGGTGACGCCGGGGGAAACGCGGCGTCGGCACGAACCCCTCGCGGTCGGACCGGATCTGGTTGAGCCGGGCAGGGATGGTGTCGTCGAACAGCCTCGGGCTTGGGTTCTCGGCGTAGCAAACGAAGTAGCACGCGACGCACGCATGCGGTAACGCCATGCCGATCCTCGTCTGTTGGGAAGAAGGAAGTGCGGGTCGTTATCATGTGGGGTGAACGAGGAAGGAAAGGAAGCAGGGAAGGAAAAGCTGACCATGAGATAGCCCACGAAGAAGGCGAGGAGGGAGACGGTGGCCGTGTAGTGCTTGTGGGAGGAGAAGGTCCAGGAAGCAGCGAAGATGAGGGAGAGGGCGCCGCTGGTGACCCCCGTCAAGAAGCACACGGCACTGGTGATGTCCGAGTCCACCAGCTCCTCCATCTTGTGCCTCTCGAACAGCCCCCAAGTGCTCTGCGACGCCGCCACGAACCCCCTCCCGTACGCCGCTATCTGCAAACGTTCCCCGTCCCAATCAGCATAGAAGAAGCAAATGTCGGGAAAAGGGGGCACAGTCAAGAGATTGAAGAGGACTGTAGTTGATTACATGGACGAACGCCCAGCTGTTGCCGTAGCGGAAGATGGACTCCATGACCCGAAGACAGCAGTGCGCACACGAGAACAAGAACTCATCCTCTCCCTCCAGCAAGTTGAGGCCGCGGGCAATGATGCGTAGCGCCTCGATGGAGGGCACGAAGAGCGAACCGAGGCAAGCGCTGCCGAGATTAATGGTGGTGGCTCGCTGGAAGCTGAACTGAGTATTGGACTGCATCCCCCTGAGGTAGTACAGGGCAATAACCCGACTCACTGTCAAATTGGCCACATTGCGCATCACCTCCGCCGTCCAAGCAAGGCTCAGCACCAAAAAGAGGATGGTCAGCGGTGGATAGTAGAAGTTGAGCGCTCCGATCACTGCAAAGCACCAAGCCGAGATCCAAAGGAAGCCTACGCCCATCATGAGATAGGCCGGACCATTGAGATCTGGGAACTTGGTCGCCGGCCGGAGGGCGAGGGCGAAGACCTTTCCAGCGAAGGGGATGCGGCGGGTGACCCAGCACGCGTACAGACCGGCGCCAATCGAGAAGGCGATGAGGGCGACGCCGAGACCGTCCGTCGCCGGGAGGGAGAAGCAGAGGAGCAGGATGCCGGCAGCCATGGTAGAGAAGAAGCAGGCCCAGAGGATAAAGGAGACCATCACGAAGGGCCATGACCGGACGGCCTTCTGCCACGCAAAGGCGAGGATGATGCTGAGGACGGAGGCGCCCTCGATGGGCGGGAGCCAGAACTTGAGCACGTGGCGCTCCTTCCGAGCCTTTTCCGACTTGAAATCGAGGACTCCTTCGATGCCCTTGAAGCAGAAGAAGCATACGGCGGCGGCGGCCACCAGCAGGTGGAGGACGAAGAGGAGGAGGGATGGGATATCCTATTGGTGTACGCTCTGGAATTCAGCGACGCCAAACCCACCTACTTCCACCAATCAAAACATCAGAAGATATCAGCTCATATTCAATCAGCACCAATCCCACTTGCTCTTCCTAATCTAAGACGGGTATTAACCTGCGACGGGGTCAGTGTGGGTTGGTAGGCGTCGGCGGGGGTGGCCGGAGTGGCGGCGCCACGGGGCACGACCTGGATGGAGGCTACCGGATGCTGGGTCTGCAACCTGGAGGCCCTCGTCTCGCTCTGAGCTGCATCGACCGCCACCACGACCGCCCCTGCTCCTTTTCCTCCTCCGTCGACTTCTTTCTTCTGATCCCCATCTGGTTTAGCTTCCGCGTCTCCTACGTCGACCTTCTCCTCCTTTTCTCCTGCCTCTCTCTCCATCACCACCTACAAAGAAAGCACAGAGACGAGCATGGACATAAGAAGGATCACAGATCTCATGACCGAAAAGATAAACCTTTTGCGTGCACCGAGAGCTCAAGGAATCGATGGGGTGCAAGCTACGTGGGCTGGTATGATACCGTGACAGGAGCGCCCATTTCCGGTTCCACGGAGACGATGCGACGGCGACAGCGGCGGCGGAGCTCTGAGAAGAGTCTATTTATCAATCAATCACGAGGGAGAAGAGGCGAGGCCGTTGGTGGCCTCGGGCTTTCTGTTCTTCGCTCTCTGTCCTCGTCAGCGCTGTCAGACTTGTCGATCCATCATATTTTCCACGCTTGAATCCTCCCAAAACGAGCACAGGAAACGGACGGTCAAGATGGGCTGCAAGGCATGCGGGTCCCGCAAGGGGTACTGCGAGGACGACGAACCTTTTTCGCAGGCCGCCTTATCTCGGAACGCGGAGTCTCCTCCGGTGCGCCAAATAATTAGTGGTCGTTCCTCTGGCGAACTGCCCCCCCCTTTTTGAACCAGGTTAAACCGTCGACGGAAGGAAGGTTCCACCCGGAAGCAACCATGCTTGAGCTTCCATAGGCTGCAGCGCTCTCTTCCACCGTGAGCAAATATGCTCGCACGCCTTGCCCATCTGCCATGCCATTTAAGTATTCTTTGTAGTAGTCTTTGCGGCTACTTATTTAGGTGAAATAAGTTTCTTTAAGAAAGATAACCACATTAAAACACATCCATCTCGTCTCTTATCAAAGGAGGTCAAATTCCCCGAGCCAGATATATAATGCTTCTTTCGATGGACATCTACTGAATCACTGCAACAGATTGTAACCTATGATCATTCATGGCTTCGATTCTGTGAAATCCCAACACGTGAAGCAGCACTTATCTATTCATAAACCCAACTCAAATGCAGGGAAATCCTGAAGTTAATCTTCGAAGTTAGAATTAGATACTGATTTATGCCTGCAATACTTGGATCATTCACCACTTCTATCACAGATTTCAACACCAAATCATTCAAAAGAAATGGGCCGATGGAGATTTTAACACCATATCGTTGAGAAGATTTTAATCTCCCAGTGGAACCACTACAAACAAAAAAGGATTAACTTCTCTACTGTTCACAATGATAAAGGATCCTATTTCTGCAAATCATCTGTCACCACCTTTTCGCACAGGCTTGTATACAGAGAAATAAAACAGCAAACATTTGGGTTATTTCTTTTACAACAACCAGCTATATCGATATCTTTATCTGCCACATATAGTGATATGAATAATATCACAATTTCATGATGCACAAAGAAGATTTTGTTGGATAAATCAGAATCCAAAATAAAATGAGCTAGATGATCTAAGTTAGCTGAACATATAGGTTATTTTGTACTACAGTAGATAACCCTAGACCTCCTAATGTAGGAAGATACGATTAATTTGAAGGAAAATAATAACCCTTAATAATGTACATATTCACTTCTCGACATCGTACAGAAAGGAATGCATATTAAAGACTTTGTTTTCAAACATTCACTTATTTAAGAAGACGTTCACTTATTTAAGAAGACGTCCACGTGAAATTACAGTCATCAGTTTTAACAAAAAAGTCAAATATGCATAATCTTTCAAGTGGGTTATATCTGGCCCAAGATCACCTCACCACCAGAGACCTTGAATTCTGAGGGAACTTTCTCAACATTAAACGCTTTTATTTTACCATCATCAACATAAGCCGACCACCTGCAATACAGGTATCAAGAGCTAACATATCAGGTGCTTTATTAGGACATAATACCTTGAACAGTTTATCAAAAGCTTCCCATGTTTATGCAGAATAAATAAATAACAAAGAAAAAAAATACTATCAATTAGATCAGATCAAAATCATATCACCTAACTTGAAGTAGAGCTGATTGATGGATGAGGGATTTCATGTTTCTTCTATGATTCTGTTGGTTCACATTTAGACCAGTAACAGGATATAACTGGAATGTCAAGCAGGTCACATTCGAGGCCTAAAGCAACTCCAGAGCCAAGAAAACAGCAATACACAAATAAAGGGCTTTTCCTTGTGATGACAAGAAGGAAGAGGAGTCAAGATACTGCCTATAGCCAACAGCACCAGCCAGACCTACTCCCGGTGATGGCATCATCCCCATAAAACACTGATTAGGATGGTCAGCTAAGAACAGCACAACGGGGAGAAAGAGAGACTTCTTAGACTACTTAGGAGTTTAGTAGTTATATATCTAAAAGGGTGCTTTATTAGTCCTTGTAGGAAGCTCACAATTCAATATTGTTTGTTATTGACATGATTCTTCAAATAAGACCAATGTTGTAACTCATCCTAAGCATTTGGATTATATTTTCTTTAATTGTTACCCAAGGTCAACAGTAGTATCTCCTATAATATATTAAAATAGGTGGATTCAACTTTCTTTAATCACCAATTTTTAGTCCGGAAATTAGATTTCACAACTTGATACACTTTTATTATTCCTTGTGGAGATTCCTTATTTGATATTGTTTGCTATTGACAATATTGTTATTTAAATTTCACAACTTGATATCATTTAAAAATATCTCTACATTCTATATCATAAATTGTTTTAACTATAAAATAATTTAAATGAGTAATCTATGCACTATTTTTGTATATCATTAGTAGCTAACACATATAATAAATTTTCTACTATGATTTGTTCATTTATTTACATGTCATAATCTGAGAACATGTATTGTAAGCTAATAATAACTAAATTATGATTACTCATACTAAGATTATCTAATAAAGGAAAATATTCATACTGATATTCCAAGTTCCAAGGGGGCATGTGCCTACATAGGATCCACTTATGCACTACCACTGTGCCATCTTTGAGTCTATCTGGCAACTTTTGAGCATCTGTTAAGACAAAGTTGTTCTGTTTAACTGAATTTTACTCAGCTGGTTTTGGTCATCTCATGACATTGAAGAATCACCTTAAAGCATATAATTGGTATCCTTTCAAATGTTAATTTTTAAATTAAAAATAAAGGTGATCTAGCTCAAATTACAGGACCATCTCAAAGTCCAAGGCAATTTGGTCCAGTATTAGACTGAAAGTACTTGTGTTGATACAAGCGATTTAGCAGATATTGCCAAATTTATTAGCAATCCAGAGCTGCTATATCTTAAAACTAATTAAAGATAATAGAAAATGATATGATGGAACTTGCACTCCCTCAAAATGTTGCTCTCATTTACTCAGAACTAAATGAGGTAAAGGCAATGGTGGTTTTACCCATCAGATAAACATCATATATTTTGTGCATAAAAATCCAATTTAAATACAGAAACTAGATGTAGAAAAAGAGTATATGGACCTTTGCTATGTGTTGGTTAATCTCAAACTGATAAATAATATCAGTACACATGCATTCTAAAAAACAATTTAAAAAATTCAGAAAATATGAAGGATGACAGATCATGCATCAGAAGACACAAGTAGGTTGTTATATTGTTCAATTGACGTTTTCTGTGCTTTGAAAATATCATCTCATCAACTGAATTTTGAATAAACAAGGCAAGTACGTGAGAGACAAAAGCAAACATGACAAGTACATGAAAGACAAAAGCAATAACCAATAGGTGAATACATGATTCAACATAAAGGTATTTACCTTTGAGATCGATGCCCAAGCAAAGCAGCAGAGAGATCCAAATCTAACTCCAAGCTTTTGTGAAAACTCCCATCAAAGTCACCATAAAACTCAATCTAAAAGGTATGGCAAACATCAGAGTAAGCTACATCTATCATAAATGCTCCTGATTACACTTGCTTGGAAGGCTAATTGAAATCTTTTGCGTAAAACCTTATATATATATATGGAGGTAACAAGAATCCATTGGAAGCAGAAAAGTAGAACATGTATCAGATATCCAAAGAGTGGCGTTGTTTTCACATTTTCAAATATGATACTTGAACTTAGAATAAACTAGAGGAGAAAACTGGGGGTTACATTGATGGCATATCATTTGCCATTGCCGAGGCTAAATGTTGAATTGTTTTGTTGTTTTACAATAATTTAATGACAATAATATTAGATTTGCAAGGTTGTCAAAATCATTATGGTGACTATTGCATTGTTTAGAGTCTCAAATGCTTGAAATGCAATTATACTTTATTAGATACAGAGTACATAATCAAATCGTTATCTTTAAGATAGAAGTTTATTATTAGAGAAGCAAAAAATTTGTGGAAACTCTATCTTCATGAAGTGAGTTTTCTTTGGACAACCCACCTTAAAATATTTTGCTCACGGTAATCCCCATTGATGCTACCCCTAAGTTCTAACAATAAGTTAATTATTTATTTTTATATTTTCTGGCAATGTTAGACATCAATCTAAACAGATTCATTTCTGGTTCTCTCCTATGTTAATGTTTTAGACTTACTTGTAACAAGCCAACATTTCTGTGTTCTCATTTGTCATCTTGCGACTCTTCTCCGCCGCCTCCTCATCCTTTCTTCCTTTTGCCTTCTTCCTCTTCCCCACCCCCCAAACCATATAAATGATAGTGTCGTGCATGCCAGAGTGCCATCACTCAACACACCAGCATGGAGCTGATCCATACTGGTCTGACCAGACTGGTGTGGATCCAATACCCATGAGAATGAGTGGATGCATAGTGAAGTTCTTTCTGAAATCAAGTAGAAAGATCAACCAAGTACAAATTTTATGGTTATATAATATATAAAGATAAAGGGTTAATGTAAGAGCCAAAAAGCTAACTTTATGACAAACCTTTGGTTGATTAAGATTCGTATCAAATAGCTAGATTTTATAATCAAATACAGTCTGGAAACTGCTACTAATTTTGTGAAGTCGACAGTGACCAAGTCATGCTTGCAACATTTCTTTCATTTATGATACTCCACATAAACTAGCATAAAGAAAAAAAAATAAACAAATTACTTACTGCTTCCTTTGCCTGCAGTTTTTCAGCCCATCCATTTAGAACATACGGATCATTGACAGACACACAGATCACAGAATCAATTCCTTTAGCTTTGAACTTTTCGATGTTGTTCTTGTAGCTAGGCACATGTTGTGCAGAACAAACACCAGTGTATGCACCCTGGAATGGTCATTGTGTAGAATTAATAGGAAGGCATTAAAAGAATAATAGAAAGTAAGCCTACAGAATGTCAAGTTAGAAAATTCTTATTTTACTTTCAAAGCTAAAGTTGAAGGCGTTTGATTTTCACAGATCTCTGTTGATCTCTCTCCTTCACCCACTCCACTCTCCCCCATCTACAACTTTATTCTGATTGTCCCATTTCTTTCTATTTATATTTTCAGTAAACTTTATTTGCTAAATCTTGCCAATTTCTGGCAGTTTACTGCTTATAGACTTGAGTTTAAACATAGAAAACAGTTTTCTTGTAATTTAATCATCACTCTAGCTCTCACATATGTGTCATTGTCCCTGTACATACAGAAAAATCAATATATTTCCATTATCTAGTTTTTCTTTAGAGTTTTCTTCCCTTAGGAATGCATAAAGAAGATCAGCAAAGAAAGAAAGAGCAACCCAAAATGCCAATTTGTAGCCAACACATGCTGTTACAGATTTATAGGAAATACAAGTCGTGTGGGAAGAAGATATCCTAGCTTATCATAACAGAAGACTGCAGTGATTTTTATGTGGGAAGAAGATCTTTAGAATACAGAAGGTAGAATATAAACAAACCAAAAAAAGTTCAGATGATAAAAAATATATGATGTAAACATTGTGTGAATGATGTGTCCCAATTAGCCTCTTGGAAATCTATAAATCATGATCAACAAGTTGTTTAGAAGAAAACCATTTATGGAAAGGTTTGGAGAATGTATAACATTGAGAGAGAAAATTATGCATAAATAGGATTATGGAGTAAAAGGAACCTATTGGCCATTGGGAAGTCAAATCTAAGATCAAATGACAGTAGATTGAAAGAAAATATCTATAAACACATAAAAGAGAGAAATATTTTAAATGATGAGAACCACTTGGATCAAGAATCCAATCAACCTTAGGAAAAACTATAGAAACCTTGGATTGAGCAATCATATCGGAAACTAATAATCCACTATGACGGGGATAAGGGAATTAGACATGGGTGAGGCTTTGACATCTTAATATAGTCAGGGCAGAAGAACATGGATTCATGATTTTCTCAATCCCATGACAAACAGCTAACAATATAATTGCCAAAGGTTATCCAGCTCTTGGCTACCTACAAACTTTCATAAATAGAGGCAACAGAAGATTATAATACAAGAATAGAGGCAAGAAATGACTGAAGTGATTAGCAGCCTAAGGTCAAAATATATTGATCCAAGACAATAATCACACACAGAACTTATATGCTCCGATTCATCTGTAGGCTATTTAAATAGAAATAGATCCAGAGTAGTTATTGAATTTATATCTTTACTGGAAGAGATCATATTAAACTTAAAAAATTTCAAATGAAGCATGCAAAATTAAATTATTCGGGGATTATATTCAGCAATCTATTGAACTCAAGAATCCTGTACCTTGTGCAAATTTTTATAAGCTGGAACAGAATTCATTGAGGATTAGTTCCTCCAGTAACATGACTCTTTGGCAATCCAAACCTTTATTATGTTACTGTATAAACTAGTAGTTTTGGTAACCCTCCACTAAAGGATGAAACTACTCAATCTTGATGAAAATTTCAGAAGTGGCTGCTCATTATAACTGCCCAGAAATGTCATACCACAGCCAGATCAATGTTAAATCAACTATTTCACAAAGTAGGTAGGACTCTGCGCTTTTCCTTTCTCTTTTTTCATAAAAAGCTGCAGGGCATACTTACAAAGGTGGAATGACTTCCTTTTCAAAGTGTTAAAGATATGCAGCCCCTATATATACTCTTTCCTTAGCCTTTCACCTTGTGTTCAAACACCCTCAATTAATAGCGGGTTTTTTTAGTAGAAACATAACGAAATACATTAAAGAAAAAACAAGTCACTAATTTAATTCAAAATTAAAGATAATAGACAAACTTACAGGTAAGCCAAAGATGACAACTTTTTTCCCCTGAAATCACAACAATTCGAAATTAACTGATGGCATACATAGCAGCAGATCACTATTTATAAAATCGCATAAAAAACAAATAAAAGATCGTCTAATTATAAAATGAAAGAAAACGGATAATCTTGAAACCTGGAAGATCTCTTTAACAGGCGTAGTGGAGAAATTGGAGGAGACACCTTCGTCCCAAGTACGAGCCTTCTGGAGCGCAACACTGGGAGCAGCAGAGACGATGTCGGACCCCACAGAGACGGACGCAAACGCCCTGCGGATAGCCATCGTCGCCGCCGCCGACAGACGGCAGGTCCTCTTTGCCCTCGCCAAAGCCGACGCCATTTGCCCCCGATTACTTCAGTCGCTCGTCCAATGCGGTTCAGAGTGTCGCTAGGGCTGCTCTATACGCCACGGACACGTTCGGCATCAAAGATATATTTTGCTACCAGGAAAAAGGGAATATTTTTATTTCTTCCTTTTTTTATTTGACTTTTTGCATATTAATACCTAAACCCTTCCTTATTTGCACATCTGACTTTTATAATTATATATAAATTTATATAATCTTTTATGAGGTATATTTATAGACTAATTATATATTACTCCTTTAATTAACTACTTTTAGCATGATCCTTGTTAGTGTAAACAACTTTAAGCCGTGGCCTCGGGCCGATGCGGCTCGGTTCGGATCCGAGTGACAGGGGATCTCCCGGGGGGTTCCTCGGGACTGCAGAGGTCGTCGGCTTGGGTCGATTCGGCCGTAGAGGTGAGTCGTCATTTCCTTCGGAAAGGGGCTCCTCGCCTGTGCGTTCGGTGAGAGGCGCCTCATCTTCGTTCCTGCACACAGGTCGGGTCGGGGTGCTCGACCCGACCCCTCCGACGATCAAGTCAGTAAAAGGTTGTAAGGGGTTTGTGTCTGTTCTGTTCTGTTGTGTCCTTCCTCTCCATCTAGAATGTGATGGTATTTATAAGGAAGTTTGGTGTTGCCCGATACGCCTGTCCGCAAGGAACATGATCGTACCTCTGATGACGTCTGACATCGCTGTTGGCGTGTCGTGAGAGATCGAGCCTGAGCAGTCGTTAATGAGCCTTCGTTGGCATTTCGGCTCGTGCTAGCCAGGTGCTGTCAGCTTGTTAGGGACGTGGGGCGTCAGCTGATGTCACGCCAGTCTTATCATAATTACCACCCTTATCAATCCTTATACTCTTAAAAATTATATTTAGATTCATATACTTATACTTACAGAAATAAAACATTTAATCCTTTGTTTCAATAAAAAAAATTATTTTTAATTATGTGAAATTATTCTTTTAATTTTGTATAGAGATTTTATTTTTTTTACTTTTATAAATATAAAGATTCTAATATAATTTGATCGGTATAGTAAAGATAACTAATTACATGAGATAATTTATAATTGACTTCGTATTTAACCACAGTTCTAAACTATGAGGAACAATCCATCAAATCTTCATACAATTTTCCTACATCTTTTAATTTCCCGAAGATATCAGTTAATTCTGGGATCAAATCACATCTTTACTGCTTACCAAATGGATTCAAACCTTGAGATTAAGATTTCATATGTTTTACCAGCAATATTAAGATCTTTAAGCAATTTTATTTGCTAAATCTTATCAAAACTATAATCATAATTGTTTGAATCTTACATGATTCATTTCAGCTTGCTTCGTTAGATCAATTTGATTAATTGTTTTATCATACATAGTCAATCTAACTTGCTATCTTATTGGATTTTAATTTACTGTCTGATTTAAACTGGGTTGAATTCTTATGTAAATGTAATAGGAACCTAAATTATGATTCTTGTCGTTGATCAGTTTATATCAGCTGATCTCATATGATTTGGTCAAATTTGGGTCAACGAACAAGAGCTCTACTTTCCACATCGATTTCAGCTTCCCTGCGGACTGGACATCAACTCTTATGTTGATCAGCACATTTGTCGGTTGGTTGCATTAGTAGTTCTAATCCGAAGGCGTACAAACATTTATTCGAGTACTACAGCAAAAGAAACGTAAAGCCGCGTCCATGGCCGGAAAGCACGGAAGTGGGGGCACTAAGAGCTGGAGGTAAAGTTGAAGTTGGCACAGGTTGTCTGCCTGAACAGAAGCGATGAGCTGAATCCCAACCTGGACGTCGCCAGATCGAACTGCAGCAAGTTGTCCTCCAGCTGATATCCACCGATCACTATGGACGTCCTCGGTTCAGCGCCTCCGTCGACGAAGCCCAAACACAGTGCCTTGTCTCTCACCTGAACCATGGAGTTCGCCCCAAAAATCCTCCAGTACACGTTCTGGCTCGGCAGGACCAGGTCGATCTGCGGCACCGCAGGCCCAACTCTCGTGCTCCCGATGCTCGACGGATCGAAGCACAATCCGAACGGGGCGACGGGAGGAACCCTGCGGACACCAGCTAATGCTGCCGCGAAGGCGTTCGTGACCGCCCTGTAGATGGATGTCTGGAGTGTCGTGTAGGGGGTGACTGTGCTGATCTTGGTCCCGCCAACGCCGTCCTTGTTGATGGAGAGTAGCGTCTTGTTGAGCGGCACGGAGTTGCCGTTGATCCGGATCGATTTGACGTCGATAAAGTACTCTGCGGATTTCTCTCCTTGCACGTAGGTGCCGGCGGTGCTCACCGGGTTGATGAGGAGCGGCGTGTAGGAAAGCGATTGTGACGCGTCCAAGTTGAGGGTGCCCAGGAACCGGTACGGCCCGTCACCGAAGAACATGACGCCGTCCGATGACGTCGAGGATGAGAGACAAAGCGCGAACTTCCGGTGGAAGCTGAAAGCGGCCGCGAGCTGCGATGGCACCCCGACCTTGTTCCGGCCGAGGCCCGCCATGCCTTTGGCGCCCTTGGCGAGGCCTTTCAAAAGGAAGGTAGGCGCGCAGGAGAAGAGGAAGCGTGGATCAGTCGCGAGCGGGCCCGGGTTGGATCCATCGGTCGACGCCAGCGAAAGGACATCCCCGGCCAGCTCACCAATCGTGCTGGTGCGGATGAAGGGGTTCTCCGGAGCAAGCCCGCAGGTGTTGTTGTTGCACCCGGGCCGGGGGGCGGCGGAGCAGTCACCGCAGCTGAAGGAGTTCGCTAACGAGCACTGAGCCGAGCGGCAGCGGGCGGGGCGGTAGGTGGAGGAAACGTAGCCGGGATTGCAGTCGACCCACAGATAGCGACCTCCGAGGTCGACGACGAGCTCGAGGAGCACGCGAGGGGTCCTCTGGTAGACGCGGGTCACGTACTGCAGAGTGGCAGCATCTTTCTTGACCGGAAGGACGAGGGCGTGGGGGCTCGCCGCGGAGCAGAAAGATGAGCAGAAGAGCAGGAGAGAGGAGAGAATGAGAAGCAGTGTCGACGAACCCATGAAGCAAGGAGAGGTGGGCACCGAGTGCTGAAGGAGCAGGCTCTGCTGCATCCTATAAATAGTGCCAATTCTACCTGGAACTATGGCGTATCTCCCGAGCTGGTGAGCAGGGACGAAGCTGGCTTCTTGTCCATTAGCTAGCGTGCAAATTTGACCACAGGGAGCTGTACGTCATACTCAAATGGTCCTACAATAGTTGCCGGAAATAGACCACGTGAATCAGTGTCGGCCATTCCACTGCGCAGCGTGTGATGGATCTGCGAGCGTGCACTGAGTTTTGCCCAATTATATATATATATATAGTAAAAATAAATGAATAATTGAGATGAGAAGAGAGGATTTGGACGAGGCGAATGTGACAATTCCAATAAGATGTCTACATCAACAAGTCAAGGTGGATTTAATGTGACACACAGAATCAATTCACGACGTGTACAGCTGGAAAGATAAACCAAAGTCTAATTTGTTTATGCAAAAAACAATGTGGAGGTACAGTGAGACGGAAGACCATATGGTTTGATGGTTTGGAAACCGTCGATTGCGATTTCTTTTAATTAGGAATCAAAATCAAATCGGATAGGTTTTGGTTTAAGGATCGAACCGAAATCGTTGATTGTGGGTCTGATTCAAGCGATTTCGGTTTTGGTTCAAATCGTTATTTTTTTTCAAAAAATTAAAAATAATTTAAAATATGAAAAAAAAGAAAGAAAGAAAAGTATAATTTTATTTCTAAAATTTAAAAAATAGATGTATAGCTATAATATAATGGGCAAAGCTGACATAAAGAAATAAATATATAATTTTTTTAATCCAACTAAATAAGGAAAATAAAATTGCAAAATTTTTAATCCAACTAAAAATCTATCTTAAGTTTCGAACTAAGTTTTTCATGAATTAAACTTAACAAGTTAACCACCATATTATACACAACACACGTGATTCATGTTTGTTGTTAAATATATTTAACTAATTTAAATCTGCAACCGTCGGATTAAAATCCAAATCAATTTGAAACAAATCAACTATCGATTTAGTTCTGATTTTGATATGATTTAAATCGAGTCGTGATCAAATACAGTAGATAATATTGAATTTTAGATTTTGTTGATAAAATTAATTGATTAATTTATTAAACTAATGTGTATTTAAGATAAGTGACATAGAAATTATTTTGGAATAACTATTAAGCAAAAGAGTCGGACGTTTGAAAATCAAGCCAAAGAATTAGTCGATGTACTAGAAATTAAACTTTGTACTATAGATTCAAGCATCGTGTCAGAAATATCAGATATTGCATCAAAAGGATTAGATATTATAAAAAACTGGAATAAACGATATGTTAAAGGAAAGAGCGATATGTTCGGACGAAGTATCAAAAGCTCATACTGGAAAAGCATATAATATGCCGAAAACTTTGTAAATATACCAGATATATGGATGATTTTATCAAGATCTTATTGAAATCATTTTAGATCAATTTAAGTTGGTATTGGGCTCAAACAATACCAACTTGTCAAGATATCCATTGGGTTTAAAATTATACCAAATTGGACCTGTTAGAAGGTTAAACTGATGGCTTAAAGTAGGCCTCTACGTCGATATCGCCCGACACAATATTTGTCAACTAATAAATACTGTATTTATTAGTACCATCTATAATGATAGTAGTATCATTATAGTACTATCTATAATGATAGTAGTACCCTCTAGAATAAGAAGATAGTGCTACTTAGAATTTAAATTTTATGATGATAGTACTTTTAAAATCCAAAATTATTTATCGTCCAATGTCAAGTAGATCGCAGGAATATGTATGTTGATTAATCAATTACTAAATCATCTTGGTGTTACCACGGGGTTGTGTCTCTCAATGCTAAAGGTGATTTCTAGTGTGAGTTGTTCACTATCAGCCTCCTAAACTTAGTTATGGTAGTTACAGTGGATAAGTCATGCAACATATATATAATGAATAAATGAAATGAGGCTTTTCATCTGAATAATAGCATTAATCACATGAAACAACAAATCAGCTAACTTGAACAATTGAGATATGGTTGATCATATACAAAACAAAAACAATCATATTGTAGGCAGTCCTCGGAAGTTGACATGTCCATCTAACATGTAGTGAGAAACATATACTTCGTTTGCAACTATACCTTAATTGATGAAATGGTATCTTAATTGATGTTTTAAGTAGCAACATCTATTTGTTGTATATCCCCTCTTAACCAAATACAGCATCTTGTGCTGCTGCAATGGAACATGCTATGTATGTAGTCTTGTCTCCATGGTCTGCAAGGACAATACATGTAATCTTGAGTTAAATAATGAAGCTCCCATGGATCTTTCTCTTAGAAGCTTGATCCTAAGCACAACAATGTCTATTAGTGGTTTTATTATCTCGTGCACATACAAAGAGATCATCACTACACTACTTTTGAATTTTCTTGTTTGCATAAAATGATTCTACTCCCATCTCATAAGATAGCATCATTAAAGTTGAGATCCCATCGCCTTATTTGGAGCCATAATTTAGGACTTTTTGAGCTTGCATTTATGCATTATTTGTGATATCGACCTTCCAATAACTAGAACAAGGCAATCGAAGCAGGCTTCTACAACGAGAGAGAAAGTTCCCTTGTGAACAACTTGAACTTCTAATCTTTAGCCATAAGGTATCCCCTTGTACTTCTAAATGGATCCATCTCCCTTCTGTTTCGTATAGTACCAATTGCTTAATGAATTTCATTTCTTCGCATAATCTGACCCATCAATCCCTGTACTTCTTCTTTATTCATGTGCAGTCCTTTACACAAGAAGTATCCGTCGGGTTTTGGAGTATTATCTTTTGAGTTCAGTCCTTCGTGAGAATTTTTTTTCTTTTACTCATTTTCATATTAATTTCCTTAGGAATACTTAGATGAGTGATTTCCGAAGATTATTTCTTCTTCCTTAGTCATTTGAGGAAATAAAGTTAGTTAGTCTTTTTACAACTACGATTATCCCGATCATATTGGTGATATTCTTTCGATGCAGTTCCTGTTATACCCACAACTTTAGACCATCGAGGAAATCGAACAAATTATCCTTCTCAGACATATATTATATATTCAACATCATTGTAAAAAATTATTTTATGTTATCTCGAATGAAAGTACTTTGGTGGAGTTGTCTCATATTCCTTCTTAAGATGAACTCTGTGTTCTCGAGTAGGAACTAAGTTCTCAACTCCTACTTCAAGTCATCCCATATGTCCATTCGACACTAACCTTGTTGGATTTCTTCCCAACATATTCCTCACCAAAGTTTTACATCCTCATTCAGATACATGGTTACTATTGAAACTTTTATTTTTTTAAAATCAAATATCATAGCTCAAAAGTACTATTTCATATTAAATAAAAAATTCTTCAATTCTTTCACATCTTTGACACTCTCGTAGCAGTGCAACTCGAGTGCCCTCAAGTTTTATGACGAATCAATGCGGGTGTTGCTCCCTCTCACATTAAAAGCCTTTGTGACCAATGTAATCCTGAATGTTAGTTCTACCATGACTTCGTGTAGGTGTTGCATAAAGTCTTTGGTGTCTTTCGTCAATCGATTTACTAAAGACTTAACCTTGTCGATCTAAGATTCTACCTACTATTGTGAGTTCTCTATCCCAAAAAGTCTTCGTTGATCTTAGTAAAGTTCCTCTATACTCACTTCAAGAATATTAAGATAGTTTCCGTAGTTGTAAGCCTCTCTTTATGACTTATTTTTTCAATTAGCGTGTTGGATTACGCTTCCTCTACTTAAGAATAACCAATCGCTCATTTTCAGTGCCACACTCATGAGCGGCTCCAACAACTTCTTGCGACACACCTGCACCCGTTTGGGGCAATGGTAGCTTGCCCCATCTTACATGTTTCACTACGGTGCTTCGCCAAGATTATGAGCTTTCACTTTTTTTTTTTTGCCATTGACATCTCAAAATGGCTGACTTTGTTCTACTTAATCCATTAGTTGAGAGGTTGAGCTAGTTTGTGTGGTGCACTAAGATCTGGATCTTCCATTTCATAGCAACTCCTCACGTAGGTGGCATCTTGCTGATGTTCTTCTGCCATACTTCCACTGGCTTCTACACCAATATAAATACAACCACTAAAACGTTCAAGATCTTGTAATTGATTACGACAAATCTGACAACAAACCCTTCTGAGAATATATATGAACATCTTCGACTAAATTTCACATTGGTAAAAATAAAATAGTATATCAGGGGAAGAGGCAGACACGTAACCATTGGATCCTTGAAATTGACTATAAATCAAGTCCAAGGCTATTATGTAAAAGCTAGTATTTTATTGGAAAACCTCTTAAACTTCTGAGGTTTCCTCCGTGAATAAGATGCACCGAAGTAATTAACATCGTCCCATAATTTCTGGATAATTTACAGGAATTCTATTTTAGATTCAATAAGAATACATGACTACCACATTTTGTAAACACACATGGGCTACAAAGCTCCATCCTTCGACAGACGCAGAAACTGAGTAAGGGTGATGTTTGGGGGGATCTCATTGCAACCCATTTTCTTCTTTATCCTTGTTGTCTTCCACAGTTTTGCATCCCTTGCTATTGATTCAGTGATGGAGATTAAATTGTAGAACTGTATCAGAAAAGAGAAGTTGAAACTTTTCAGACTATATATTGGTAGTTGCCGTAAGTATCTTTGGTAAGCAAGCTGCAGCTGCATAATAACTGCCCCCTGTGGGGAAACAAAAATAATCTAACTGAGACATCCTTTTTAAAATTCAAATTATGATTCATGAAGCAATGATGTTAATATGCTCAAATTTGGTGCTGAATGAACTACACTACTTCACCTTTTTTTTGTTCTTGCACCAAATTTGTTTTCAGCTGAGATTTCTTCCATTTTGAGCTCTCGTGCTTTTTAGTGTCTTTATAGTCTTTTATTTTCTTTTCCAACAAAGTACCAATAATGCCAATACATTCACTTTCTTTTCCCAGTAATAGCAAAACCTCATGAGCAATTTGTTGACCAAGCTCAGGTTAGAAACAACACACTTAAATTGAAAGGCACCTCAAGGAAATTTTACCTCACATACACCATGAAGCAATAATCTGTGAAAAGAATCCTGAACATGTAGCACGAGCACATCTTCAACACCATCATTAATGAATGCTCTTATGTGCTCCTAAGGCAGCATAAAACAGTGAAAAACAAGCTGTAAAATTATTTTTCACAGGCAGGAGCAAGAAAAGCAGGTTACTGAAGGCCAAAGTTCTATTAAAAGAAATATGACTTGCAAAAATCATCTAAACATTTCAGCTAGGTGCCATAGTTTGTCAACATTTTCAACTGCATGAAATAATTTGAAGCTCCACATAGACAACAGATGAGACAACATAAAAATTTCTTCTGATATGATTTCTGCTGTAGTGACATGTCAGCATCGAGAGTCGGGAAGTATCTGAAACAAGGCTTGTTAAGAAGCAGCTACAATGCGATAACTCATGGTTTATGAACCGGGCTTACCGCCCAAACTTTGCAGGGCCTGGACTCGGCTGTAAGCTCACCACCCACAACTAAGACACCAAGAGACTCCATCCGCAAAATTAGGTTTATCCAAACCTAATTTCTTTAATTCGGTTGCAATTATGTTAGGATTTAGAAATTGTTTTCCATTTAGAACCTTTTCCTATTTAATTTAAGGCTTAATCCACAAAGATCAAGCCTTGAATCTTGCAGATCTAAGCTAGATCCATGAGGATCAAGGCTTGATCCTTGCCGATCTAGGCTAGATTTTTGTGAATCTAACATAATTAGCTTTAGTAATAGCTTTAACCTAAAGATATGTTGGGATTATTATTTAGTTGCCATATTTTAATAATAGTTTAGTATGGATTAACTTAACTAGCTTCTCTTCTTCACTCTTGCTTTCTCTCAGAAGGCTACATCTATTAAAATTGAGCTTGTGCTTGCTATAGGTGTTTCAAACACGAAATTGAGATTGCATACTGAACAAATAGTACACAACATAAAAACAAGTAAATGCTAGAAGTCTAAATTGACATAATGATGAAAAGTACATGACTTGGAGGTTACCTCATAACCCTCAATGAGTTGTGGAAGGAAATTACGACGCATAGCTTCCCTTGTTCTACGATCTACTCGTCGCCATGCATTCAGTGCAACTGCCTTATCGGTATTCATATAAACCTTTCTTTCTGCTGAAGTCGCCCTCGGGGCTTTTGTTATGCTAGCCTAAACATAAACGAGTATAATAAGTCTTGACACGAATAGATTATGTGAGGTACTATAATAGATCCAGGGAAACCAAAAATGCTGAAAAATCCTTGAGAAATTAGTCATTCATTGATAGTAAACAAGATCACGTTTGACCACTATAATTGTTGTTTCATAAATTAGGTCTGCTCACATTCAGCTGATATAAGAGGCACCATGAAACTAAAATATATTGCCAAATAGCTATACCAGGAGGCCAAGCCAGTTGATTTTCCAAGCAGTCTGAATATTGTTCAGACATCAATTACTTGTAGAGCAAATTAAAAAGTCAACAAACATGGTATGTAGCTAAAACATTAGATCATGACCTGATGTGCTCAAAGTTCAACTAATCAATATGCCATTATTGATATAAAGAACATTGTTATTTTTCCTCAAATGAAGAAATAGCAATAATCAATAAGTCAAGAAATATGGTCAAAATCACCTACAAAGACAATGGATAGTCATTTTCTACTATACATTAATTGAATCTTCCCAAAAAAAACCTTTACTAGGTAACCTGAAAAACAAAGGGCAAAAAGGAAGGGAAAAAAAGCAAGTTGAAACACAGTTCCTATTAGCGATACAATTTTGTCTCGGTGTGGTTCATAGGGATGTGGTGTTTAATATTGATCAATGATGACTTGTGATGTCTTGTTGAGACATCCTAGTGATTAGCACCCTCTTGTGCAGATGATAGGTCTCAAGTTGATTAGCACCCTCTTGTGTAGGGTTTGTATGTAGTCCAATGTAATACTTATAAAAGAAAATTAGATTTACAAAAAAAGAAGATGCTTTGTTATTTATGATAGCAAATGCTTATCAGATATTCAAAAAATAATTAGGAAGCAATTCACATAAGCAACCTTATTTTTAGTTCAAGAATCATGGAAAAGATTATTTTAGCTTTTTAGGATGATTTTTTCTGATAATGTTTTTCAATGATCAGTCAATTGTAATCATTTTCATCCTGATACAAACAATTGTTGGAAAGAATCTTTCTACTAAACTGAGAACAATTGTAAGAAATTGATAAGATCAATTATGTTGAATAGAAAAAAAATGTCACCCTTTAAATGTCTTTGAATATTTGTCAAAGAAGTTCATCATTGATTAAGTAACAGCCAAAAATAAGCAGAATTCAAGTTTGCATGCATATGGACATCATCAGAGCCAAGGATGAAGGAAGTCAGTCAAAGAGCCTATTAGTGTTTGGAATAAATTATAGACAAATAGATCATGATCCTATTGAGATATTTTAAGATTTGATTAAGGTTCTTCAATTTTCACCGAGTTAAAGATGACCTCTCAGGGTCCTAAAAGGATTATGTCATGTGTAAAAGTTGCACTACACACTTCAAATAAATAGTCCAACAACCGGTTAAGTTTCCTTATCCACCATGTGATTACCAGGCATTACACACAAGACACTAGAAATAGATTAGGACTAAGCAAAAAAACTATCACTCGACATGTTACATCACTTCTGTAAAATAAATTCATAGCCTACAAGTTGAAGGTTGCGATATTTTTATACTTACATATATATAACAGAAAAAGATAGCAATAGATATTTTGCCTCGACGAAAACAAAAAAAGATAACCACAAATCTCTAGCAGAAAACATTGGAAGCAACAGACCTCTACATCCATGTCCACATTTCGGAAAACGTCCCACTCTTTGACATTGGTCATGCAAAATGCTGATAATGGTTTGTTGTCACCTGTAAAAAGAAAGGACAGAAGTCATAAGTTAAATAATGAAAAGAAATCATTAATAGAATAAAATTAGAGTCTCTCAAAAACACTGTGGGCTGTGCAGAAAGAAATGATCCAGACATTTATAAAATCCACTTCTCTAATGGTCAAGTATTTCCAAGACCTGTGATGCATGATGGTTGGCTTGAGAATTTTAACAGTGGTGAAAATTTCTCTAACTAATTTATCAAAATGCACATAATGGCATACTTCTACTCAAAGGCCATAGCTTTCTCTTTCCAAAAAATAAGTTGTGTTAAAAAAGTAAGACATTTCAAGTGCTTATCAGTAGCTTCACCTAGAGCATTTACAACATGACCCAAAAACTCTGCTACCTGCACAAGTTTACATCCTTCTTTCATAGACCTCTCTTTCGTCATTATCATGCCATTAGTTATGATTCAAATTGGTTGTTATAGACTCTGTCAACGATTACATTGGGAGGCAAGTGTACAGTGCCAACTGCCAATGCACAAGCAGCAAGATGATGGTGAAAACTATCACAAGATTAAAGCTACACAAAGCCTTTTCTTTGTGATTTTCTTCACTCTCTACCCTTCCCATGTCATTTCATTCCTAAGAATTCTTCTTTTCACCATTTTGATGTTATACTAACCCAAATCATTTGACTTTCTAACTCTCTAAAAAAATCATCTATAAACTTGAGAAAGAAACCTAAAATTTATGTCTAAATCCATGGAATCATGTCTTTATGAAAAAGAATCACAAGAATGGTGGATGACTATATACTGTAGGTACCAAACTTATTGCATTTACATGCAAGAAGATATTTAAATCCTTGCAACATATTTCATCTAGTTGAGTTACCAAAGAAAATGACATTGGTATGTATATGAGTTTATATAGATTATAAAGAACCCAACAGTTGTGGACAAAGGAGTAATAAAATAAAATAAGTTTAGCAAAAGAACATCCTTACCCCATGGAGGGGGAGCAAAAAGGCCTCTAATTTCCTCGACATTTAATCGTGGAACAAGTTCAATCAATAGACAATCATTTAGCCATCTGCGAGACCGCCGATTACTCACCTACAATGTCAACATTTAGGCAAGATATGGGTAAGACAAATTTGTAAAAATAACGCAAGAAATTAGAGAAACTGACTCACATTTTGCATCTTGATGAAGAACTTCTTTGTACATTAGCAAAACAATGTCCAGCAAACATCATCATACCTATCCTAGAAGGAACTACAACATGTGTGTGCAATTAATGAGCAAAATATGGAGGTGGTTCTTTTAATTTGTAAATGAAAACTAACTAGAATAGCATTGCCGTACTATCATATGGTTCCTATATGATTTTAAAAATTCAACATGAAATGCTTTTGACAAACTATTAAGAGCTTGTTAAATTTAGCTAATATCTGGAGCCCTTTCTGCAATAGACTTATAGATGTAATTAAACACTAGATATTGTGGAGAGTGACAACATATAAGATGCAGAGGAAGACCAATTATCTAATTAGTGTATAGATGGAATTTAATTAGGTAAAGAGTAATCTCAGCTTAGAGGTAGTTTTATGTATAGTTAATTATGTTTTTACTTAGAGGAGCTAAAGAGATGTTATCATTGCATTGTGAACATATCCTTCTAAAAAGTGTACTCCACAGATATATTCATGCTACAGTTAATTGCAGGTATATTTATCTTTATCCTATCACCTTAGAGCAGCATTGTCTCTCTCAGATCATCACCAGAAGGGCTCAAGATTGATATGAAAGGCAAACAAGACAAGGAGAAAGGGGAGGATAAATTGCAGACCAATTACAAGTCAAGATAGAAAACTACTTTATCAAATATTAATTTATTTTTATCATTGATTCTTAAGGCTTTTCCAGAGGATCTCTAGAGTCCACTCTAGGTTATTATTACAGTCCAAAAACCCTAATATGGGTATGATATTGGTCAAAATAATTATTATTTTTGTACTTAGTATTGCTATAAAAGGATAATTTATAACTTCTTCAGAATAATTAGTATTTTTGTACTTAGCATTGCTATATTGGTCAGAATTATTATTATTTTTGTACAAAAACCCATTTTTGTACTTAGAATAATTTATCGGCCATAAATGTAGGTTCATATAACTTCTCAAGGCGTAACTTGGTATTGTTCTCAATAATAAAAATATCTCTACTGTATATATTCAAGAAAAAGCTGATATTTGGCATGAGGAAGTTCAAGAAAATCCAGAATCCCATTGACACTATGCTGAAATTTATAGGTGTTTGCTCCACCAGATTTGCTACATACTATGCTCCAGATACGAATTGATGATGAAGCAAAAAAAAAATTCAAGGAGTGGTCTGCAAGTCCAATGGTGTTTCCATTTTTCTCTGTTGCAAACCTCTTAATCAGTGGGAAAAGGACTCAGTAATAAATGATGATGATGATGATGATGTATTCTGCGTAAGAAAAAGACCACTAAAGCATGCAAGCGCAAGTACAAAAATCATTATAAAATACTTATGAAAATCCAACAGCACATTAAAAGATCTACCTTGCCAGCCAAGCTTTCGATAATATCGATCTTCCGTTCGATCAACTGGCCTCTTGACTTCGCGGTCTCGCCTTAAATCAAAAAAATAAAAGATGAAAACAAGAAAGAGCAAACGATCATGTCAATTAGGATATGATTATAACCTGCAGCCATACAAACACTCAGATTTACAAGCACAAATTGAGGAAGAGGGACAGTCCAACTCAGAATTTACGGGCGATTCAATTCCACGGTAAGGAATGATGGGCAAAACAATAAAAAACAAACCAAGAATACCAAAGTCAACCACCTCAATCAAGAATGAAAGACTTGAAAAAAGAAGGGAAAGAACTGGGTTAAGGAGAGGGAAGAAACCGAACCTTTTCGCAAATCAAAGATCGAACTGAGCAGAACGCCCTCGTCCAAGTCTGCCATGATTAGACTGATTCGAATGTGTACGGAGAAATCCTTCGGTGATACCTCACCACCGTTTCTTCTGCGGGGAAGATGAATAGGGATTGCGGACCACCAGGATGGCTGAAGTGGCACGTTGATGAGCTTATACCAAGCGAATGGAGGGATCTAACCGATGTAGATTCCATATCCGGTTTATCACCTGGACCGGGCTGCGGTCCACTCGTTCATCGGCCGGGCTTGGCCTCGAGACATAGCGGGTATGATTGCGAGCGGTACCCAAAAAACATCAACGGAGCCCAATTGGGATTCGATCAATCCAACTTGATTTGATCTAATTTAATTTGATTATTAGTTGATCTGAACAAGCTATTAAATACTATAATAGTCCAAGTATTTTAAAAGGCCTAATTATCTATCCTCACTTCTTATAAGAGCTAATTAATCCTCTGTTGTTAGATCTCTCTATCATTTCGATATCTGAATTTAAAAAATTATATTAAAATCTTTATAGTTAATAAAAGTGAAACATTTAACCTCGTTTGCGTTATCGCCATCGGCTTTATCGACAAAAGATATAACACGTAACAATGACACGGTGGTTGGCTTTGTTGATATCGATCAGAACATCAATGACAATGAGGAAGAGGAGGTAAAGCAATTAGGCATCTACGTCGATGTTGCACCGCTTTATCTCCTCTTCCTCCTCTGATGTTGTTCTACATCTACGTTGGAACTAGAGGAGGAAGAGAAGGCAGGTGAGGCATCTGAATCAGTATTACATTGCTCTACCTCCTCTTCCTCCTTCAGCATCACTCTGTATTTGTGTTAATGTTAGAGGACAAAAAGGAGGCAGGCAAGACATCTATGTTGCCAATGACGATGAGAAAGGAGGTAGAATAGTGTAGCGTCGGAGGAGGAAGATAAGGGAGATAAGGTATATGCATCAGTGTCATATGGCTCTACCTTCTCAATGCCACTTTTCCTCCTCTTCCTCTTCCAGTACTAACTCCGGAGGAGAAAGAAAACAGAGCGATGCCAAAAGAGGAAAAGGAGGAAGAGGATGAAGAGCAACACAATATCGATGTAGATGCCTCACTATTGTATCTCCTCGTCATTGATGTTCGGAGCGACATTAACAAAATCAACCACTACGTCGTTGTGATCAACCACTACCACAATAGTTGCTCACGACGTCAGCGTCTATTACCACCGTTAAAATTATTTGTTTGCTTATCGTTTTATGTCATTTATATACGTGTTGTTATATATTATATCTTTTATCAGAAAGTTTTTTACCTATGATATTATAATAAATAAGGTTAAATATTTTATTTTTATAACTATAGGAATCTTAATATAAATTTTTTAAATCTAAAAATCGGGATGCTAAATAAGTATAATCACATATGCAATTTGCCCTAGTGCCGTTGTTCATCCTCTCTCAGAGATACTAATTTAGTTTCTTTATTTATGTCCAATTAATTATACTCTCTTCTCACATTACAAAGCGTCAGGCAGCAGCACTATGTTGTAATCAGTAAAATGTCATTTTTCTCATCTTTCGTATCTATATATCATATGCTTGTGTTTGATCATGTATCGATCTCGGGAATATACTCTAACGAAAGGTATTGTGAGTAATTTCATATTATTTTTGGATGGTTTTGGTATTCCAATTGTTTTCAACCATTCTACGTTGATATACGAATAATACAATGCAAAATCCTATCAATGAATCATAATACTTTAACATTTTATCTAGACAAGCACATCACGTGTAAAAAAGATATTATAGATATTTTTATGTCTTGAATATAAAAAATAAATATTTTAGATTACGTGAGATAATTTATTTTTTTATTTTGAATTAATGCATCATATATAAAAAAATATTTTTATGTCGTGTTAAATATTTTAATTTTTTTATGTATTGAGTAGATATATTGGGCATAAGAAAGAATCCAATCTAACTTGAGGTTGCATTGAGCACTATTCTAATAATCTTTCTTTATAGATATACTAGTGGGGCACTTTTATAAAAAAATATTTTAGATTGCGTCAGATATTTTGAATACATTTTTTTTATTTTGGATGAATATATCTATCAAAAAATATATTTTTGTGTTGTGTTGAATATTTTAGATTTTTTTTTGTCTTTAGTGCATGTGTCATACACAAAAGAGAGTCAAATCAATGTTTTGAATTGCATTGAGTAATATATATATGGTTTTGAATGAATCCAGTTGGGGAATCTTACGGTTAAGGTGTCAATATGGCTTGATATATTCCCGAGTGTACACAATCATTGATACGAAGGCTTGAATAAAATAAGTCAACATTGGGTTGGGCCGGGTCGAAGCTTTGTCATTTGAGTGTGGTCTCTCCCTTAATAGGTTGTTGCTTCTTCTCCACTAAGTCCCTGCATAAAGGCCAAAGCCAGGAGAGGGTTTTCCGACTTGGCCTCTCATAAGGTCAAGTCAATGTTGAGTTAGGTTAAGTAGAGTTGAAGTATTCAAGGTCCTCTATGGCATTGGTTATATGGTTGGCTTTTATATCTGCGAACGAAAGTCGGTCGTACATGACCAACTCCTTGGGCGACCGACTTGTACTTCCCGTGAGAGCACCAACCGAGCTACATGGATCCGCACTGCACGACATCATGTGACACCGTTCCAAGCTTTCCAGAGTGGCTTTGTGCTATGTGGCGACATCGGATAACGCGAGAGCAAGTGGTTGTCTCGTTTGAGCCCGAGATGTCACGTCAACATAATGTGTCCAGTATGTCATTGGTTCATTCGGTATTTCGTTCGAACCTTCGACGTATTATCCTCTCCTTTGATGTATTGCCTGATCCATCGACATATTGACCTCCTGCAACATCCGACTTTTTTGGCATAATGTATGATCCTTCTGGCCCGATGTCTAAACTCATTGCACAAAATCATTCTCCCGGCACATCGACCAGTCCTCAGGCCCGACATCAAATCTCTTAACATGATTCTCTTTGGCTCAACATTTGATTCTCCTACTTCAATCGATATGTCTTTCTATGATCGAAGTTAGTCCTACGTTACTCAAACACTGATTTTATCATCAAAATTTGAGATTCAACAATCTCCTCTTTTTTTATGATGACAACCAATTGATGATGAAATTTTAATTAAACTCCCCCTATCCATATATCATATCGAAATAAAGCAAAGTTGAATTCAAAAAGAATAATAACCTTTGAAACCATGACTTTCACATCATTGCATGCACATAAAATCATGAGTATTGTATGTATAATCATCATAATTTCAAAACATCAAAGTATATTATACCAGATTCAAATTTCAAATCATCATTACTTTGGGTATAACATGCATGATACCAAAATATTAAAATTTTAAATTATCATAACTTTGGGCATAACTTCAAATTATCATTACTTCTCCCCCTTTATTATCAACAAAAAGGAGAAAAATGCAACTAGAAATTTTTGTTTCTCTTGAGATGTGCAAGCTAGTAATTCTTTGCTTCTTTGTGCAAGTTTAGAAATTTTTGCTTTTTCTTAAAATGTACAAGCTAGCTTTTTGCTTCTCTTTTGAGATGTGCAAGCTAGCAAGTTTTGCTTCTATTTAAAATATGAAAACTAACAATTCTTTCTTTCCCTTTGTTATTGTAAAAAAAAAGAAAGGAATAATATAATGATGTAATTCTTTTTTATTTTTTATCAATGTTCAAATCATCATATAAAAATATCAAGAAAAATCAATTTGGTGATGAAGTATATAATTCATGAATACAAGGGAGTCATATGAAATAAATGAATCATGATATGAAAGATATTAATATCAAAGATCATGAAAGATCAAGTCCTAAATACCAAAAGATCATGATTCATTTTGACCAAGTCTCCTATTAAATAATAAAAAAAAATATTAGGAGATCAAATAGTAAAAGATATTCAAAAGAAATCTAAAGTCATGAATTCTGAGAAATCAAAAGAAAAATCATGATTCATTTGGATAAATATTCTTTTTAGTAAATAACAAAAATAATCATAGATGAATAAAAGATTTTGATTCATGTACAATAAAAGATTTTGATTCATGTATCGTATAAATATCGAGAAATCAAGATTATGATTTGGATGAAACTCCCCTATGATAAATAGCAAAAAGAAACATAGGAGAACAAATAATAAATTTCAAATATCAAGTGAAAGATTTAGATAAAACTCATTCAAATTTAATTTATTAAATTATCAAAATCACTTTCTCTAATTAAAATATATAAAAATATAAATAGAGATTCATAAAAAATATAAATAGATTCATCAATCTCTTATTGAAAAACTTGATAGAGACATTTTTAAGAAAAAAATACATTTCCCTTTTTTGTTTCCATTCTTGTTATTGATTTCATATTTGTCTTTTATATCAAATCCATGCATCATCATTTAAAATTAAAAAGTAAATTTTATTACAAAAATCATCAAGATAAATAGTATAACACATTAAATAATAAAATATCTTCAATCAAAAGATTTATTATCAATAATTCTAATTCAAATGGACTTTCTTTTATTATTGTTATTTTAGCTAATGAACTTTGTGAAGTGTGTTAGATCTCCGATCATATACCTTAAGCATCCACTATTAAGATTTTATCTTTTGCTTTTAGCTTTCAAAAGATGTTTACAAGGAAAGTAGATTTGTTTTAGATACCGATTTAATTTTAGGTCCCTCGTGGTTAAATCTACCTATCATGTCTTTTGGCATAAAGTCATTTATAATTCCTTTAGGAACACAAACTAATTTATGACAGCTATACTTTTTAGATAAGTATTCATAAGTATAAAAACCACATCTATTATAAAAATTATACTGAATTTTAGGGGTAACATGCAATATGAGTCCTTTAACAAATATAGTTGATATTGCTTCCTTTTAGGGGTAATATGCAAAGTTGATTCCTTCCCTTCTTCGTACATGATATTTATTAGCAAAAATCATCTTTAATGATTCACTATCAACTTTAATTTTTTTCAAAGTTTATTATAATAATGTATTTTCTTTTTCTTATGAATTTAACTCTTCACTAAAATGTTAATATACAATTGTCATGCTTATTTTTTAATTTTTAAATTTACTATAGAGAGAAGCATTATCCTTTTTTTACAATTTATATTTTTACCATTTAATTTAAAACCATCATATAAATCATAAAAAAGTATTAAGTAAGATAAATGAGTTTCGTTTAAGTCACTTATCTCATGAGAGCTATCAAAGCGTAGTTCGTCGTTTCGCCTTCATTTGAAGTGTGAGCATCTTCTTCTTCAGTTATAGACATTTACTTTTGAAGTATCCCAGTCTTTTGCATTCATAGCAAGTTATTGTATCCTTTTTAAGTTCGTTTTTATTCTTAGTTTTTGATTTTATAAATTTTTTGATTTTTTTGTGAGAAATTCAAAGTCATCATCACTTGAGCTTTCGCTTGTGTGGTCTTCTTTTATTCTAAGTATCATATCATTCCTATTCTTTGAAGGTTATTCTCATGTTCGTTATGTACCATACAAGTCATTTCATAAGTCATTAATGATCCTATGAGTTCTTTAAAAGGAAAATAGTTCTAAGTCTTTTGCTTCTTGAATAGTAATTACTTTTAAATCCCAATTTTTAGGAAGATATCATAAAATTAAAAATGTTCATATTAAAAAAAAATCCTCATCTATGTTTTCAATACGTGTAGTCCATCTTATTGAAAATAGGAGGATGAGCGATAGAGTGATCCTCTTGATTACCGATAAAAGTTAATTAATCTCTCTTAGGTGTTAAACCAAATAAGAGAAACTTGACTTTGATACCAACTATTAGGATCGAAAATGACACTAAGGGGGGGTGGGGTGAATTAGTATTTATGTAAAATTATGTCGATTTGAAAACTCATTATTAAATCTGTATCCAAAATACGTTTAACTTAAAAATGTTCGTAAGAGTAGTGAGTAAGTAAATCAATTTGTAATATGAATGTAAAACATAAACAAAAATACAAACCAATTTATAGTAGTTTAGTCGTCCCGACCTACGTCCACTCTCGATTCTTCTTCACTAAAGGCTACCGCTTTCACTATCGATCTTCTTTTTAATAGGCACGGAGTCTTTCTATCGGCATGTCGATCAGTTCTCCGACCCAACGTCTAATCTTTCGACATGATGCTCTTCGGCCCAACGTTTGATTTTTCTACTTCAATCGATTTGTCTTTCCATGATCGAAGTTAATCATTCATCACTCAAATACTAATTGGATCATAACTTAATCAATTGATTTATCATCAAAATCCGAGATTCAATATGAGCATCCTCGTTTTATATAAACAAATATATCATATGAAAGTAGGTACTTTACCTTGAATGCTTCATATGTTTTTCATTTTAAACATACATCTTACGCATACTATATCATTATGACATCCAATGAAAATATTCTTTGATCAAATCGATAATTATAAAATTGACACTACATAAAGCAACTTCTCGGACTATATCGTCGTCTTGAAATCACTAAACAAATATAAAACTTCTTACGAGCTTTTTACACTTGCAATAATTAAAGATGTCTTGCCCCCTCCACGTGCTCTTAAAATATATGAGATACAACATTTTGCTTCAAAGAGAAGTTCTGTCTTATTTAATTGTGACTCTCACATCACATCCGATAGGAACTTCTATCAAACATGAGAATATTAAAAGGAAATAATGTCAAATTTATTATGTTACGTCAACTTGATGTTCAAAATTAATCATATCAAATTTGATGTTATTTTTATATGATTATATTCTCATAATGTGTCTATAAAGGTCAAAAGTTTATATTAGAAAGGAATAAACTATTGACCCAACAAGATTTATTGGGATTGATATAATCAATATGTAATTTTTATTTTTATTAATTTTTTTAACTAGTATAACATTTGTGAGATAGTTTTGGTATTAAAACCGACGTATATACTTGATGGTTTAAAAAAATAATTTTATCATGTCAATAATGTATGTTGAATATCATACTTATAATGATTCAACACAAAAATGAGATAAATTTTTATCTTGTGTTATTCTGATATGATCAATTTTGATCATCAATCTCACGTAATAAAAAATATAATATAACTTATTTTTGAGTTTTCGAGGATTGTCGCATACGAAGAAGGTCATAAGAGGATATAATACATGAGTACATTTTTCATATTACTTTGGACGATGATAATTAAATATCAGGGGTTCCTAAAACTAAAAATTCGATGCTAACTTAATATATAAGTAGCACTTATCATCGTCAAACATATAGTGAAATTTAAATTATTTACAAAACCTTGGGTAATCTATTATAATAAACTGTTAAGATTTTGTGTTACATGGAGTTGAATTTGCCTATTATGTGATCAATTGTTTGACTAGCAATAATTTATTTCAAATCGTGCATGATTATATCTTCTCACTACGTTGACCTTGCTACAAATGAATCATTGTCAAGCAAAAAAGAAATAATTTTATAATAACCACAACAAATTTTTATGAAGAAGTAAAAAGTGAAGTTTATAATATAGTAATTAAGTTTTTTTTTGAAGTAAACAAATGTCTTTTGAGTTGTTTTAATACCAAAAATAAATATTTTCCTGTAGGAGCCTACGACTAATCAGGAGAATTAATCGTAATTCATATAAGATCAAAATTTCCTCACATATTCATACTCATTCAGTCTTCGACATCTTGAGATTAGTTCGTTTAAAGTCTGCCGGGGATTAGTGCGACACTCGTGCGCGAATCGGCGGTGGTTCCCACACATCGCTAAATGGCGGAAGCGCTTCAAAAGCGTGGATCCTGTATCAAGTCACGTACGCGGGCACCGGTTGCCTGAATTAAACTACGAAGCCGAAGACAACAGAATGTGCGTCGGCTGTGGGTCCCACACATTGTTACGTAACGGAAGCGCGTGAAAGGCGTGGATTCTGCCTTAGCCCCCATAGGTGAGCACCGTTCCCCACAAAGTAAACTAACAATCCCGAGTGCGCACACGGACGGACTCGGAGAAAACTACAGGATGAGAGAGAGAGAGAGAGAGAGAGAGAGAGAGAGGCGCCGTCGACGGGACAAAATAGGAATCCAACACCGACGTCATCTTCTCATCTTCTCCGAACGCCCGTCCGCTTCGGTGCAGCGATGCCTGCGAAGCCGAATCCAATCCCGAAACCCCCATCCGGTCAACCAATGCTTATTTGTTTGTTTCAGAATAGGAAACCCCCGCAAGTAACAGGTGTCTTCCATGTATAAAAGCGAAACCGCCTCTACTTCCTTTATCGTCTCCGACTCCTTTGTCCACGAGCACATGATTCGCGTTACCGTATCAATCCTCAAACCGCCCCCTCTATATATCTCGATCCATTCCTCCGTCTCCTGTCGTTCTCCTCTTTTGGTTGTGGAGTTCTTTCCCGTCGGTCAGAACCCTCTGAACCCTTGGAGATGGGTGATCGGTGGGGATCGCTTGGGGCCGATTCGCGTTACCGAGATGGAGAAGCTCGCGGGCGCAACTCCAGGAAGCCGCCGCACCCCCCTGGTACGTTTTCTTTTCCCTTCTAACGTGTTAGGGGATGATGGTGGATGTAATAATTTTTTGGGTTGATTTCATTCGCTTACTAAATGCTTGTTTTGATGTACGAGTTCGGGATGCAACCGTGAAATAGTTTCTGCTGTAGCGATTCAATTTAGTAGGAGATTGAATGGTGGATCTTTTTTCTCACTTGTAAACAAAAGATCAGTAATACGAAGGAGCTTTCCTCTTTTTATTCTGTCTTTTCTTCTCTATGCGGATTCTTGTAGATGGGGCAATCTTGTGTTCAGGTTGATCCCCTCTGTTTGGTTTCGGAACGTTAGGGATTTCTTGATTATGGCGATGTTTAGTCTTCTTATGAAAGAAATAACAATTGTCCGGCTTGCCACAGATACTGCAATGAATTTGTTAGTTTACCTTTATCTAAAGACTACATAGATTTTACATTATATGAACTTCGAATAATTACCGATGGTTGTGTGATAAAAGGTGGTATATCGTTTCCAATTATTTTCAGTTCACGCTTGTGATGAGAACATTTTTAAGAAGGGAATGATTAACGAACTGCTTGTGATGTATATAGTGTGTTGACACTAATCACGTCACCTAGCGCTGTTGTATGCTAATGATTATGTTTAGACAACCTTAAGTTAATTGTGATCACCAGCCTAGGTTTTTAATTTTTAGGCCATGTACATGTGTAAATTGCAGCTTTTCGGCTTTCGGTATTGGTTCTAATAATTTTGTGTTGTAAATTGCAGGACCTGGTCATATTTTAGTTCCTTCATGGGTGAAGAAATTCTATAATGATGCATGCGGAATAAAATTGAAGACTCTGTGTGAAAACCAGAGATATACGGGCATGTACAAGAATGTTCTTGAGTGGGATGATTCGGCAGCACTAGAGGCTTTTCAAAATGCCAAGGCCAGGTTTTTTGCGCAGTACCATGATCTCCCTTGCGACATCCCTATGCCTGATCCAGATATGTACATCGTCCAGGTTGACCATGATTCTCGGATTGATCCAGAACTAGTTGCAGATTTGGAGAAACAGCCATCGGTGCCAACAGATGTGTTCAGTGTGGCAGGTAGTGGCGTCAACTCGGCTCCTGGTTTAAGTGAATATTGGGATACATGTGGTGTACAAGCTATTCAACCCACCGGATGGGATGATGAAGTGGAACCTGAACCTAGAAATCAGGATAGAAAAGATGGAGTTAGCAACACATGGAATTACAGTGGTGGGCATTGGGATGAAGCAGCTGCTCAGAATGATCCATGGAGTAATGGAGGGAATAATTGTGTGGATAATGGTAGGAATATTTCATATGGAACCTGGGAGAACAGAAATTCTAAGTGGGGTGAAAGAAACAGAAGGAAAAGAGATTCAGGAGGTCACCAGGGACTGACATTTACAGGACCAAGCTATCAAACAGGTTCTTATCAAGCAAAAGATAGTTGGAGAAACTGTAGAGGAAGAAATCAGACAAATTATCACTATGAGAAAGGAGTTTATGATGGACAGTTTTTGACTTCATAAAATTTTTGTTTCATTTCAAGCTACAGTTTTTTTTTTATCGCTTCCTTCAACATGTTATAGTTTATACATTATACAAATATATATACATATGTGTGTGTGTATATGTATAGTACCTGTGGTGATGGTGTTTGACCTTATAAATTGTTGTGTCAATATGTAATCATATATATATATATAGTACCTGTGGTGATGGTGTTTGACCGTATAAATTGTTGTGTCAATATGACCCAGAGAATCTTGACACGCTGGAACGGTGGATGTTTTCTCAAGTGTGTTTGTATTTGCTGCGTAAAGTTTGTGCAGAAAATGTGGTTGATCTTTAGTGATTAAGATGGTGTATCAAGATTTTCAAGTTTAGATAGCCTGCTGGAACTGATAACCCTGAATTTTATGAAGCGCCATGAACAAGCTGTTGTCTCCTAGCCAAGCCTTAATTAGATTTCTGCTTGGAAAATGTTGAATCTATGCAAAATAGTTTGACCATAATGCCATTTTGAGCTTCGTTTCCTTCTGGTTAAAAGGTTCATTCCTAATTGGTCAATGGGTCACTGATAGCTATCAAAATACATGTCACTGATACCTAACTGGTCGATGGGTCACTGATAGCTATCACCGTGAAGAAGTATCTGCTAAGTGTATCTGAATTTTGTGAGACATTGCAATCAAAAGACATGTCACAACCAAATAGTTTGATAGTTAATTCGTATTAAATTGTCTTGGGTTGATGGTCGATCTTTTAATACTTAATCGTTTTAGTCCTCTTCATCTGCAACTGTAAAATCATCCTTCGAAAGGAAACAAAGATAGATATAAAGTTTGTAGCTCATCTTCCCTAGGATCCTAAGTGCACCTGTGCAGTGTTCTTTGGCCCTCTTTTGCATAGATGATGTAGTCGTAAAGAGTTAAACTTGATACTATTATTACTGATTGTATTGGGTGGTATTCCCAACACGAATACATCATAGCAAATATCACTGTTTATGATGAGGTAATATAGTTATGAGATTTGATGCATGCACAAAATGTCAAGAACATCATTAAAATATGATGATGATGACACCTCAAAGATTGGTGAAACTAATATATACAATCTTCGAATTATAGTCGGTAATTACAAATTATTCCTAAGTGATTATTAAAAGTGAAAATAAAGATGTTATATCATCAAACAACCAAAATTAATTTTAGATCCTCTCAACTGGACTAATAACTATTTAAAAAACTTTCCGATAATAACAACTAGAAAAATTCAAAAGTGAGATGTCTGTGAATGATTTTTCATAATTCGAAAGTTATATTAAGCACCTAATAAATTTTCTTTTTTTTTGTTCATTGCATTCAATATTATGACTCTCAAAATGTTAACGAATTTCAGTTGATATTAATAATAAAATATGTAAGTTTCTATATTAAGTTTTAGTAATCATCATTTTTAACGCATTATGTGAGTTAAAAATGAGAAAAAAATCATGCTGTTAACTCAGATCGCATCATCGGACTCGCAAATAAGAGACGAATCAGAAATTAGCGTCACTAGTCTGTGGTCTGCGCTGGGCGAAGGCAAACTTGGACAAGGATCCTCGCTGAACCGTCCATTCCATCCCTTGCTCGCATCTCAACCATCCGTCGGATTCGGTCAATATCAAATATTTTATTCGAATCAGATGGACGGTTAAGATGGTCCGGGGAAATGAGATGGACGGCTTATTTGGGAGTTGTCGATACCGCACATTCGCCGAATTTGCTTTCATCGAATTACGTCCCGTCGCCTTCCAAACTTACGTGCCAAAAGTAACGCGATAAACCCATTGAACCCTATCCTGATTGCTCGTTTCAGCCCCCCTTTCCATCTATTTTGTCCCGACGCTCGACGCCCGCCGCCGCTCATGGCGTTCTCCCTCGTCTTCTCAAACCCTAGTAAGTCCTTCTCCTTCCCCAGCTGCGTCCATCGCCACCACGTTAGCATTCCCCGCTCCTCTCTTCTCACTAACACATGGCTCTCCCCTCCCTCCTCGCGCTTCTTTTCGATTCCCAGCCCCTCGCCCCTTCGTAAACCATGGAGCCGCTCCGGAGGTGCACTGAAATGCTCCCTCCCCTCGCGGCCCGAGTACATCCCCAATCACATCCCCGACCCCAACTATGTCCGCATCTTCGATACCACCCTCCGTGACGGCGAGCAATCCCCCGGCGCCACCATGACCAGCAACGAGAAGCTCGTCGTCGCCCGTCACCTCTCCCGCCTCGGTGTCGACATCATCGAGGCCGGTTTCCCGGCCTCCAGCCCGGATGACCTCGACGCCGTCCGCTCAATAGCTATCGAGGTCGGGAACCAACCCGTGGGCGAGGACGGCCATGTGCCTGTGATTTGTGGGCTCGCGAGGTGCAATAAGAAGGACATTGATGCGGCATGGGAGGCGGTTCGCCATGCGAAGAAGCCGAGAGTGCACACGTTTATAGCCACGAGCGAGATCCATATGCAGCATAAGCTGAGGAAGACGAGGGAGGAGGTGGTGAACATTGCGCGTGAGATGGTGGCTTATGCCAGGAGTCTTGGATGTCAGGACATCGAGTTCAGCCCTGAGGATGCTGGCAGGTCTTTTTTCTCTCTTAGTACTTGAATTTGTCTATAAGAAGTTTACATTCTGATTGTAGTGGTTATGATCTTTCAGGTCTGATAGAGAATTTCTATATCGTGTTCTGGAGGAAGTAATTAAAGCTGGGGCAACGACGCTGAACATCCCAGACACTGTTGGGTATACTCTTCCATACGAATTCGGAAAGTTAATTGCCGACATAAAGGCAAACACCCCTGGCATTGAAAATGCCATCATATCAACTCACTGCCAGAATGATCTTGGACTAGCAACTGCAAACACATTAGCAGTATGTATCTTGCTTCTTAGCATACTGTTGTCATGTATAATTTTTAGCATTGTCTATGCACTCACTTATTGGGCAATCTAATCTCAGGGCGCTTATGCAGGGGCAAGACAACTAGAGGTCACTGTCAATGGTATTGGCGAAAGAGCTGGAAATGCTTCTTTGGAGGAGGTATTTAATTTCGTTACTCAAGGGCCATTAGTTTATGTTCTAAAAATAGTACTGTAAGCTGATGATGCTTTTAGACCACAGATATGTTGTATAATGAAAATGTTGAAGACATTTTCTGTTTGGCTTTGTCACAAATTCTTATCATTTCTTTGGATCTATCATTTGCCAAAAATTATTATTTTGATAGGATTAGTGCCATTTGTTAAACACCTTTTTCTGAATGAAGGAGGACATCTCTACGACTTTGAACCTCAATAACCATTGGAAGAATGTTATATTTGATTTGTCTACTCAAACTTTATTGATTCTGTCAGAAATGAATATTTGATTTTTTTTTTCTTGTTTACTGCAAGATACAAAAGAAAATTTAGTTATTCCCTGTCTGTTTTGAAGATGAATCATTTTTGAAGTATCAATGATATAAGACTGACAATCTCATGCATAGTCGGTGAAGACAGAGACACTGGTTGTTTTCTTTGTTACAAAGATGAAGCATTTAGACAATACATGGAGCATCGACTTTAAGCATATGCATATGGGATGGATATATACACACTATAGATGCATATACAAAGTATGTGAACCTAATTAAGATAAATTATTGTGAAGCGGTTCAAAAATCTAAAACGAACTATATATCTGGAGTTGAATAGATTACTAATCCAAAGCAACTATCTTAGAATAAGCAACTAGCTTATTAACTCTAAAACATATTTCATTTCATCGGAGAGAATTCAATTATGTTTTGACCGCATGCCATTTTCCATGAGATCTTCAAAATGAATTATAATTTGGAGTCAATTGTTCTTCCAGAACTCATATATCTTTAGTACGGTGAATGAAAGAATTTGCATTGTTAATTTAATATTCATTTTTAAACAGATAATCAGTTTTATGGTCACATGTGACATAATATGGTGATGCTAATATTTTCATGGCAAGTGTCTTTATGCTAAAAGTTGATCGAATTAAAATTGGTTCCTTTGAAATTCCAATGTAGCTCATCTTTGCTTGTTCACTGTTCTTTCTCTATCGTGGTGCGCTGGAAAATAGGTCAGCTTTACATTATGACTCCATTCTGCAAAAGTCCATTTCATGATTAAATTTGCCACTGTGCCAGGATATTTTAAAGTGGCCAAATGTAAATTCTGATGATTATGGAAGATGTACAACTTAATTAAGATGAATTTTTTTGTCAGGAAGCAAATTCTCTGCATTTTTTAAAGTTACTAATTTGTAAATTACTAAATTACTAATTTGCTTTCTTTTACACCTTTTACCTCTTATAAATCTTTCATCATCCTTTATTTGCAACATTGTAGGTTGTCGTAGCCATGAAGTGCCGTCAGGAACTCTTGGGAGGGTTATATACTGGAATTAATACAAAACATATTTCATGGCAAGCAAGATGGTAATTGTAGATGTTTTGTTTCTGAGGTTTTTATATTTTCTAGAGAATAAGTTACTTCTGCAATTTTCTCAACATTTAGTTTTGATGTTGCAGGTGGCAGAGTATACCGGACTGCATGTACAGCCACATAAAGCTATTGTTGGTGCTAATGCTTTTAGATATATGTCATACAAAAGGATAAAATCAATGCACATGTAGATTTGAACATATTGATAGACCCCACTGTAGTCTTGATGTTTCTCTAATTTCTAAATTTGTGAAGTATTAGATAATATAAACACAACTAGAGAAAAAAAGTTATTTGAAGATAGTGGTCACAATTAATTGAGGAGAGCTTTTTGACTTTTAGTGTCTCCTGTCCAAACCTTTAAAATTGTTTATGTAATAGATAACTTTTAGATATATGTCATACAAAAGGATAAAATCAATGCACATGTAGATTTGAACATATTGATAGACCCCACTGTAGTCTTGATGTTTCTCTAATTTCTAAATTTGTGAAGTATTAGATAATATAAACACAACTAGAGAAAAAAAGTTATTTGAAGATAGTGGTCACAATTAATTGAGGAGAGCTTTTTGACTTTTAGTGTCTCCTGTCCAAACCTTTAAAATTGTTTATGTAATAGATAACTTTTAGATATATGTCATACAGACAAAAGGATAAAATCAATGCACATGTAGATTTGAACATATTGATAGACCCCACTGTAGTCTTGATGTTTCTCTAATTTCTAAATTTGTGAAGTATTAGATAATATAAACACAACTAGAGAAAAAAAGTTATTTGAAGATAGTGGTCACAATTAATTGAGGAGAGCTTTTTGACTTTTAGTGTCTCCTGTCCAAACCTTTAAAATTGTTGGGAGATAATTTCATTTGGCCTCAAGGGAGCCCTCCATCAAATTTTGCAGAACAAAGATCCTAGTGGACCACAAAATCTCAAGCTTTTGATTCATGATTAAGATGATTTACTTTAAGATGAGACTGAGATGGTGGTATTGCTAGGAAGCAATATTTTAGTGATTGAAAAGGATTATGATATAGTCATTCTCAGTTGTCAGATAATCATGTTGATCATATTGCGACTCAACATTAGCCATCTTAGGGCTTGCCAAAGGGTCATGGCTGGTCAAGCTAGGGGCCTGACTGTGCTTGTAAAGCATATATATTTTATTTAGAAGTGATAAGTTCTAGAGGTAAAACAAAAAAAGGGTGGTTGACATTTTTAGGGTGTCATTACCCATCTTCTTGGTGTTAGACATTAACACTGAATAAGCTTCATATTTAATTTATAAATCAATTTTTTTGTTAGTCAAACATATTCAAAGAAAATAAAGAAGAAAATAAGCCTAGATTGCAAGGCAGCTTGGGTTGTCTTTTTACCAGGAGAAGGGGATAAAAAGAGAACAACTGAATGAGTAATAAAAGAGAAGTTTTATTGTTTGTTCCAAGGATTATGTTTCTTACCAATACTGATGACGGTTGGACCGCCATGGTATACAATATACAATGTACTTAGTATCTAGATAAGATGATATCTATTGGTCCCACGCGAATCACTATACACACACACAACGCTACAGATAAGGGAGGATGCAATGTGGAACTAGCAACACGGACGAGGGGTGGCAATATAGGAAGAAGATGGAAAAGAAGAAAGTGGAGGACGTGATAGAGGAGAGAGGATGAGCAAAAAAGGAGAAAAATGACTTAATTGTTGTTAGGCATTTACAAACTAAAAAAAGGACCCAACACCAGCATTGGTTGTAGGCTTACTTTTTGTAAGCCTAGTATGGTGAGCTCAATGAACAATAAACTTATTTTCGGATTGGACTAAACAAAATTGCTCGATCTACAGACCAGTCGATAGTCAAATCGATGAGTTCCGGTTCGTTTCAACTAGTACAACCACAACCAGTGTGTCTGCCTAGGTGTTGAGTAACTGTGCAAACTATATCGAGGCTTAGGTTATTTGTGAACTTTCAAATCCTAACTAAGGTAGTTATTTGATTTGACCTCAAAGTTGTTTTTCAACGCATTAACTAATTTATTTATATGGTTTTTTCAGTACATACTAATACTTGTTTATGTTTATTCACCTTGAAATGATTTCTTGTTCACCTTATGTTGAAGTGTTGGAACTTTGTCTTTCCGTTATGTTTTTAGAAGCTTGTCATTTATATTATAAGTGAAAGGTGCTCTTAGCAATAGAGAAGTTTTATGTGGTTATAACTCTTGGCAAATTGAATTATCATGGTTTGTGCCAAAGTATACAGTTTCGAATAATACCGCTTGTATTGGGCGGTACATATCGATCCGTCAGCTGATCGGATGGAGTATATATATATATATATATATATATATATATACGAGACGACGTTGCCCCTCGTGGGAGAAGGAAAAGGTGACATCGTGTTTTATAAATAAATAAATAAATATATATATATATATATATATTTATATATCGAGCAGTGTACTTCTCGATATATAGTATCGTACCGTACCGAGCGAATGTCGAAACTCCGGTACGGTGTAATATTTTAATCCTTGGTTTGTGCTATTCTTTTTTTTCCTTTACACATAAAAAATTCTCACCTAGTGTTTTGCAGGATGGGATGCTTAAACACAAGGGTACATATGAGATCATATCTCCAGAAGATATTGGATTATCTCGTTCTAATGAGTCTGGCATTGTTCTTGGAAAGCTTAGGTATGGATTATGACATTTGATTATTGCTTCTTTTTTTTTACAGGGTATCTGGACGGTAGCAAAAGATACATATAACTGATCCTAATTAGTTGGGACTTTATGACTTTGTTGTTCTTTTTTTTTACAAGATTTTACTAAATAGGTACTTAGCACTTCTATTATAATGAGAACTACCCTAATCTTTGTATGTGAGATTACTATTCTTGCATCTAGATAATTATTATTTTTATTGTTTTGGATGTTTGACTATCAACTTTTTAGTTTTAGAATGTCATTGTAAAGTTTTGTTGTTGTTAGTCATCTTGTCCTTAATTTCCCTACTGTAGAGAGCTGATGGAGAAAGATCGATATAGCTAACCCTAAATAGTTTTTCTTATCGCTACTGTTATAGAGCTGATGGCGAAAGATCCATATAGCCGATCCTAAATAGTTGGGTTATTATGACTTTGTTGATGTTGTTGTTATTATTATTGTTGTGATAGTCATTTTATCCTTAATTTCTTAACTTTGTTTACAAAATACAAGCATGTCTTCTTTCACATAGGATATCTCGTTAACAATTTGTCCTAAAGTATGTTTGTTGATGGTTAATGTTCTAAGAAGTGGTTGTAGTATACATGCAGTCAAAGTACCACGGTGTCACAGACTTAGCTGGTTTTGCCTAAGTCGTGCGGTACCCTTGCGTGTCCGTCCGTAAAGGTCAGTCTCCCCGAAACCTTCTATGGTCCCTTAGGACCTACAAAAGAGAAAATGAGTTAGAGAAAACGCTTCACTCGGGATCCACAAGCAATCATTTCAGGAAACACTTCATAATCAATGCAAATTACAAATAGACTTTACAAGCTTTGAACGGTTGCATAACAAAGGGTCTAAAATGATTCACTACAGACCGAACATCTCTCACAATTGTCCACATGACACAACCTTTATTTACAAGTCTAAAATGACCACCAAACCCAACTAAAATAGGGTTGTTAAGCCTTCAACCGTCCCTCTACATGTTGTGTAAAACATGAACAAGCCAAAATACACGGACATACATGAGTATTACATAAACACTCCGTTTACAGTTTTGTCCGTGACAATAGGGCCCACATGCGGTATTCAGGTGCACATGTGGTAGATATTAAAATGTTAAGAAAACTTATTGTCATGGTATTTGTGATTACAGGATAAGTTACCAAATTCAAACAAAAGTTTATCTGTGAATATTATATTAACAGTGTACTGTGCTATAAAAATAAAGTCATAGTGTCTTTTGATAAAGTTTTCTGAGATCTTCCTCTGCCACTTCTTGATTTTGTAGTCCTAACAAACACATTATAATCTTGTCTAAGGTTCGTAATTTCCAGTGATTTAAAAAGCTCTAGGCGTCAAAAGACGCCAAGGTCCAAAAACGCTCGAGGCGCTAGGCGCTCGCTCGAGCGAAGCGAGGCGCTAAAATATAAAAATATATAATATAATTAATAAATATAATTTTTAAATAAAAATATGATATTAAATTAAAAAATCTTACAATATCATATTAATAAAAAATCTCAAAATTCAATACAATAACAATAATTTTAATTAAATAAAATTTAGCAGTATTAAAATTAAAATAATATATTATTAATCTAATAAATAAAAAATGTTGTTACTAGTATACTGTTAATAGTATACTATCGGGTCGATGTGAGAAGACGTAGCAGCGAGTAACGGCAGCGGGAGCAGGAGAAGCGAGCGGCGATAGTGGTAGCGGTAGTAGCAAGAAGCAGCAACGGCGAGCGACGACAGTGGTAGCGGCGAGCAGCGGCAGTGACAACGGAAACGGGAGCGATGATAGTGGCAATGGTAGCAGCTAGCAATGAGTAGTGATAGTGGCAGTGGTAGCAGTGAGCAACGGGAGCGGGAGCGACAGCGATAGTACCGAGCAGCGGGAGCGGCGATAGTGGCAGCGGCAATGGCGAGCAGGGTTAGGGTTGGGAAGTCGCGAGAGGAAGGCTGATATTGGTGCTTTAGTTGGTTCGATTGAACCAACTAAAGCACTGGAGACCGAACCAGACCTAAAACGTTGGTTCGGTCACTTGGTTTAACCCGGGCGCTCGCCCAAAGCACCCGGCTCGGGCCTCGCCTCGCCTTGCTCGAGCGCCTAGGCGAGCGCCCGTGTGTCTATTGAAATCATTGGTAATTTCATACCGTATCGACGTTTTGAGTTTTGCTCGATACGGTACGATACGAACATAGAACAATTTATATGAGTTTCTAACTGTAGATATGTACCAATCTCCCTTTTGAAAGTTTAGATGCGAATTTTGTTGGCATTTTATTGTTTTTGGAAATAAATGTTGTTAAAAGATTCTGACATGACCTGGTTAATGAATTTCTTTACATAGTACTCCAACTCCCTCTCTCTTACAAATGCCTAGACAAAAAGATATTATCATATTTACTTTGCACTTCATCTTATATGTTTATTTTGATGAAATTTCATTGGCATCTGTCTTTTGGATGCTGAGAAACAATTGCACCAATACACTTGTAGTGCATGTTCCTAGCAAGAGCAAGTTCTTTTCATATTATTTACTTTTTTCTCAAGTGTTATTTATTTTAGACATCCAAAAATGTCATAGTAGTCTTGAGCCAAACTTAGATTTTATAGAAGTGACACTATGCACTTAAAACATTACTTTGAGTAGAAGATATTTCATGATGGTAGTTCTAGATAACAAACATGCCCTTGCTTCTTTGGAAGGGAGACCTACTGCGCCAGATCCTGCCAAATGCAGGATCCCCTAGTAAGGTTGTTTTAGTGCACGAACCCTTCATCATTCAGTTCATAATGAAGCAATCTTACCATAATGCCAAATATTCATGCTTCTAGTATCTGTTTTATTTATCTTTGTATTCATTTGAAGTGAGTTTAGATGCATAATTATGAATTTCACAAGAAGGTGAAGATTGAATGGGCTATCTCTAGTGTTCAAACGGGGACTAATATGTTTGTGCCATATATCTAAGATGTTTTGTGATACATTTCCATCTTCTAATAGGTTTGTGAAAAATATCATCTGTTGTAGTGCTCATATATCTTTTGCTGTTTCTGCTATTGAGTGTTTATGATCTAACTGGATATTGAAAAATCTGCTTCAGTCTATATCTTTGTTCTATATCAATATTCTATTAACCGAATGTTTTTGGTGATGGTGTAAGAATTTTCTTTTCCTGATAGTATAATACCTTATATATTCTCTCTTTACAGTGGACGTCATGCTTTGAGATCAAGACTATTGGAGGTACATCTGATTGTCTTTGTTTTTTATCATTTCTCCTGTGGCAGTCTTAGATACATCATGATGAATTTGTAACTTGTGTTTTTAGTTTGGGTATGACATCAGTGGAAAGGAACTTGATGATGTCTTCAAACGCTTCAAAGAAGTTGCTGAGAAGAAAAAGGTGAGAAGTACAGACTGAATAATATTCTGGCAGTTGAAATTTATTTATTTGGTTGTTTTCTGTTGTGCATAAATTATGTCATATTCGAAAACAAACATAGCTTTTATATATTGCTGTACTTTGTTGTAATAGAAGATGAGTAGAAGCTTATTGGTGAAGTAAATTTAGCATTCTTTTATCCATATCATTAAATACACTTTTTTTCCCTAGTTTCTTCACCTTGTAAAATGTATTGTATCATATTGGTAGTCATTGCATAGAAACTACCGTAAAACATTCACTGCTGTAGGTGCACATTATTGAGGTAAAATGAATTCACTTTTGAAACAGTACTTTACTACAGTGAAGTTTGTGGATCACAACCAGGGGCATGTATGCTACTAATTATGCATATTTAATTGTCTGTTTGGTTGTTTTCCAAATTGATAAATTCAAGATCGTTGTAAAAGAAATAATTTGGATTTTATTATATCATTTTTCGTTAATCTTATTTAAGGTTTCTTCTTTTTGACTTATTTGATTATAAGTTATGATATTTCTAATTTAGTACTCAGTTCATGAATAAGTCAAAGAAGTTGTTTCTCTTTACAATTTCCCATAAAACCATTTCTTTCTTACATGACTTGCCTTTAGTGCAACTTACATGGGCTATCTGTTCTTGCGTAGCTCAAAGGTCTAAGCAGCAATTTAATGTCTACTGTTTTGTAAGCCTGTCAAAATCATGGGTGATATCTCTGTATTGTGCTGTCCATTACTCATACTAGCACTTGCAAGGTTATATGCCTGGAGGTGCATGGAGCAAATTTGATGTGTGCTGTTGCAAATTGGCATGATACAACAGCCACCTCCATGCATTGACATGATTTGAGGCACATGCATATCTATAGCTGGCTAGTAATTCATTTGTGGAGTACATACAATGGTAAATGCAATAGTGTGCAGTATGGCCTTTGCGAAAGTAGCATTATGCACTTATGGTCGATTAGGAACTTGTCTTCCATTATTTCAGAAGGAGAGACATAGCTAGTCCAAAGCACCATTGACTTGAAATTGTGCCTTAAATAATTTTCACAAGCATGCTTATTGCTAAGAGTCTCCTGTTTATGATGACAGCGCATAACTGATGAAGACCTAGAAGCACTAATATCTGATGAAATATTTCAACCTCCTGTCATTTGGTCTCTCAGCGAGTTACAGGTGATCTTGTACTGGCATTTTACACTTTTTAACTTTCCCAATGTAAATTACTAACTTTTTCATTGGAAAGGCTACATGTGGAACACTTGGCCTATCTACTGCAACTGTAAAATTGGTATCTTCTGACGGAGAGGAGAAAATTGCATGCTCGATTGGTACTGGTCCTGTTGATGCAGCTTATAAAGCCATTGACAGCATAGTCCAGGTGAGGATTGGGAATTCTGAACTCTTGAATTTTCTATCATTGAATATTTTTCTATGATGACAGCATAATCTCCCTTTATATCTTTTGCTACCTACTCCAGTATTATCTTCTCTCGACTGCTTTGATAGTTGATATCATCAAATTCCAATCTGTTATTGGCTAAATTGATGGCCTTATAGCCAAAATTTGGTTGTTATCAACTATAACCTATCAAATTAATCATAGTTGACCAATTTTGAACAAGTTTAGGCGATGTGTTAGTTGCAAAAATGTAAAAGATGGAGATGTTGATATGGGAGAACGACAAAAAAGAAACCTATGAGGCTATGACTATGGCTGTGAATATGGATGTTGATATCTTTGTGTATGCTATATGTTACAGCCGTTAAGTTTGTGGTTTGTCATTTTTGCAACTTTCATGGCCCACCACTGATAAAACATGGAAAATAATGTCAAAGAAGAAAAGGAATAGACTTTGACCTTTAAAGAAAATAGTTGTCACAATAGACAAGGGAGACAATATAGCAAAAAACAACTATTCTCAAATACATGAGGGGTATCTTTGGGTAAAATTTTTTATTAGTTGTCTTTGAATTGCCTCATTTCATCTACACAAAAATTACAGAAGCTTCGGACCTACAATTGGTTGCTTAACTTTCTTTAAAGATAAGTTCTTAACACAGTAGTAGTTACCATGGATTAAATATCACTCATATCTAGTCCATGGTAAGCTTGCCTCATATCTGTCACTACGGGCTTTGTTAAACCATCCATTATTAAACAGTTTTATAGGATATCAAGAAGAAGAATAGGTGATTTTGCTTGGCTTGATCCATTTTATCCTGTACCATGCAGTATGCTTTCCAAATTATGATATCAAGTTATAGCTGACCAGTAAACACAAGCTTATCAGGCACTAAGCTTATGCTTACTCAATTTTGTCCCTCATTTTTCTCCCACCTGAAAGATTTAGCTCTTTCCTTTCTTTCACTCAATCTCTCTCAAACATCTCAATCTCCCATAATTTCTCTTTTGAACCACTAAATCTTGAACTTCATTGTATTTCTTTAAAGATAAATCTGAAGCTTAAATTCAGAATTAGTTGTTAGTTATTGAAGATATAAACTTTGTTCTATGTTCTTTCTTAGGAACATGATTTAATTGTTATCATAAAAGCTTGAGTTCTAAATCAAGTCATTTCCTTCTTTTACTTCTGGGTTGAAATGGACCCAGAATTATGCAAAGTTGGAAGATCTACCTTATTCTTTGTTGGATCAACTCGGGTATGGTCGAGATTTGTTTGGATATGATCGAGACTTGCATAGATCTAGGCAAGATTCAAATGTATCTGATCAAAAGATCTATACTTATTTGCCCTAGATTTGTGTAGATTTAGGAAATATTTGCATAGATCAAAGCCAGATCCACATAGATATAGGTTTCATTCTTGCGTATCCACCCTAGGTCCATGAGGATCCAACCAAAGATCATGATCTATGCTTGACCATAATTTTAATCCATGATAATTACTATGCAAATATTTTTTCATGATATGGTTAATGTTTATTTTTAAATAAATGTACAATAATTGTTCTTTATTATTGCTATTGTTATAGTTCATATTGGAGTTTATCTTACATTTTGATTTCATGTCCTTTTAGCATATAAATGTTATTTTCTTTTCAAATTTCAGTTTTTTAAAGTTCTAAGATTCTGCTATCATACTTATATTTTTATTTTAAGTTATTTTTTGTCGATTCTGAATCCATTTATTTAATTTGACAGATCGTAGTTGTATCTAGTCGATCTAGTACCAATGCTTTGCACACACTGTGTGGCAGTCCTTTCTTTCAATAGCTAGGGTTTTGGTCCAAGCATCCCTAGTACCCAGAGTTAATCCTACTGGTCTAGCAGGAGTCCAATTCCCTCCAAGATCGTGTGAACCCCCAAAAAGGGGGGTCAGTATCAACAAAATACCCCATAACTAGTATGATTCTTTCCTGAAATTTGTGGATTGGCTGGATCGAAAGTACAGCTCAGGGTTCCTCCCTGATGTCCTTCGCCATTCCAACAGTGATCGAGTATGTGCAGGGAAAAAAGTTGCTGGATACGTACAGAGAGAGAAAAGAGGAGGTTGGCAGGTATCTGATAAGAAGCGAGTGGTTTAGATACTGTTTTCCTTGTGATCTGTTTCTGCTGACAAATAACAAGGATATGAAGACAAAATAAGACTCAACCTGTCCATATGTACATCGAAATTATCATCTTGGAACTCGGGCGTTGTTGGATAGATTGATTGAGAAAGCTTCTCAGAGCTATTTATTCAATGTTATTTTGTCATTGCAATATATTTTGCATAAGTCCCAAGTCTTTGGCCTTAGTATGTTTTGAAATGGAGGCTAAAAGACTGATGTTGCAAGAATTAATTTTGATGATTATTTCAATTGTTTTAAATTTGAACAAGTGGTCACTACAAAGGGGGATGTTAAACAGTCAAATACATGGGGCGAACTTCATGGGTTCAAGGGTGCATTTATCATAAATCAAGGGCCAATAATTTGATCCCATAATTTTTAAATCCAGCTCCCAAACCGCCGAATTATTGAGTACCAGCAGTGTCAGACACAGTATCATAACAGTGATTACTTTCATGGATGGTGGACTTGCGGATTTCTCCATTAGAGTCTACCTCACTGCCTTGTTTGTTATGCATCTATATAACATCATAACGGTGTTTTACATCTGCAGGTACATGCAGTTCTAAGGGAGTATGCTATGAATGCAGTAACTGAAGGCATTGATGCAATTGCAACCACCAGAGTAGTCATAAGTGGGGATGATAGCTATACATCAATGCATGCATTAACCGGAGAAACTATGCGCCGGACTTTCAGGTTTTGTTTGTTTTAATTTTTTTTTCCATGTTCTCATTTTCATCTCTAGGTGCACTATGAAGGCATGCTATCGATTTCTTTCTTACGATCAATGATTCTCTTCATGTTGAATGAGCACCTCTTATCATTTTCCTCAGTGGAAGTGGAGCTTCGATGGATATTGTTGTTTCGAGTGTTCGGGCCTACGTAAGTGCACTAAACAAGATGCTCGGTTTCGTGTCTGCCATGAGAGCTTCCAAGGAAAACACTGAAAAGCAGAACATCTCCCACTGAGTTATATATGTTGCGTTCCAGAGACCAGAATGCGTGTTCCTTGATGTACATAGCAGGCTGGGTATGTTTAATCTTCCATGATCCGAAGCAAGACCTCTAGTAACTACTAGGGCTTTGCAATTGTTGGTAAAAGGCCTTGCTAGTTGTTTTGCATATTTATCTAAATATGGACTCTTGTCCACCAAATTCATTTCCACTAGGACCTTAAGGTGGTGTTGCACGTATCCTTTCGCTACCTCAAATTCCCATTGATAGTTACATGTGTGGCTACTTTGGTGATTCCCGCCCTGTCCTCTTTTCTCATAGAAACATGGGATGAAACTATAGACCTTAAGACAATTCCTTTAGATAGTACAACTTTGTTATTTCATAAAGATAGCAGCTACATAAACTCCATTTGATTTGCATGTTTTGCAGGGATGTGTCGTAGTTCGTTTGCTGCAGCCCGTGATACTAATGCTTGTAACAGTGTAGGTTCGTGTTATCCTCGGACACCCCTATATGAAAGAAATTTAGTTTGTAGTTATCTAAGTTTTGCAGAAGATCATCACAACTCCATGAACGACATTCTCGTGATACCTCAAACACCGGACTTCATCTTCCATTGCATGTGCAACTGACGTGGTCATGCTTCCGGTGCATTATTTGCCTTCGCAACGAGAATTCAGAAGGCAATGGAAAAGCTTCATTCCTCTCACTGTATATAAGATCGTCAACCATCATCAACAAGACGACGACTAAGAACGGCAGAAGTGTGACGATGACAAAGCTGTCTACGGTTTGCTTGCTGTTGGCACTCGTCGTCACCGGGCACTTGATGTCAGGTAGCCTCGCCAAGCCCAAAGATCACAAAGGACCCAAGTGCAAGGGTTGGCACGATCTGGTTTCGCAGTGCTCGCGCTATGTAGCGGTCGGCAAACCGGTGGATATTCCCACAAAACGCTGCTGCAAGGTGGTCAAGAAAGCCGACCTTTCATGTGCCTGCAAGAAAATTACTGCTTCTCGCCACAAGAGGATCAACGTGAAGAAGCTTGTGCTCGTGGCCAGCTACTGCGGGAAACGGCTTCGCCATGGTACTCACTGTGGAAGAAAGTCGATCATTTTGTACTGACCTACGACAGAGTGAGCGGGTGCCATGTGAATTCTCATTTCCTCCCTTTCCACCTCCTCAGGTTTTACGATTCCGACGGCTTCTGCAACTTAGAGGAGTCTCGGGGGAACGACGGACTTCAAGAATAAATTATCAGGTCACTCGTGAAGATGTCATCCTGAAGGGGTTGTCGAACACTGTTATGGTCTATGGTGGAGCCATTAATTCAATAACATATCATGACTTTTACACGTTATAGTTTGGTGTCCTTCTGATTGCACGTTAAATTACAAGATATAAACCTGCTTTACATCAAGTTTATACGTATTCAAAGGGAATAACTAATTATTTGATACATTACCATCATAGTTATTTGTATTGATAGGGGATACATCTGGTATAAAATATTACTTTTAACATAGAGAAAAAGAAGGGAACTTCTTTAGATTACTCACGTTCGTATTCATACACCTCGGGTTATTAACATAGGTGTCGGAGAGATCAAGTTAGAAAATTACTTTCGATCTCGATTTTTATACATGTGGCATATAAGAAGCTCGATGTTTTCATCTTGAAAGAACCTCGATTGACCAATACGTCAATGATATTTTTTTCTAACTAATATCAAATCATGAAAGAACCCTGTTAAGCCTTGGGCCACTAGTATATTTAAAATATGGTAAATAATTTAAAATTATATATAGCAAGTATATAAAAACATGAAAACTAATTTAAACATAATATATATTAACCAACACTATAAACATAAAATTGGTGGTAATTACACTAAACCTAGTTTTAATCACATCTATCATAGTTTCATGATTGACCTCTTAAACAAATACTAAAAAAAGATTTAACTTTAGATATTTAATTAATCTTTTCTTGTATTACAAAACTAATTTATTTTATATAATCCGATTGGTTTATGCGAGTTATCTAAGAATCAACCGAGTCAATTGGTCTATTCCCCTTCTTTAACACATCATATCCGATAATTGAATCGGACCAGTTAACGATCATCTTTCCAATAAGTATGCATTTTTTTATTGGCTTTTTCTTCTTATTTTTTTAGACATTATCCAAAGTCTGCTTCAAATTCCAAATGGTGACGATCGTCGAGTCATTATAATGGGCCTGTGACTCGGACTGGGCCGAGGCAAGAGAGGCTTTGCTGCGGCCCTCTTCGACGATCCAACTGACGACGGATTGCAGTAAATGATCTCAAAAGAATCATTGACGCCATATCGTCCTTATAAAAGTAGATTTGTTGTGGAGATCTCGAAAGGCGCAAAGCACAGTGAGGTGCAAAGATTATGTATCTCCTTATCACGACAACCGTGACAGCGAAGATCGAACGAAACGCCTCCGCACGGCAAGTGGCGATCTCCGCAACCCTCCCAACGACCAAAGTTGGTCACCAGCAGAACTCTTCGGCTCCACTAAAACCCTCCCCCTCATCTCCCTAAAACCCTCTCGACCCCCCACTTCGCAATCCCTTTAGATCTCTTCTTCTTCCCTTCAGATCCGCTTGTTGTCGTTCGATGGATGAACAGCAGGAGGAAGAGATCTTCTTGGTGGTAGAAAGAGAGGCGGAGATGGTCTCCTCGTCCGATCCCCTGATTCCGATCAAGAGAGTCGCTTGGTTTCTTGATGCCAATCCCGTCCCCGTCGAAGAGCTCCCCCGGTATCCCTTCGCTCCGATGATGCATGTAAATGCCTCCCCCGTTCATCTCCGGGAGTCCAAGGTGCTGTTCAGAGGATGGGGCAGCCCTTTGCGCAAGTGGGGGGAGTGGGTCGATAAGCTTCGGCCCATCTATGGGGATCTTTGGAACAAGTCCGGCATCTTGGATGCCATAAAAAAAAAAAAAAAAAAAAAAAAAAAAAAAAAAAAAAAAAAAAAAAAAAAAAAAAAAAAAAAAAAAAAAAAAAAAAAAAAAAAAAAAAAAAAAAAAAAAAAAAAAAAAAAAAAAAAAAAAAAAAAAAAAAAAAAAAAAAAAAAAAAAAAAAAAAAAAAAAAAAAAAAAAAAAAAAAAAAAAAAAAAAAAAAAAAAAAAAAAAAAAAAAAAAAAAAAAAAAAAAAAAAAAAAAAAAAAAAAAAAAAAAAAAAAAAAAAAAAAAAAAAAAAAAAAAAAAAAAAAAAAAAAAAAAAAAAAAAAAAAAAAAAAAAAAAAAAAAAAAAAAAAAAAAAAAAAAAAAAAAAAAAAAAAAAAAAAAAAAAAAAAAAAAAAAAAAAAAAAAAAAAAAAAAAAAAAAAAAAAAAAAAAAAAAAAAAAAAAAAAAAAAAAAAAAAAAAAAAAAAAAAAAAAAAAAAAAAAAAAAAAAAAAAAAAAAAAAAAAAAAAAAAAAAAAAAAAAAGAACACGATGGTTCTAGGTGGATTTCCGGTGCTCGGTGAGCCTGTCAGGGGTTCTTTGACCGGGGAGCTTGTGGAGATCGAACAGAAGATGGTGAAGGAGCATCGGACGTTTAACCGAAGCACCAGCAAGAAAGCAGATCAAAGTGCGTGGATGAAACATTACATGGAGGGCGACGGCGATGAATTGGAGCACATTGCATTCTTGGCTTTGTGGTTGTCGCGGTTCGTTTTTCCTGGTCCCCCTGTTAAGACCGTGAAGCAGCACTTGCTTCCTATTGCTGTTCGTTTGGGACGAGGAATGAGGATTGCCCTTGCACCTGCGGTCCTGGCTAGCTTGTACCGTGACATGTCGGCCATCAAGGATTACCTTGTTGCTGATGATAGTCAAAAAACTGAACCTTTGGTTGTATGGGCACCTTTCAATTTGCTACAGCTTTGGGTGTGGGAGCATTTCTTGACTTTGAGGCCAGAGAAGCAAAATTTGATTGCTAATGGTGAGCCAAGAGCGGCACGGTGGCATGATGTGGGTAGAAAATTGGACCTCTCCTTTGTTGGTTCGGCTTTGGAGTCATCTGAATTTCAATGGCACCCATACATGGCTAGGTTGGAGAATTGGAGCAAGCCCTCTTTCTATAAGGATATTGGTGTGTGGATTTGTGGTGATGCATCCAAGGATGAAGAGTTGCGATCATTTGCACAGTGCTTGAGGGCTTCTGAGCTTGTAGGAGTAGACTGTATCGAACAGTATTTGCCTCACCGTGTGGCAATGCAGTTTGGATTTGATCAGGACTTGCCGTGCCATGTTCCTCGTTCGAATGCAATGTGGGAAGCTGCATGGGAGACTTATGATATTACTTCGAAAAATATTGCATTTTACGTCCCGGCACCACCTTTTAAGTCTGATATCACACAGCAGTACTCGATTTGGTGGAAACAATGCATGCCTTATTATAGTAAGTTAGTGGAAAATGATACACGAACACAAGGTTCCTTGGAAAATATCAAGTGGCAGAGCAAGGTAGTGGCAGAAAAAAACATGAAGAGAATCCAAACTTTGACAAGCATAAAGAAGAGAAAATTGCAAGAGTTTTACGATGCCATGATTTCTGATCATCTTCTTTCTGGAAACAATTCTGTTTCTGGTGATGATGACAGTGTAGAATCACAGAACTTTCAACTGAGTGCTGCTGAGACAGAAAAGCAGCATATTTGTTCCATGAAGCAAAAGGAACATATGGGCCTGAAACCTTCTAACGATTGTGTAGGGAAGGAAACACACAATCCGGTGGCTTCTCAATCTATCAAATCAGAAATATATGAAGCTACTATAAGTACTTCATTGGAGGATGAGTACAAGGTAATGATGGAAGATTTTGATCAAAGAAATGGTTGGGGATCTGCTTATGACTATGTAGTCCTTAGGCAACCTGGAATGAATATTACTTCACAAGAGGCAAAACTGAAATTGGAACAAGCATTGGAGAAACGCATTATGATGAAAGCAGAGGAATCAGAACTTGAAATGCAGATTAAAGTTCTAAAGGAAGAAATTACTGCGATTGAGGCCAGAGTAATGGACTTAGAATCTGTTGCTGAGGTGCAATCATAACCAGATGCATGCTCTACTAAATTTTGTTCACCTTGTATCATGTTTGTATATGCCAATCTTACCAATGCAATATTTTAAACTTAATATTGGTTAGTTCTGCTAACACCACTTGACTTGCAGTCCATTTCATCACTGAGCATATCCAAATACGTAAAACTTGAAAGTTTGCTTGCATTGAGAAACTTTTTTATTCTAATGTATGCATATAATGCAATCCTGCATCCACCTTAAGGTGATCTATTTATCATAACAAGCTGTAACATACATGAGAAAATTTAATAGTCTAAATGTACGTATATGTATAGAAGGATCTTGCCGACATGTGATGATGTGCACTATAAATGTTCTGTCTTGGGTTAGTAGGCCACACACTATTGCTGATGAACACCCACCGAATTGCTGTGATTTGTGACTTAGGACACATAGACATGGTTTGCCTACTCTTATATGTGTGTTTCTTCATAATAAAATTTAAAGAACCAAAGAAAGAGAAGAATCATGTGATTACTGGATGGCAATTTTTTATCTTTGCAAAAGAAAATCTTAAAAGTGGAACTGTTAGTCATCAGATTGTAAGGAACCCTAGTTAGCATCAGTATGCTGACCATATGTTATGCTTCATTGCTTTTAAAATAATTCCTTATGTTTTGATTAGGTCATAGTAATTAAGTAGACTTCTTTCTTCTATTTGCAAAAGTGAACAAATACATGAGTTAGAGGAGACATTACTTCTGAAGTCTTCTTGAAATACACAATTTTATTTTAAATAAGCAATGATGAACAGAACTAAACATGCAGAGGAAACTATACTTTACTGTGAAAAGAATTGGGAATTTCAATAGTTTTCTTTAACATACATCAGAAAATGTGGGTCTGCTGTGGTAAACATTATGACTCTTCAGACATACACATCAGAGGGTGCAGAGACTATCATGTATAAGAGTGATCTTGAACTATGAAAGACTACTTTCCATAGCGAAGCCTTGGCTCTTGAAATTATCTGCAAAAATTCAACCGTTGCAGCTTTCTGAAGTTCTGGGCTTCAGAAATATTGAATGCCAAAGATAGTAAGATGTCTGAGATGAAATTTGCCAAGTGTTTTTAATTTAGGAACTATACTTGGAAAGACTCCTATTTATAGTCTGGGAATCGTTGATGGCCAAGAAATATTTCTAAAATCAGGAATATTTCAGAGAATAATCTTTTTCATTCCCTAATCTCTTTCTTCTCTCTTTTTTTGCTTTCTTCTTTAATTTCCCTTTGAAGATATATATTTTTAAGAAAAAGAGTCCATCGAAGGTGTCTATCCTATGAATTTAATATCTAAACAAGTTAAAGAATATCTACTTCATGACTGAAGATATCATGGGCCAAAGGTATGGCCGATCAGGTGATGACTTTGCATATGAAGATTTTGCCTTTGACTTGTCTTCTGAACCCCATAACCTGCAAGGCTAGGCTTATTAGCCCCATAATGCATCTTGAGTAACCCAAGGATAGCAATATGGTCCCCTTCCATCCTAGGTGCCACATCATGATAGGCAACTGGCACACCGATCTCTCTTTCTCTTTCCTCTCTCTGTTCTCTGATCTTTTTTGTTGGATATCTTTTTCACTCATAGTATAATATGCTCGATACGAGATGGCTATCCTATATTTTAGTAATTGCTGCAGGAATTTAGTGACAGATTTATGCATCTTTTGAACTGATTTTAGTAGTGTATTATAACATGTTGGTCGATAAGCTTTGAACACATTTTGAGACTGACATGCCTTGACATTGAGTACAGTAGCATGCTTTATTGTATCAACTAGTAAATTACCTTAGTTTATACACCCCCTTAAAGTACAATTTTTTTTCTTAATTTAAAAGAAAATGTCATTCACAGTTTGTGAATTGATTTGTTTTAGATATTCTTCAATCAAATCACTTCTGAGTCTCATTCATTCTGATTCTTGAGCTTGACAATTCATGTCTGCGGCACACAAGCATTTTTTTTTTTTGCAATTTAATCTTTAAGGTCAAATCGTAACATATTTATATTCCACATAATATATATTGAAAATATCTCTAGACAGTAAAAGTAACAGGTTCAATTTATTATTAAAGCTTTTGTAATTTGATTCTTACATGAACAAAAAATAAGGAGAATGAACCCCATTGTGTCAACTCTTAGTATTGAGCAAGCATTTGGTTAATTGCATGATTCAAGTTTGTGACTAAATCTGTGGGAGTAACAGGCAGCCTGTTTAAAATTTGTTATTTACGGACTCCTAGATAACAGTTCTATTACGAGTGAGAAAACCATAACAGCGATTTATACATTATGTGCCAACTGATGTGACAGCATGCAGGCAGTTCTATTATTCCTTTTCTTTGTATGCCTAATCTTAAGATGATTGTTTCTTACGGTGTCCTCAGTGGTTCGGTTTGGTTTTACATCATTTTTTTCAATAGCATAAACCAAATGGCATTATGGTTTGTCTTGTATTATCATTTACATAAATTTCAAGTAGAACTTTGTAATTTATTGGATGATTTGGTGACTAAATGATGTATGCAGTTAACCTAGATCATACAATATAAACTAACCTCAATGCTTTTTAAGCATTGAAAAATCTGGATAGAATATACTGGAGGATGAAGAAACAAATTAAAACTTTTGTGGAGCACCGAGTCTGTATGGTACATGCACTCTTTGACATACATTTCAGACAACTTTTGTCAGGCTCAATTGATGATCAGATGTATTGCATTTTCAAACACTAAGAAATGAGAGATTGTCCAAGATCCATATAATAGCAGTAGGTGGAATGACAAGCATGCAGATATCTGGTGCAGTCTGCAATATATATGAAATTTAGGAAATGGAACAGAGATGGAAATAGGGAGCATGGGTTCAATTTGGCATACTGATAAGTAGTGTTTTCCTGTAGGAGATTAATCAACTAACCTTGTTGATAGTGAAGGATATGTCGGATTATGTAAAAGCCAAGTAAAAGCACCAAGGATACATTGATATCTGACCACACTAGCTAGAGGCCAATCTACAAAACAAGAGAGTAGCTATGTGATGGCCAATGGGTTTACATTTTTTATACCTGTTTCTTGGAGTAAACAAGAAAGTGAGCTTTCCAACAAGAAAATAGAGCTCAGGGGAGAAAGAGCCAATGCTTTATGTTGATGGTCTTTCTTATTTCTCATGATTCTATGGTCATGGATTAGAATTATATGAGTGAAAATTGATAATCACTTGATAAATAGATCACTGTTAGAGACACAGAAACCAAGCGGTAATTAACTGAAATAGAGTTTCATGGTTCTTGCTTTAAGACTGAATTGTGCTTCTTAAGATTTAACTAATGAAATGAAAGTTTGTGATCTACAAATCTTTCATCCTGTGCAATTATTACAGATAGGAGAAGCTTACTTCCAGTTCTGATTGTTTGATATCTCAACCTTTAAAAACTAGCAAACCTAAGACATGAGTAGTAATAGTTGCAATATAGGACTAATTGTCTTTGTGTAATCCAAGTTCTCATGTTGTTTGTACCGTGCTGTATACTGATCAGTAGTACCATCTCTGTTTTGCTTAATGTTAATAAAATTAATATATGCCTGGTTAGGACTATGCTTCAATTTTCAATAAAGCACCTTATTGCTTGTAAATTGTTGTAGTTAACTGTGTTTCTGTTTGCTGTTGACTATGTAGGTCCTGATTCATGTTATGTGGATAAAGCCTTCTATTTTCTTATTCATTATAAGAACGATAGGCTTTGCATAGCTGTTGGATGTTTAGAAACAGCTAAAATGAACCAACAAACATGTCAAACAGTTATATGGCTTTCTGATGATGAGTGGAATGGAGAGTACTAGTTAGCAACTGCTTTGGTGCTTGAATATTTATTACACTATGGGATATACATATTCATATGACATAGCTGGTTGATATATCAACTATTAGAGACTTGCAACTTAAGACCACATGGGTATTATTAGTCTTACTGTTTGAATCGCCATGTTTCATTTACAATTAATATAATAAATGGATATGCATCTGATAACATATTTTAGTGTCCTCTTTTATCACGAGTTACATAGGTTCTGATCAGTGTCGTAGCATTTGGGACTTGGGAGAATGTTCAGCTGATCAATAAAACCTTTGTTTCTTGATAGCTCGATTTATGAGAAGGCTGACTAAATGCTGGATGTTTGGGAACAACCAAAAAACAAGAACACTAGAAAGGAGATTCACAAGGGTGTGTTTGGTGCCATAATCAGCAAGTAGTTTATTATATCTATGGTTGAGGCAGAGTATAAGGAGACTAGCAGAAATTTTGACATATCCATGAGGTTTTAGATATCCCCACCTGAATGATATGTATATTAGTTACTGATTTTTGGATATTTTTGGATGAAAAATTGACAGTATTTCTTAAAATTGTAGTTTAAATTCACTAATGATAAAACCAAAAGAGTTCTAATCTGATGGTCATAAAACTGAAATGATTCAATGCCTGATTTTGTTATTTTTGATCAAGAAATTTTTACTTTAGCAGATTCATCTTGCAGTTGAATGCTTCCTGGAGTTGGGAGGATTGTAACGGGAGATAGCAAATAGTCTCTAAAGTCTTCTAGAAATAATTGTAGATTGATCTTCTCTGAAATAGTATATTACAGTGAGGTTAAAGCATCATCCAAATAAGTTTGTGCATCATCTTTGTGCTCAATTCTGAATTGCTTTTGAGGTCATTCAAGCTTGCTTTTCTATAGATGATTTGAAGTGTGCATTAATGGTTCAACCTCTCTTTCCAGTGTTTCACTGACATCTCTTATATTAAGCTGCTCCTTCTCAAGGGTACTGTTGGAATTGCTAGCATCAGATTATTCTAAGCTGACAAGTAGCTCTTTTTTATGATAATACATCAGATCATTGATTCTTCCATTCATGTAAATATGTGGCAGCATAGATGAGTTATATAATATTCTGTGCTAATATCCTTTACAGCCAATGTTGATCTAGTCTCATTTATTAATTTCTTTCTTGATATTCTTCATAACCTTTGTTTTCTTAAGCTTTGTTGCTTCCTTCATGCCATCAATCGTGACAGCTTGATTTTATTCCGAAAGCATAAGCATGTTTCGATGGTCGACGTGGCAATTCTGTGAGATGACTGGAGCTAAGAAAGGTCAGGCTAAAGACGATCCTGAGGTGCTGGTTGGACTCCCGATGTGAGTTATGAGTCAAGCTAAGGTGGTCCTAGCCTTTTTGGGATTCTGGAGATGAGTCAAGATGTATCTTAGCTTCATCGAGGATCTTGCACAAGCGGTCAACATCAAGGGGGAGTTCTTGATCCGACTCCTCTGATGGTAAAATTAGTATGAGTGAGAGTTAGAAATCTTGAGTTCGGTCCCCTCTTCAAGCCCCGAGGATCAGCTTTTATACTTAGAAAGAGATCAATGGCCAATAGGGATGGGCTCATTTATGCAAACAACTGAATTGTATGGTTCACTGTGATGTGTCGTTAGTGAAGGATGACCGTAGAGGTATCGCTTGACAGTATTGACAATCGCTCAGGTGGACAACGATCGCCTGTGCTAGTCAGTCGATGAACAGGCTTTGTTGCTAGGGAGTTACTGCTCCTGACGATGATCGGACTGTATCGCGTTCCCAAAATCACGATCTGACGGTGCCCTGCCTTCTGTCATCGGGAAAGAGGATGCAGGTGTTTCTCTGCCCACGTCAGCGTTCGAGTGATAGTGAGTTGGCAGGCCAAGCGGCAAGTCGACGCTGATACCAGCATGTTCTCTATCAAGCTTCGTACCCTTCGATATTTGTTTTCAGTCGATCTAGTCTGCTGCAGGTTAACGACAAGGCTTCATGTTGCCCTTTTTCCCTTCTGCCTTGAAGAAAAGGTATGGTTATGGTTACGTCCAAGTTGTTTATATATCAATGACGTAATTCCGTAATTTTGACTGGGCTCGGAAAAATCTGAACTCGAGTCCGGTTAGACGAGTCAAGATTGAAGACGTGCGGGTTCGGACGGGTTCCGTCCCAAACCGAGTCTGTCGTTTCACTTGACAACGTAGTTTCGTTCCGATTCCCCCCTACGATGCTGCTCCAAATACGCTCGATCTCAGAACCCAAACGGCGTCGGCTTCGTTGCTCAAGGGGCGCATCAACCTCTTCCGCCTGCTTCCCTCCCCGTTCACCAAACAACGATGGCCTCCCTCCTGCTACTCCACCGCGGCCATTTCCTCTTCTTCTCGTGACCCCTTCGCCGTGAACTTCCACATCGACCACTGCAACCTCCCCCTGTCCGTCGCTGTCTCTGCCGCTCGTTCCCTGCGCATCACCGAGTTGCGCCTGACCGTCCTCTCTCTCATCTGATCCTACGGCCTCTCCACCTCTCAAATTGGCCGCGTCGTCGCCTATTACCCTGTTATTCTCCTCTCCCGGCCAAATCGCACCCTGGTTCCCAAGCTCCGCTTCCTCTCCTCCTTCCTCCCGCCCACTCACCTCCCGGATCTCGTCGCCAGCAGCCCCAGCCTCCTCTGCCGCAACCTTACGCTCCAGATCGAGCCCCTCTTTGCCCTCCTACGCCGCGTCCTCGACTCTCCCGACGCCCTTCTCCTAGCCGCCCGCCGCCACGCCGGTATCGTCACCTGCAAACTCGCTGATACCGCCACCCCCAATATCAGCTTCCTCATTTCCGGTGGCGTCCCCTCCGGCAGCATCGCCAAGCTCCTCTGCGCCCATCCGCGTTCCTTTGCCCTGCCGGCTGCCCGCTTTGCCGAAACTGTCCGCATGGTTGAAGCTCTAGGCCTTCGCCCTGATACGTCCATGTTTGTCTACGCCATCAGAGTCATGAATGGTATGCGGCGGTCGACATGGGAGGCCAAGCTAAAGGTCTTTCGGAGGCTCGGGTGGTCAGAGGATGAGTTCCGGATTGCCTTCCAGAGGGCCCCGCTGTTTGTGCTGGTGTCGGAACCAAAGATGCGGAAGATGGTGCAATTCTTGATGGAGGAGGTCAAGTTGAAGGCATCCAACTTGAGCCGAGAGCCAAGGTTGCTGATGTACAGCCTGGAGAATAGGCTCTTGCCAAGTTTCAGTGTGTTCCGCATGATAGAAGCTGAAGAACTGGTCACGGATGGTAGTGAGAGAAAGAGGACTAGCTTGGTGTTTGGGATGTTCATATGCAGTGTCCGAACGTTCTTGGAGAAGTATGTACACAGTGACGTGGCTCCTGACTTAATGGATGTATACAATGGTAGGGTGCATTAGAAAAATACCAAAGGGCAGCATGGAGGCATTTTAAGATGTGTTATCTGAAATTTACATATCTTGATGTGCGGTTATCACTCACCAGAAAGAACAGTCAGAAGAATTGCGGAATGGTATTCTTCCTTGTGATCACGAGGATAAGTTGCATAGGAGACATGACGGTATTTGGGGTATTTGGCAAGGACGAAAAATTATTCGAGTGAACGATCAGCTTATCGCAAGAGTAAGTCTTTTGTCGTTGATGTTAGTGTAAACAACTTTAAGCCGTGGCCTCGGGGCCCACACGGCTTGGTTCGGGGTTGGATGACCGGGGATCTCCCGGGGGAAGGCACCTCGGTATTGCGGGAGCCTTGGTCGGTCGAGTCGGAGGTCAATCTGGAGCGACCCGAGCTTTTCGTTTGGGCCGACGAGTCGCAAGTCGGAGGTCGATCTGGAGCGACCCGAGCTTTTCGTTTGGGCCGACGAGTCGCAAGTCGGAGGTCGATCTGGAGCGACCCGGGCTTATCGTTTGGGCCGACGAGTCGCAAGTCGGAGGTCAATCTGGAGCGACCCGAGCTTTTCGTTTGGGCCGACGAGTCGCAAGTCGGAGGTCGATCTGGAGCGACCCGAGCTTTTCGTTTGGGCCGACGAGTCGCAAGTCGGAGGTCGATCTGGAGCGACCCGAGCTTTTCGTTTGGGCCGACGAGTCGCAAGTCGGAGGTCGATCTGGAGCGACCCGAGCTTTTCGTTTGGGCCGACGAGTCGCAAGTCGGAGGTCAATCTGGAGCGACCCGAGCTTTTCGTTTGGGCCGACGAGTCGCAAGTCGGAGGTCGATCTGGAGCGACCCGAGCTTTTCGTTTGGGCCGACGAGTCGCAAGTCGGAGGTCGATCTGGAGCGACCCGAGCTTTTCGTTTGGGCCGACGAGTCGCAAGTCGGAGGTCGATCTGGAGCGACCCGAGCTTTTCGTTTGGGCCGACGAGTCGCAAGTCGGAGGTCGATCTGGAGCGACCCGAGCTTTTCGTTTGGGCCGACGAGTCGCAAGTCGGAGGTCAATCTGGAGCGACCCGGGCTTTTCGTTTGGGCCGACGAGTCGCAAGTCGGAGGTCGATCTGGAGCGACCCGAGCTTTTCGTTTGGGCCGACGAGTCGCAAGTCGGAGGTCAATCTGGAGCGACCCGGGCTTTTCGTTTGGGCCGACGAGTCGCAAGTCGGAGGTCGATCTGGAGCGACCCGAGCTTTTCGTTTGGGCCGACGAGTCGCAAGTCGGAGGTCAATCTGGAGCGACCCGAGCTTTTCGTTTGGGCCGACGAGTCGCAAGTCGGAGGTCGATCTGGAGCGACCCGGGCTTATCGTTTGGGCCGACGAGTCGCAAGTCGGAGGTCGATCTGGAGCGACCCGGGCTTATCGTTTGGGCCGACGAGTCGCAAGTCGGAGGTCAATCTGGAGCGACCCGGGCTTTTCGTTTGGGCCGACGAGTCGCAAGTCGGAGGTCGATCTGGAGCGACCCGAGCTTTTCGTTTGGGCCGACGAGTCGCAAGTCGGAGGTCGATCTGGAGCGACCCGGGCTTATCGTTTGGGCCGACGAGTCGCAAGTCGGAGGTCAATCTGGAGCGACCCGAGCTTTTCGTTTGGGCCGACGAGTCGCAAGTCGGAGGTCGATCTGGAGCGACCCGAGCTTTTCGTTTGGGCCGACGAGTCGCAAGTCGGAGGTCGATCTGGAGCGACCCGAGCTTTTCGTTTGGGCCGACGAGTCGCAAGTCGGAGGTCGATCTGGAGCGACCCGGGCTTTTCGTTTGGGCGACGAGTCGCAAGTCGGAGGTCGATCTGGAGCGACCCGGGCTTATCGTTTGGGCCGACGAGTCGCAAGTCGGAGGTCGATCTGGAGCGACCCGAGCTTTTCGTTTGGGCGACGAGTCGCAAGTCGGAGGTCGATCTGGAGCGACCCGGGCTTATCGTTTGGGCCGACGAGTCGCAAGTCGGAGGTCGATCTGGAGCGACCCGGGCTTTTCGTTTGGGCGACGAGTCGCAAGTCGGAGGTCGATCTGGAGCGACCCGAGCTTTTCGTTTGGGCCGACGAGTCGCAAGTCGGAGGTCGATCTGGAGCGACCCGAGCTTTTCGTTTGGGCCGACGAGTCGCAAGTCGGAGGTCGATCTGGAGCGACCCGGGCTTTTCGTTTGGGCGACGAGTCGCAAGTCGGAGGTCAATCTGGAGCGACCCGGGCTTTTCGTTTGGGCGACGAGTCGCAAGTCGGAGGTCGATCTGGAGCGACCCGGGCTTATCGTTTGGGCCGACGAGTCGCAAGTCGGAGGTCGATCTGGAGCGACCCGGGCTTTTCGTTTGGGCCGACGAGTCGCAAGTCGGAGGTCGATCTGGAGCGACCCGAGCTTTTCGTTTGGGCCGACGAGTCGCAAGTCGGAGGTCGATCTGGAGCGACCCGGGCTTTTCGTTTGGGCCGACGAGTCGCAAGTCGGAGGTCAATCTGGAGCGACCCGAGCTTTTCGTTTGGGCCGACGAGTCGCAAGTCGGAGGTCGATCTGGAGCGACCCGAGCTTTTCGTTTGGGCCGACGAGTCGCAAGTCGGAGGTCGATCTGGAGCGACCCGGGCTTTTCGTTTGGGCCGACGAGTCGCAAGTCGGAGGTCAATCTGGAGCGACCCGGGCTTTTCGTTTGGGCCGACGAGTCGCAAGTCGGAGGTCAATCTGGAGCGACCCGGGCTTTTCGTTTGGGCCGACGAGTCGCAAGTCGGAGGTCGATCTGGAGCGACCCGGGCTTATCGTTTGGGCCGACGAGTCGCAAGTCGGAGGTCGATCTGGAGCGACCCGGGCTTTTCGTTTGGGCCGACGAGTCGCAAGTCGGAGGTCGATCTGGAGCGACCCGGGCTTATCGTTTGGGCCGACGAGTCGCAAGTCGGAGGTCGATCTGGAGCGACCCGGGCTTATCGTTTGGGCCGACGAGTCGCAGTCGGAGGTCGATCTGGAGCGACCCGGGCTTTTCGTTTGGGCCGACGAGTCGCAAGTCGGAGGTCGATCTGGAGCGACCCGAGCTTTTCGTTTGGGCGACGAGTCGCAAGTCGGAGGTCAATCTGGAGCGACCCGGGCTTATCGTTTGGGCCGACGAGTCGCAAGTCGGAGGTCGATCTGGAGCGACCCGAGCTTTTCGTTTGGGCCGACGAGTCGCAAGTCGGAGGTCGATCTGGAGCGACCCGGGCTTTTCGTTTGGGCGACGAGTCGCAAGTCGGAGGTCGATCTGGAGCGACCCGGGCTTTTCGTTTGGGCCGACGAGTCGCAAGTCGGAGGTCGATCTGGAGCGACCCGGGCTTTTCGTTTGGGCCGACGAGTCGCAGTCGGAGGTCGATCTGGAGCGACCCGGGCTTTTCGTTTGGGCGACGAGTCGCAAGTCGGAGGTCGATCTGGAGCGACCCGGGCTTTTCGTTTGGGCCGACGAGTCGCAAGTCGGAGGTCGATCTGGAGCGACCCGGGCTTTTCGTTTGGGCCGACGAGTCGCAAGTCGGAGGTCGATCTGGAGCGACCCGGGCTTTTCGTTTGGGCCGACGAGTCGCAAGTCGGAGGTCGATCTGGAGCGACCCGGGCTTTTCGTTTGGGCCGACGAGTCGCAAGTCGGAGGTCGATCTGGAGCGACCCGGGCTTTTCGTTTGGGCCGACGAGTCGCAAGTCGGAGGTCGATCTGGAGCGACCCGGGCTTTTCGTTTGGGCCGACGAGTCGCAAGTCGGAGGTCGATCTGGAGCGACCCGGGCTTTTCGTTTGGGCCGACGAGTCGCAAGTCGGAGGTCGATCTGGAGCGACCCGGGCTTTTCGTTTGGGCCGACGAGTCGCAAGTCGGAGGTCGATCTGGAGCGACCCGGGCTTTTCGTTTGGGCCGACGAGTCGCAAGTCGGAGGTCGATCTGGAGCGACCCGGGCTTTTCGTTTGGGCCGACGAGTCGCAAGTCGGAGGTCGATCTGGAGCGACCCGGGCTTTTCGTTTGGGCCGACGAGTCGCAAGTCGGAGGTCGATCTGGAGCGACCCGGGCTTTTCGTTTGGGCCGACGAGTCGCAAGTCGGAGGTCGATCTGGAGCGACCCGGGCTTTTCGTTTGGGCCGACGAGTCGCAAGTCGGAGGTCGATCTGGAGCGACCCGGGCTTTTCGTTTGGGCCGACGAGTCGCAAGTCGGAGGTCGATCTGGAGCGACCCGGGCTTTTCGTTTGGGCCGACGAGTCGCAAGTCGGAGGTCGATCTGGAGCGACCCGGGCTTTTCGTTTGGGCCGACGAGTCGCAAGTCGGAGGTCGATCTGGAGCGACCCGGGCTTTTCGTTTGGGCCGACGAGTCGCAAGTCGGAGGTCGATCTGGAGCGACCCGGGCTTTTCGTTTGGGCCGACGAGTCGCAAGTCGGAGGTCGATCTGGAGCGACCCGGGCTTTTCGTTTGGGCCGACGAGTCGCAAGTCGGAGGTCGATCTGGAGCGACCCGGGCTTTTCGTTTGGGCCGACGAGTCGCAAGTCGGAGGTCGATCTGGAGCGACCCGGGCTTTTCGTTTGGGCCGACGAGTCGCAAGTCGGAGGTCGATCTGGAGCGACCCGGGCTTTTCGTTTGGGCCGACGAGTCGCAAGTCGGAGGTCGATCTGGAGCGACCCGGGCTTTTCGTTTGGGCCGACGAGTCGCAAGTCGGAGGTCGATCTGGAGCGACCCGGGCTTTTCGTTTGGGCCGACGAGTCGCAAGTCGGAGGTCGATCTGGAGCGACCCGGGCTTTTCGTTTGGGCCGACGAGTCGCAAGTCGGAGGTCGATCTGGAGCGACCCGGGCTTTTCGTTTGGGCCGACGAGTCGCAAGTCGGAGGTCGATCTGGAGCGACCCGGGCTTTTCGTTTGGGCCGACGAGTCGCAAGTCGGAGGTCGATCTGGAGCGACCCGGGCTTTTCGTTTGGGCCGACGAGTCGCAAGTCGGAGGTCGATCTGGAGCGACCCGGGCTTTTCGTTTGGGCCGACGAGTCGCAAGTCGGAGGTCGATCTGGAGCGACCCGGGCTTTTCGTTTGGGCCGACGAGTCGCAAGTCGGAGGTCGATCTGGAGCGACCCGGGCTTTTCGTTTGGGCCGACGAGTCGCAAGTCGGAGGTCGATCTGGAGCGACCCGGGCTTTTCGTTTGGGCCGACGAGTCGCAAGTCGGAGGTCGATCTGGAGCGACCCGGGCTTTTCGTTTGGGCCGACGAGTCGCAAGTCGGAGGTCGATCTGGAGCGACCCGGGCTTTTCGGGGCCCCGGAAAGGAGCGGGCCTGAGCGAGCATCGGGCTCCACGACCGCGAGCCGACCCGCCAAGAAGCTGAAGACTGCGGTTCGGAAGGTGCCCGCGAGGTCAGTCGCTCGTGAGCATGACTCCGCAGGGCCGTCAAGGGCTGCTCCCTTGGGCGAAGGCCCCCCGGTGGTCGACCTATCTGGCGGCGATCTCGCCTCGCGGACGTCGGCTCGCCCGAAGTCGATGCGGGACTTGTGTCGCGGTCAACCGGTCCGAGGGGGAGGAATATCGAGCCGTGGGCATGACGAGTCTTCCAGTGGGCGTGCCGGGAGCCCTTACGCTGCTCGGTGGCCCGACCTCAAAGCGGACAGTCGTATTTGGGCCGACGGGGCGACGGCCCAGGAGTTTGTTCGGGGAGCGCTGCACCCGGCGTTGGCCAAGGAGCTTTACGGCTGCACTTCGGAAGTGCTGGCGGATCGGGCGGCCAAGTCGTTGGTTTGGGTGAGCGGCGATGTCTCTTTTGTTTTCTGTCTTGCGTGGTTCTTGATATCGATCTCGGTGTAGGGTCAACATTACGTTATGGCGCTGATCGACCGAGTTCTCGATGCTGGGCGGGTGATCGAGCGTCAGTCGAATACCATCGCCGCTCTTCGCCTCGAGAACCAAGAGCTGAGGAGTTCCTCCGGCCCGGAGGTCGTAGCGGCGGCGGAGCAGCGTGCCGCAGCTCTGGACGAGGAGGTGAGTCGCCTGAAAGCCGAACTGGAGGAGGGCCAGGCGCGTGTCCGGATGCTTGACGACGAGCTGCGGACGCTCTCCAACGACATCGAATCCGCCAGGTCTTCCGCCTGGGCCGCTGAGGAGGCCCTGAAGGAAGAACATCGGGTGCTGCCCGAGCGGATAGAGAGGGCGGTCGCCGAATACAAGGCATCAGCAGGATTTGAGCGCGGCCTGGTGAGGTCAGGACGGGCGACATACGAGTTCGGATATCGGGTGGCCTGCGCTCGGGTCCGGGCCAGTCATCCCGAGTGGGAACTCGACCCAGATCCCTTTGCCGATCATCCAGCGGACGAGACCGTAGATATGCCGGCAAGTGTTCCTTTTGATGACGGGCCGGAAACACCTCCCCCGAGTTGACTTGTATTTGTCCTTCTTGCTTTTTGGATTAGTCGGCTCCGGGTCTTGTATTGGCCGCTTATTTGTGTATTTACATCTTTTGCACCTGAGATGGTTTTTGTTCTGGGGCCAGCCGACTCTGGGCCTTGTATTGACCGCTCATTCGTATATATACATCTTTTGTACCTGAGATGACTTTTGTTCATGCTCTCGATTCCGCGTGTGTTCCCGACAGGCAAGCCCTTGTGTTCTATTCCTTATTCGACATTCTTTATGGGTAGAACTTCTTCAGGTTGATTGCGTTCCACGTCCTTGGCAGGGGGTTCCCCTCCATGGTCTCAAGTCGGTAAGTCCCTTCTCGGACCGCGTCATAGACTCTGTAGGGGCCTTCCCAATTGGGTGCGAGCTTGCCTCCGGCTCGGGTCGGGTTGGTTACCTCAGCCTTTCGGAGGACGAGGTCCCTGACCTTGATTGGTCGAGGGCGGACTCTGCGGTTGTACATCCGCGCCACAGCCTTCTTGTATGTTAGCGCACGCAGGTGCGCCTCGGCTCTTTTCTCCTCGAGGAGGTCTAGGTGTGCTCTTAGGCCCTCCTCGGAATCTTTTCGCTCGTATCCTGAGGTACGCAAGGTCGGGAACACGACCTCGGGCGGGAGGACTGCTTCGGTTCCGAACGCGAGGCTGAACGGGGATTCTCCTGAAGCAGTTTTCGGGGTGGTCCGCATTGCCCACAGAACGCTTGGCAGCTCGTCAACCCAGGCTCCGTGCGCGCCTGTGATTCTCCTTTTGAGGCCTTCTAGAATTGCTCGGTTCATCACTTCGGTCTGTCCGTTGGTCTGAGGGTGCGCCACTGAGCTGAACTTCAACAATATCCCGTATGATTGACAATAGGCTTTGAACTTGGCGTTATTAAATTGAGCTCCATTGTCGGTGACGATGGCCTTCGGGATCCCGAACCGAGTGATAATGTTCTTCCAAACGAAGCTTTGGACCTGCTTCTCAGTGATGGAGGCCAAGGGTTCGGCTTCCACCCATCTCGTGAAGTAATCAACCCCTACTATGAGGAAACGTCGTTGGCCCGAAGCCGGAGGAAAAGGTCCGAGGAGATCGAGCCCCCACTGGGCAAAGGGCCAAGCGGTTTCCATTGGGACGAGGGGGACCGCCGGTTGATGTTGCAATCGGGCGTGCCTTTGACATTGCTGACATTGTTGTACGTATGCAACAGCATCTCGACGCATCGTTGGCCAATAATATCCTTGTCTGAGAGTCTTGAAAGCCAACGTTCGTCCTCCGATGTGTTCTCCACAAAGTCCCTCGTGGAGCTCGGCGAGGACCGTTCTGGCTTCGGGTGGCGCGAGGCAGCGCAAGAGAGGCTGGGAGAAACCTCTACGGTATAGCTTTCCGCCGACCACACAATACCAGGCCTGGGTTCGTCCCAGCCGTTTTGCGGCTGTCGGGTTGTCGGGCTTCGTCCCGTCTTTCTTGAAGCGGAGAATCTCTTCCATCCAGTCATCCGAGATTTGAGTTTCGCAAGCTAGTATGGTTGGCGTCGTTATGGGTTCAGTTGCTGGTGTCGCTTCCGGGCCTCGGGCGGAAGCTGTTTTTGCCAAGGCATCGGCCCGCACGTTTTGGGTCCGGGGTATCTGAGTGATTGAAAACCGGTTGAAAAGGCGGGAAAGCCGCTGTGTTTCAGTGAGGTAGGACGCCATGGTTTGGTCTCGGGCCTCATAGCTCCCGCTCATGTGTCTTGCCACCAACTGGGAGTCGCTGAAAACTTCGAGGTTATGAACTTGCATTTCTAGGGCGAGACGTAGGCCATGGAGTAGCGCCTCGTACTCGGCTTCGTTATTGGTGGCTCGGAATTGTAGCTGAACTGATCTTTCGTAGACTTCCCCGGTGGGGCTTCTGAGTACCAGCCCGACTCCGGCTGCCTCGGTGACGGCTGAGCCATCCACGTGTAGGGTCCACGCTCGATCCGTGTCTTCCCCACCTTTCGCGTGATCTTCGGGAGTTAGCTCGGCGATGAAGTCGGCCAGTACCTGGGCTTTGATGGCGTTCCTAGGAGAATATTGAATGTCGAATTCGCCGAGCTCGACGGACCACCTCAACATTCGGCCTGCTATGTCGAAACTAGACAGGATCTGACGCAACGGCTGATCGGTGACGACCTTGATCGTGTGGGCCTGGAAATAAGGGCGCAACTTTCGCGCTGTCTTTATCAACGCCAGGGTCAACCTTTCGATTGGGGGATACCGCATCTCGGCTCCGACGAGGACATGGCTGACGTAGTACACGGGATGTTGCTTCGGCGGTGTTTCTTGAACTAGTACCGAGCTGACTGCCCGTGTTGATGCTGCTAGGTAAAGACTGAGGGTCTCTCCAGGTCGGGGAGAGGCGAGTCGAGGTAAGTGAGCGAGGTATGCCTTCAGTTTTTTGAAAGCCTCTTCACATTCTGGGGTCCATATGAAGTTGTCGCTCCGTCGTAGGGCCCGAAAGAGGGGAAGGCACCTGTCTCCCGATCTCGATATAAATCTGTTGAGGGCAGCCAATTTTCCAGTGAGGCATTGGATCTCCTTGATTGAGCGGGGCGGATTCATCTCGGTTATGGCTCGGACCTTCTCGGGGTTGGCATCTATTCCTCTTTGGTGAATGACGAAACCGAGGAATCTTCCCGAGCTAACTCCGAAAACGCACTTCGCAGGATTTAATCGCATGTTGGATCGCCTAAGGGTCCGAAAGGTTTCTATCAAGTCAGCCAGATGTGTACTTGCGGTCCTGCTTTTCACGATCATGTCGTCCACGTACACCTCCATGTTCCTCCCGAGCTGATGCTTAAACAGCTTGTCGACCATCCTTTGGTAAGTTGCCTCGGCATTTTTTAACCCGAACGGCATTACCCTGTAGCAGTATACTCCTCTGTCGGTGATGAAGGCAGTGCTCTCTTGGTCTTTTGGTGCCATCCGAATCTGGTTGTAGCCCGAGAATGCGTCCATGAATGTGAGGAGTTCGTAACCTGCTGTGGCGTCGACCAGCTGATCTATCCTGGGAAGCGGATAGTAGTCCTTGGGGCATGCCCGGTTGAGATTGGTATAGTCAACGCACATTCGCCAGCTTCCATTGGGCTTTTTAACAAGGACTACATTCGACAGCCACCGAGGGTATTGCACTTCGGTAATGAACCCGGCTTCTTTAAGTCGGTCAACCTCTTCACTAATCGCTCTCTGTCGGTCGGGAGCGAACTTCCTCGGCCTTTGTTTTACAGGCCTGGCCCCGGGGCTGACGTTGAGCTGGTGTTCGGCAACCTCTCGGTCAATTCCCGGCATTTCCTTAGGCGACCATGCGAACACATCGGCATTCTTCCTCAGGAGGTCAATAAGCTGGAGCTGGTTCTCTTTGGGTTGGGCTGCACCGATCCTTATTGCAAGATCGGGCCGGTTTCCTTTCAGGGGGACCTCGGTGAGATGCTCCGAGGCATCGGGGTACCTCGGTGAAACAGCTACTAGGGGATCTTGTTCTTGAGGGCGCGATTTCTTCGAGAGAGTGATGGCCGTAAGGTAGCACCTCCTTGATTCCCCTGGGTCGCTCCGCGCTTCCCCGGTTCCAGCCGAGGTGGGAAATTTGACGGCTCGATGGTAAGTCGAGACCACCGCCTTTAATTTGTTGAGCGTCGGGCGACCAAGGATGACGTTGTAGGCCGAGGGTAGATCGACCACCATGAAGGTAGCTACGGTCGTCTTGGTCCTTGGTTCTTCTCCGATGGTGATGGGTAGTGTTGTGGTGCCGAGCGGGGAGATGGAGTCTCCGGTGAATCCTGTGAGCGCCGAGCTCATGGGAGTGAGGTCATCGGTAGACAAGCCGAGCTTCATGAAAACGTCGAGGTATAGCACATCGGCGGAGCTCCCCGTGTCGACCATTACCCTTCTTACCCGAGCATTGGCGATTTGAATGGTGATTACCAAAGCATCGTCGTGATGGGAACACTCCCCTTCTTCGGCCCCGAAAGAGATTTCGGATTCTAACTCGGGTCGGGAGCGCTTTTCGACCGTGCTTCGGGCATAGGCCTTCTTTGCGGCCGAGCTGCTGCCGCCTGCTGCTGGCCCTCCGAAGATGACGTCGATCTGTCTTTCGACGGGCATCTTGGGACACGGGGTTGTCTCTCGGGGTTCCCTGAGATAGCGACCAAGGTAGCCCCTTCTGATCAGGTCCTCGATTTGATTTCGGAGGTCGCGACAATCCTCCGTGTCGTGGCCATAGTCTCGGTGGAACCTGCAGTATTTCGACCGATCTTTGTGAGTAGCCTTCACAGGGTTTGGTGGTCGCAAAAGACCCTTCTCCCTGATTTGGAGGAAGATCTCGGTACGAGGTGCATTTAATGGGAGAGGTGGAGGCCTCGGGAGTCGCGTCTCGGAGTGGTCAGGCCTCCGACGGGGTTGCGTTGCGGTCGTCGCGGTTGCGCCTCGGGGTTGCTCGACCCTTGGCTTCTTTCCGTCTGCATGTCTTCCTGCCATCAGCACTTCGCCGGCGACATACTGGTTGGCGCGCTGAAGCATCTCGGGAATGATTGCGGGTGGTTTCTCGATTAGTGACCAGAAGAATCTCGAGGGCCTCAGCCCCATCAGGAACGTCTGCATGATCAGAGAAGGGTGAGCGTCAGGATACCCTCGGATTTCCACGGCGAAGCGTGTTACAAACTGGGAAAGTGTCTCCTCCTCATGCTGAGCTAGCGCGAGCAGGGTAGTCATGGAAGGTCGAGGCCGCATGCTGGTGAGGAAATTTTGCTCGAACTCCTTGGCGAACTGGTCGAAGGATGTAATTGAAGATTAGCGCAGTCGACTGAACCACGCGCGTGCTGGCCCCCTAAAGGTGGTTGGGAATGTTCGGCACATCAATGCGTCGGATGTGCCATAGAGAGCCATCTGAGCTCTAAACGCGGCGACGTGTTCCGCCGGGTCGGAGCTACCGTCATATGTCTCCAGCGCCGGCAACCTGAAATTGAGGGGGACAGGCCTCTCTTGTATTTCCTGAATAAAAGGGGATCCGCCCGCGACGTCCTCGCTTGGTTCGCCCCGTGATTTCTGGAGTTCGCGTCGGAACTCGTCCAGGCGACGATTAACTTGGGAGAGTTGCTCCCTAACCGAGTCGTCCATCGAGTCAGGTGATATGGTGTCGGGCCCGGTGCAGCGTCGTGTGGCTTGGAGTGGTGCGGGTGAACCTCTTTGGGTCGTGGCTCTGTTTCGGGTTTCTTCTGTCGCAACCTGTTCCGAGTTTGGCCTTGGTTGTGTTGGATCAGTCGGGGTGGCTGCCAACCGCATAATGTGGGGAATAAGTGGGGCAAAGGTATGCATCATCCCCACCGCTGCCTGTACCTGTTTGGCCAGGCCAAGGAATGCCTCAGGGAACAGGACCGAAGGACACGCGGCGAGCTCCGGGGGTGACAGCCCCGGGTCATTTAACAGACGCCAGTAGCGATCTGGCGTTAACGTCGGGATTTCTCCGTCTCTGGGGGGAGGGGAAGATTGATCCTCTTGTCGGGCGTCAGGGCGGTTGATCGATGGTTCCCCCTCGGGGGGGATTCCCGACGGAAGTCCTCGCGGCATGCCCTCCTTCTAGCGCCAAAAATGTTAGTGTAAACAACTTTAAGCCGTGGCCTCGGGGCCCACACGGCTTGGTTCGGGGCTGGATGACCGGGGATCTCCCGGGGGAAGGCACCTCGGTATTGCGGGAGCCTTGGTCGGTCGAGTCGAAGGGGTGGATCGTCGTTCCCTTCGGAAAGGGGGTCCTCTGAGCGTCCGGCGAGAGGCGCCTCGTCTTCGTCCCTGCACACAGGTCGGGTCGGGGTGTTCGGCCCGACCCCTCCGATGCTTAAGTTAGTTCGTGAAAAAGTCCCCTTCTCATTTGGAGTGAGAGGGTATTTATAAGGCAATTTTGGGGCTGTCTGACGTGCCTGTTCGCTGGAGACAGGGTCATACCTCTGATGACGTCTGACATTGCTGCTGGCGTGCCGTGTGGGGTTGAGCTCTGCAAGATAGTGACATGCCTCGGTCGGTATTCTGGTCTTGTCTGACCAAGCACTGCCAGGTCAACCAGGGTGCGAGGCGTCAACCGAGGCGGCTGACATCAGTCCGAGTCTTGTCGCTATTATTACCCTATGTCAGGAGGTGTCCCTCTAGTCAACCTAGCCGTGGGGTGGTTGCACGTGTCTCAAGCTGCGACGTGGATAAGGAAAGCCAGAATACCCCTTATCAGTTGACATTATGGATACTTGATGTTAGCTACACATGTACGTCGATAGTGCCCAAGGAATTTTGGAAGATGTTAAATCGATCAACAGAATCACTGCAGTCATCTGTTGCTTACTTACATATGGTGCGTTGAGATTTCTGAATGTGCATCTGCATGCCAAATACCTCATTTAAGTACAAGATTATGTTCTTTAATGACAAGAATTTCATTTACTCTTGTAGGAAAACAGCATCATGCTCTTTTTCTTAGTGTCTTTTCAGTAATGTCTTCAATGACTTCCACAAGCTAATTTGCTTGACATCAGTCTTATCTATGAACTGCAGATTTTTCTTCTTTGGTTGTTCTGACTTGTTCATTTTCATATCAGTAAAAAAAAAATTTCCAAAAATACTAATATTGATAGAAAAACATGGTGTTGCTTCTTTGGTACCTTAGTTATTTTGTAGATCCAGCATGATGAAGTTTCTGACTACTGAGGTAGATTTGTGATTGTTAAACTTTAACATGATTGTAAAGAAAGCTGATGTTTGCTTGTTAGTTGTTGAATTTGTAGATTCTTTGCTAATTCTGTTTAATTAGGAGTAGAATTCCAATCTCCATCCATAGCCTAGAAGAACAAGGTCACACCAGTTTGGACTTACTTTGCCTCAACTTCCTTGAATTTGAACAAGATGGAGAGTACCAGAATTTAAATCTGTTAGCCTAAGCTAAGCATACAATCAGTATATAATTTGCCTCGCATAGAATAATCTTGCTGTCAAATATGGTTATTAGATTTATGCTAGACCTAACAGAACCTTTTTGATTGATGCATTTAGATCTTTCCTATCACTTTAAAAGGACACAATTTTTTTATCTTCATCTATGGACATGAGAAGATCCCTTTAGCAGCCTAAAGACATCATCCCCAGGTAAATGACTGCCTACAAGTATAGTAGTTTGGCTGGCCCCAAACCTTGTTAGGTTTTATATCACTTGGGTGAGTCTAGGAGCAGGCTCAAGTGTCACACCAATTGCCCATGTTCAATCAACACATTCTGTTGATTTTATGATGCTCAGAAAGATCATGCCAGTATAATGTTTTTTTTTACCTATATTTAGTCTCGTGACCCAAAAATATTATCCATTGCTCAAGAATTATTTTATAATGATAATTTATGAATATTACATCAAATTTATTATAATATAATATTTAATTTGATAATTCATGTTTTCCTTAATTTTTGGTGTCATCATTTATATCTTCATCCCCTTCAAAGCTAAGGTGACCCAAAAAAATTCAACCTGATGAGTTTTACATATATAATTTGTTTTTTATATAGTAGTTGATCTCTCCTATTATAATTAGATTCATGTTTTGCTTTGCTGCACATTAACCTCAAAATGCCCTCTTGCTTCTTAATGTGCTTTGATTTGATAATATAATATTTTTCAGTCTTAATAATTTCTATCTCAGGTCCCATTTGGGGTTAGATTATGTGTTTTCAATTGCCTTTGATTAGATCGTGTTCTTTTTGTATCTTATTATAATATTTTTTTGATTAAATCCATGCAATAGATCTAAAATATCTAAAATACTGCACCTATGATTGTGAGTTGCAGCTTTTGATTAAATATTTTCTTTGCATTCATGTCCAGTTGTAAGCAACTACATTCTGATTTTGTAGATATCCTCTTGTTTTCATAAAATTTTACCAATTTAAACTCAGTTGCATGATTCGATTGCTTGTAGGCGATTTTTATCGTTGACATTGTTTACCGATAAAATGGATTTGAAAGCTTCATTTTTTTATTCATATTTTCCATCCATAACAGATATGTTGACATCTTTCCGCATGTTCTCGGTCAAATTCTGTAATATCTGATAACATTTCAGTTTTAAAAAAAACATCATTTTTTTATTCATATTTTCCATCCAAAATAGGTATGTTGACATCTTTCCTCATGTTCTCCACCAAATTCTGTAATACCTGGTAACATTGCATGTTCTCGACCAAATTCTGTAATATCTGATAACAATTCAGGAAATCTTGATGTAATTCATGGTAGATTTGATTTGCAGCAGCTTTCTGGCAATGCTACTGGTGGCAGGATCTTTTGTGTTTTACTCTCTGATGATGGATCCGCCCAAACATGCATCAGTATCTTGGTGAAGTGTATGACCCTAACAACGGTACAACTACAACCAATTGTGTTTCTTCCATGAAACTTGAGCTTGTCTGATTGTTCATGTGGGTTTCTGCATCGTATCAGAGTGCTGATAAAATTTAGCATTTGACCTTTCACAATATCTTTCAGTTTTAGGGATGTGATTGGAATTGTTCTCTGCAAGTTCTGCTTCCTTGTTGGTATTATATCAAAATGTGGCAGGTCCAGAACACAAAACACTTTTCTTTGGATGTGTATATCTAATTCAACTATATATTGCATCTTTGAGTTTCGATTGATCTTCGATATGGATGATTTGCATAATGAAGCAATACATATATACTTGATTTGTATGTTCACTTGGTTGTATGTTTGATTTATCCTTCTTAAGTTCATGCCAAGAATACATGTTTCCTAGTATTTGTATGCGCTAAGGCTTGATTGAAGTTATTAGATCATAATCATCATGTCATATCAAAGACATGTATTAATGAGATGTTTAAGGATGCAAGATTAATTTTTTGTTCCTAAATTTTGTTACTGTAAGCATAACGAGGATTCTTAGGGGTTCGTTCTCTCTGTGCTCTCTTTTGATCTACCATTTTTCCTTTTGTTACTTCCCGCTCGCACATTCCGAATGAATATAAATAGATCTCACCTGCATACAATCTCATAAGAAACCACATCATAAATCGATCCTCTGCGTCCATTTCCGGTGATGAAATATCAATAACCAGGCAGGAAAAAAACACTTCTTATTATTTTTTTGCCCTAATATCTGTGAAATCAACCTGATTGCATGATCAAATAGGTAAGTAGATTGGGTCTGATGGATACAGATCACAGCTCTTAAGAGTCGTTCTGCCGATCACCTTTCATCTCCTGTAGAAGTTTCCCGGCCTCCTCATCAGCTTGCTGAGCCTTTTTCTCAGCCTCCTTGGCCTTGAGAGCCTGCAGCTTGACATGATTGTAGTAGGCGACGCCGAGGAAGGCGATCCCGTAGCCGAAGAGGTTGATGGGGGTGACGGTGTCGCGGATGACGGACCAGGAGAAGGCGATGAGGAGCCAGTCCTTGACGACGCCGGCGACGTTCATGGTGAGGGCGGAGGTCTTTCCGACGAGGAGGAAGACGGCGAGGTTGAGAGCGAAGGCGCAGAAGGAGTTGGTGATGAAGACGAGGAGGTCCGGGCGGAAGGAGGACCTATTACGGAGGAGGGGCAGCTCGACGACGAACCAGGGGACGAGGAGGAAGGCAAAGCAGCAGGGGGCGACGTAGTAAAGGAAAGGGAGGTGATGGGGTTGAGGGAGATGCCCTTGGAGGTGAGGAGGATCTGGATGAGGACGAGGCGGGTGGCCTCGAAGGCGACGGCGCCGAGTTGGAGGGCGACCCCCCAGGCGACGAAGCGGGCCTCGCCGTAAGCGGCGACGGCGACGCCCAAGGAGATGGAGAGCATGTTGAGCATGGAGGAGGTCTTAAACGACTCCTTTTTGAGGAGGACACCGATGGAGTAGACGGCGACGGGCATGAGAGCCTTGAGCATCTGGATGAAGGAAACGGAGAGGTAGATGTAGGCGGAGTTGGAGAACCAGAGGGAGAGGGAGTAGAGCGCGCCGATGGGGACGACGGAGGCGACATAGAGGTCGCGAGTCATGGGCGGCGAGGACGGCGGGTCGACCAGGCGGAGCACGCGGACGAGGAGGAAGGCGAGGGAGGAGCAGAAGGCCATGTGAACCATGGTGAGGCTGATGGGGAAGGGCCAGTTGTACATCTTGGGGTCGAGGATGTACTTGTTGTACACGATCACCGTGAAGCTGAGGAAGATCCAGATCGCCACATATGCGTACGAAAGCAGCACCTTCCGCACCACCCCGCCGTCTCCTCCTCCTCCCTCTGCTCCGTCGCCGCTCCCTTCTCGTCCCATCTCTCCTCCTCCTCCTCTCTGTCCGATCTACAACTATATATCTGATTACTATTCTTCCTCCTTCCTTCTCTGGAAGGAGATCGGGATCAGATCAGTAGGAAGAGGTGAAATGGGGGGATTCGCCTGAGAATGTAGGAGATTGGGCGTGGGTTCAGAAGAAAGATGGGAAAAGAGGGGCCGGGGGCTGCGGGGAGGAGATTGGTGGATCTGAGAGAGAGCAGTTGAGAGAAGAGGAAGACCACACTATTCCGAGTCTTAGGAGACGGGAAAGACGACTGGGACTCTGCAGATTAGATAATATGAGGGGTATATAATTTGCCGGATCCATCCAAGAAACCTCGAGATCTCGGTGGCGGAGCGGATACCGCTAAGCGTAGCCGATGCACGTGATTGTGGTGTCTTCCCTTCTTCCCACCTAAATTTCCGTAGCAGGCCGTGGGACCCATGTCTTCGGAAGCCAGTGGCTTCAAAGGTCAAAGCTGGGGATGGTGGACCACTTCTTATGTTAGTAGTAGTGGCATCGTCTCTGAGACGCTGTATGGAGAGTGTGATGGGTACCTAACAGCTAGCTAGCTAGCTAGCTACATGGATCCAATTGGCATCCATGTTGTTGGTCAATTCTTACATTTAATCCCATGGAACAGGGCAAGCATCTGAGAGGCATCCAAGAGGGCACAAAACGTAGTAATGGTTGAGGCCTTGAGATGGTCTCGAATCAGGGAGAGCCTCACGTGAAGCGGGAGGTGCTCTGTGGACGCCGAGCACCGACCATTACTACGCCGAGTGACACGAATCAAATGCCCCTCGATGACTTCCGTCTACAAACGACAGGATGGACGGCACTTGGTAGTTATTTGCAGGTGCGACGGCGAACGGTAATTGTTATGATTAATGTTACTCGCAATATCCTGTTTCGAGATCGACGATATCCTGTTTCCTGTTTCCGTTGTAATACACATCCACCGTCGGACAATTATTTTTTTTCGAGAACACTGGACATGACTTTTACAACCCCGTTATTATGTTGCAGAATTGAGATCATTTATCATCACATAAGGATGAATTTTTTAAAAAAAACTTAAAATTTAAAATTTTCTGAGACAACATCCTAACTTTAAATTTTTTTTAGATAATATCTTTTTAAAAAATAACTAACTATCCTACCGTTTTCGACCTTTGTTCTTCATCCTGTCGATCATCCTCCTCTGTCCTATCGATCATCCTCTCTTGGCTACCTATGCCTTTACGCTCGAGCTAATCCCGTCAGTCACCTCCTCTCGTCTCCTTGTCACTTGTGCCTTTATGCAAGGGATGGCACTTCTGACCACCCCTCTCCGCATGCATGCTAACTAACTCCGCTAGCAACCCATGCCTCTAAGCCCATTGGTCACCCTCCCTTCATGCGCAGACTAATCTCACCTACGCCTCTACGTGTGAGCTGGTCCTGTCATTCATCCCACTCCGCGTGCACGACACCCCTATGATCCGATGATAACAATTAAAACTAATGTGAGCACTCATGCCTACACTCATGATGCTCTTAGGTCCGACGAGAGTACAAGGACAACGATAAAGGCAACACAATGAAGAGGAGTCATGGTAAAACGATCTTTTCATGTGGCTATGGGTACTTGTAAAAAAATTTCAAAGTTAAAGTGCTTTGCAAGAATTTCTAGGATTTTTTTGATAATTTGTCCATCTAATAATCACTTTTGATATAGGCTTATTTATAGAAATATTAAATTTAATTTTGTTATTAGATAAGAAGATGATATAAAAAGTTGGTTAAATCAGGTATCTTTATTTTAATTAGAATCGGACTCTTTATTTGTTAAAGCAAATTTTGGTTAATTGACCTGTGGATAACTAGAATCTAACTATGTTTCTGTCTTAAGAATACCGATGGTAGAACCGAGTAGAGCATCAAATTTACTCGAGTAATCTTTTTATAATATAATAGAGAATCATATGGATTAAATTATATATATGAAAAAATCAAAGACATAATTATGAATTTATGGCTCATCTAGTTGTAAGTGACAAGTGTCCTAAATCCAAAATTTATGGGCTCATTTTAGGTTCCATCCATTAAAAATTGATATCTATCTGTTTTTAAGGAGTCAAAGTGTTAATCACGAGTTATTGAGTTATCAACAAAAAAAAGAAAAAAATAGATTAACACAGAGAAAAAATATTAAAAAAATTAAGTGATTAATATGAATGAGTATATATATATTAGTGTCCCTAATTTTCAACTTAATATGCTTTCTCTCACTAAGTAGATCTAATGTTTTGTTGCAATTTTTTTTTTTTTTTTGTTAGTACAATGACCTCAATGAGTCCTTTTATAATGCTGTAAAATGTTGTCAGATATCCTTTTGGAACAAGGAAATGCAGCTGTTATAAAGGAGAGACAATCAATGCAGCTCTACCCCAGCTTTGATCACATTTGGGATGTGAAACTGCCCATGTAGGGTATAGGACATTTTAATATGTTGCCTACTGTATATACTTAGCAGTCGCACACAAATGAATGAGCACCAATGCTCATTTGTGTATTACATGAACCAATTGAGTCATTTATTAGTTCGCTAGTGCTTTTGAAACAGAATTATGTCATATATAAATCATATATGGACTATTTGGTTGTCTCCAAGTCAAATATTAGGAGTACTTGTGATTATTATTATTATTGTAAGACTATATATATTTTCTATATGGCACTAAATTTGTATTCGAACATATGTCCAATTGGTATCTGAATTAATATATATTAATCATAAATTAAAAGAATTGGATATTGGATTTAGTCCAAAGTTAACATATAGGTTGAATTGGTGTTTAAATTAATATATATTAATCCTAGTCAGTTTAACTCATACTTATTGAATTTCTAAGAATCGAAATGATCTTTAAATTGAAGTTATTACGATCACTTTTAAGTGCTGTCAAAACTAATGTGTAACTCAGCCTTTGCCAATGGAAGTCCAAAGCTTTCTTAGTGGCAGTCATTGTCTCTAACATCTTAATCAGGTTTAGTGCTCCGAACAAAGCTTATAATTCGGCATCCTTTATATAAGTAAATAGAAGTGATATATATATATATATATATATATATATATATATATATATATATGAAATAAGCTAAGTAAAGTCGTTCCGTGCTAAAATTCTCCATCACTCTATATTGTTGAATCGCACTACAACCCTTGGAAGCATCTTTCATTGACTCGATTAATCTTAGGTTAGGTAGAAGTCCATAAAGCTTATAGTAAAATTTCTACTTATTTTCATGTTCCACTAAATGTACTCGTTGATAACCTTATATTTTAAAAAATTATATTGATATGTGTGCGTAGTTAGTTTAAAAAAATTATATTTCAATCTTTATATTTTAAAAAATTATATTGATATACGAAAGTAAAACATCTAAATATATTTATCTTAACAATCCTTAGGAAGAGTATAAAAAAATAATTTTAATATTTTAGTTGGTGGTGACAGACGACGATATCACTAGTGGCCACATGTAGCTATTATGGATGAGGAGAGTAATAACGAAATGTGAGGGACACTCTATGCATCTGCATCAACGTCAACATAAATGCAAAATGACATCACTCAGTAACTACATTGGTGTGACTACTATGCATCTGCATCAACGTCAACATAGATATAGAGAAAAACATAATTGTATTAACATCGACGTAATTATCGAGTAATGTCGCTCTATATTTGCGTTAATACTAATGCATATGCCGAGTAGTGAAAGGACCGACGATACATATGTCGAGCAACGTTATGCGACAACTACATCAACACAAACGTAAATACAAAGCAACGCCAATCGACATCTATAACAGTGATCCTTTCATCGCTCAATAATTACATAAATGACAATGCAGATGCAGAGCGACAAAAGAGTCGCTCGGCAATTGCACCGATGTCGACGTAGATACAAAACAATCCTCACCTCTCGTCGTTGTTTTTCTCATTCACAATAGTCATTCGCAGTCTCCAATGGTGTAGTTATCTGTCATCACCGATGTCATCCGCCACCATCAACTAAAATATTAAAATTATTTTTTATATTTTTATTAATAAAATATTTATTTAATTAAAATAATAGCTAACTATACGCGCGCGTGTGTGTGTGTGAAGATGGATGTCTTGTGAGATTTGAGAGAAGAGAAATAGAATTTATTGCATGACACTTGCTTATGTAAAAGGGCGCGTTCTACTTTGGCAGCAAATGATGCAATCTCATCACCACTTTCTTTCCTCGAACAGCTTTTGGAGAAGGAAGAATAATGGCGTCTACCGACTCTCCCTCACATCTGTACGTTTCCTTTCTGCGAGCGGCACCGACCGCCTGCATCCCGAAATAATTAAAGCGACGAAGAAGGTTAAAAGCGGATTCTTTCTCTCTCCTGACAACGAGGAGCAGCGAAATATGATGATGAGAAGTGCAGCGGCATGCGTGGCATGATGGATCGCCCAAAAGTGAAGTGATTCTTTGTGGCCTGTTTGTCAACTGCCCTCGTACGATGCTCACAAGCCATCGTCATCATCATCGATCTTCGTTGCTAGGAAAGCTTCGTTCGGCATTCGACGAGTTGCTCGGTAGGGAGGAGGGTTCAAACGGCGACAGCATGACAAGCAATGCATGCGTGCTGCTTTTCTTAAAGGTTTGACACATGTTATATATCGCATTATCTAAGCATTTGACTCCAACATCTTTTACGTCACACATGTTATATACATCATGTTGATCCAAAGCACTGCCACATCCTATAAGGCATATATTATAGGATGATTTTTTTTAATAATTAATATATATAGTTATTATTTTTAAAAATACTTAAGTTTTTTGTTTTTATACTTATTTTTAATATCATAAATCTCTTTTATCATCGTCTATCACCTCCATTCCTATGACCATCATCGTATTATCTCTGTAACCCTATTCTTTTGAGGATTATTGAGATTTAAAATTAATATATTAGCGCATGCTTACATGATTCATTTTTATAATAGTTTTAGTAATAAGTGGATGTTCAATTCATGCTATTTTATGCATAATCATCGAGTTATTATGATTAACATAGTTATCGATCAAATCAATCTAGTGAGATATTCTATTATTGGAGTTGTCGATGTATTTAGTTTGGTATAATGTTGGTGATGAGGTGACATTTAATAGTCTAACCAATATCATGAGTAAATAATAAAAATCAATTGATTAATTTTATGGATAATTAAGATTAAAGATTATTTTTAAATAATTGCCTAGAAAGAAAAACATGAAATTGATAGATTTTCCTTTACGATCAACATAACTTACTTCGTATTAAAAATTTTCTAATTCTTTTTCCAACAAAATCTTATTGCTTTTATATAAATTTATCAATTTTTTTTATTTTCTAACAAAAAAATATTTTACTTTTTAAAATATATTCAATCTTAAAATATTATTTGTTATTTTGATCAATATAGTCGTCATATTTTGTTAGTCTAAAATACAAAGTATGTAAACGTATTGTCAATTGTCACTTATAGTTTTAATATTTTAATCAAAATCCTAAAATTTAATAAGCGTCTTTGGTTTATTGAACAACCACAGAATTAAGAGCAAAATTAAAAGATTTCTTTTGGCATTCAAACTCCACGAGCAAAGCCAAAAGCAACCAAATAATTTACATCAACGATCCAACTAGTCGATCGTCGTCCCTAACACGAGCGAGATGTATTTCTTGTGCTTTTATTGTTGATTCACGCATATTTAACGCATTGATTGGACTGAATCAACTTCATATATTAATTAATAAAGCCTGACTTAGAATATCTTATTAAAGATGAAGCACAATTATTTTAAAAAAATTCTTATTTTTTATATTTTTTTCTCGTAGAATGTTTTTCTTTCGTTTTTATTCTTATATAGTGTCTTTTATTTTTTTAAGTATGAGATTACCTTAGCTCGATCCTATCGACTATCTTTTTTGTTTGTCATGAGGCTCTATCGTTTTCGAGTCATTCGTGGATGACTCAATATCGTCCATGGTTACTTTGTTGCCATCCTCACATACTCATGAGGTTTCTTGTCACCATCTTTACTTTTTTTATCTTGCCAGTCGAGGTCTTGTCATCGTTCTTATGAATCTTGTGTTGTCTCTTGTTATCATCCTTGTCATCTCTGTCTCACTCGTAGAGGCTTCATCATCATCGTTATCTTTGTCCCGTCACGAGACTCTATTGCCTCTATGTGGTAATCTCTATCCCCTCTGTTGAAATAAAGTGTGATCATAAAATTTGATTTTCGTTTCATCATGGTATCAGATTATGATCATAAAGCTTGATTGAAAATTTATTAACATGATATCTATTTATATAGTTTAGAGGAGAATATTTTTCTTAATAGATCAACTAAATTTCTTCGTACAATTAGAAAAATCTTATATTCTATCACCCTTATGAAGCGAAGGCATCTATGACATAACGATGATGTAGTGGAGGAAAAGCGAAGAGTAATAAGAAAAAAAATCTATGAGAATAAAATAGAAAGAAAAAAACAAGCTAAAAGCTTAGGTTTTTAAAATTTTTTTTCCCAAAGATGATTTCATTTTCTTAAAAGAAAAAAAAATCTTTTTTATGATTTTGCCTTTATTTTTTGCTATACGTATCATCATAACGATATTTCACATACTCATGTACGAGTAACCATTGGAATTACCTGCGGTCTCATCGGAGGATATATCATCATTAGAGGAAAAGTCAAGCGTAATATCATTTTCTAGAAAAAAAATCTATGAGAATAAATAGAAAGAAAAAAAAGCTAAAAACCTTTAAAAAAAAAAAAGAATTTGCCCAAAAGATGATTTCATTTCCTTAAAAAGAAAAATATTTTTTATGATTTTGCCTTTATTTTTTGATACCCGACCCGTATCATCATACGGTATTTCACATACTCATTTACCAGGAACCCATGGAATTACCTGCGGTCTCATTGGAGGATATAATACGGAGTGCTACCCGTTTCCACCCTGTTTCACCGCAGATCTCTGGTTGCAAACGCAAATGCATGAGGTGACCAGAACAAATCACTGACGTCGTCGAGCTGAAAGAGCGAATCCAGGAGGACTAAGACTGAGTTCTTATGGGATTATGGGAAACTGCGTTGTTCTCTCGTTCGCATTGGCTGCTGCGTCCCTCCATCATCCCCTCGAGAGGGACAAAAGCTCTTTCTGATGGAAAGAATAGCAGCGCTTGCCGGTGCTCATGAACTCGACTTCCGATGCTCTCTCGCCCTCCGTCAACACTGTTCGCCAACACATCTTGTCTTTCTTGTCTGCCATTAAATGCCATCATAAATATTATACGAAGTTGCAGACCGGCATCAAGTACCGCCTCCCTTTAGCGACTGCTGCGCCTACGCCATAGAGAGCTCACTCCTTTCGTTAATCCGTCTCCGACTTTTTCTCGTCTGCTGCTGCTCGGCTTGGTTCTTTAGCTTTCCCTTCGAGCCCATCTCTTGTGCGGAGGGTTGAATTCTGCTCCTAGTAAGCTCAGGTTCTGCGCTGCAGCTTGTTCTCTCCGTCGTGGCTCACATCGCCTCAGTGCTCCAGCTCTCACTGTTTGTCATCATTTCTCATCGAACACTTGCGCAGCGTCGGCAAAAGCCTAGCTTCTTTCCATCTGTTAGCTGTACTTATTGTGCTACCCTTCTGCAAGGAGAAGCGGTCCTTTTAGCTCCTCTGTTTCGAGAGCAGTCTCATTTTCCCACTCCTCTTCAGTTCAGAGCTGTTCTTCTAAAACAACAGAGACTCTTCAGCCGGCAGCAGAGGGGGAAGAGGAGGAGAATGATCACCGCTGCGGACCTGTACCATGTTCTCACGGCCGTGGTGCCGTTATACGTGGCCATGATCCTGGCCTACGGCTCCGTGAAGTGGTGGCGCATCTTTAGCCCGGACCAGTGCTCCGGCATCAACCGCTTCGTGGCCCTTTTCGCCGTCCCCCTCCTTTCCTTTCACTTTATCTCCACCAACAATCCATATGCCATGAACTACCGCTTCATAGCCGCCGACACGCTTCAGAAGCTCATCGTGCTCACCGTGCTCTCCATTTGGACCAAGGCCAGCCGCCGTGGCTGCCTTGAGTGGGCCATCACCCTCTTCTCGCTTTCCACCCTCCCCAACACCCTCGTCATGGGCATTCCTCTGCTGAAGGGCATGTACGGCTCCGAGTCCGGTAGCCTCATGGTCCAGATCGTCGTGCTCCAATGCATCATCTGGTACACGCTCATGCTCTTCCTGTTCGAGTACAGGGGAGCCAGGCTCCTCATCATGGAGCAGTTCCCCGACTCCGCCGGCTCCATCATCTCCTTCAGGGTCGACTCCGACATCATCTCTCTGGATGGCAAGGAGCCGCTACAGACCGAGGCCGAGGTCGGCGACGACGGGAAGCTCCACGTCAAGGTACGGAAGTCGACGAGCTCCCGCTCCGATATCTACTCCCGGAGGTCTCACGGGCTGAACTCCGGTGGCATCTCCATAACGCCGCGGCCGTCCAACTTGTCCAACGCGGAGATTTACTCGCTGCGGTCATCGAGGAACCCGACGCCGAGGGGCTCGAGCTTCAACCACGCGGATTTCTGTTCCATGCCGAGGAGTGGCAACGGCACTACGTGCGTGAGCCCGAGGCACTCCAACTTTGGGAGCATGGGGCTCGACGTAGAGGGCGGCCCGAGGGCGAACGGCTTGGTAGCAGGCGCATATCCAACCCCTCCTGTGGCTGGATTATTCTCGCCTGTGGGGGCGAAGAAGAAGGCAATGAACGGGATCGAGGGAGGGAAGGACCTGCACATGTTTGTGTGGAGTTCGAGCGCTTCCCCGGTGTCGGAAGGTGGGATGCATGTGTTTGCAGGGGCGGAATTCGTGACCGAGCACGGAGTTGCTCCACTTGACGATCACCATCACAAATGTGAGATATTAATGTTGCCTTCATCCTACTTGCTGTTTCGCATACATGCCTTTGTTTCTTATGTGGATGGATAGTTAGTTCACTGTTCATGTTTTACTCCTTTTTTGGACCCTATGCTGTCCGAGGCTGTCTACCTTATCGTCACTGTCGTTTTTGTGCCTGGATTCAGCTAACATGAAGTGTTGTCTCTTCAAACTGGTGTGGAAACCAAGTTGGTTTTCTTCCATCTTCTTTGCTGATCTTGCTTTGGGTTATGGAGATTGTCATGCATCCATGTCAAGTCCTCTAGCGTACACATTTCTCGTGTTACAGCAGAAACATGTGTAGTTGGTAGTAGTTCTTTGAAGTTGCCATATTTGCAGTGTGTTTGATTGTTGTTCTTTGGTTATTACTTCACAAAAGGAAAAATATAGCTTACTGATAACATGCAATTTTCTCTGTGTTTGAAGCTCACCTTGGCGATGCTTACGACGGGTATCGCCAGGATGATTTCAGCTTCAGGAACAAGCCTATTGACCCTCTGCAGAGGGACGGGCTGAACCTCTCTAAGCTCGGTTCGAACTCCACCGAACTCCACTCGAAAGCTGAGGCAGATGGAATTGGAAAGCCTTCCATGCCTCCTGCCAGCGTGATGACCAGGCTTATATTGATTATGGTATGGCGGAAGCTAATCCGAAATCCGAACACCTATTCCAGCCTACTCGGTGTCATCTGGTCTCTCGTCTCGTTCAGGTAACCATGAATTCCGTTTAGATCATCTCTCATTTGCTGATGGGTACAAATTTGATCATCTTTATGTCACACACACTCTGCTCTTTCTTTAGGTGGGAAATCGAAATGCCTGCAATCGTCGCTCGTTCGATCTCGTTACTGTCTGATGCAGGACTTGGGATGGCTATGTTTAGTCTTGGTGAGTAAATTTCACTGTCGTGCCCAACTGTTCTCTCTTAAAGCAATGCCTGTTTGTGCTTTTGAGCATATGTCATTTGATCAAACTTTTGTTAAGAGTTCTGTTCCAATTTACAGGGTTGTTTATGGCGTTACAGCCGAGAATTATAGCTTGTGGCAATTCTGTTGCTGCGTTCGCAATGGCTGTCAGATTTGTCACTGGCCCTGCTGTAATGGCTGCAGCTTCTATCGCAGTCGGCCTACGCGGGGTGCTCCTACATATTGCGATCGTACAGGTTTAGTGAAATAGCATCTGACATAGCATCTGACATAGCATCTGACTGTTGCATGATCAACAATACTGAACAAATAGGGCTCATCAAATAGATGTTGGTAATTGACACAGAAATATAATTACATGTAGATAGAAACTTTATTTGCATAGTCACTAGTCAGTAATGGAGAAGCACAATCAAAGACCCAAAACTATATTAGGAGAAACACTTTGGTTTATGAGAAGTTTCGTATTCATTATTTGCTACCTACTTAGCTAGTGGTGGATTTACAATGGATATTTATATGGTTTTTTTTCCTTGTTATTACTATTGCAGTCAGCTCTTCCGCAAGGTATCGTTCCATTCGTGTTTGCAAAGGAATACAATGTTCATCCTGATATCCTAAGCACAGGGTAACCAAGTTTTATTTCACGAGTCTTATTATAATTCAAAGGCGACATTTAGCTGTCGAGTACATTGTGAAGAAACCCCTGATATGAGCTTTTGTTCTTGCAGGGTTATCTTTGGGATGTTAATTGCTCTCCCCATCACTTTAGTATACTACATATTGCTGGGACTTTGAAGCTGAAGAGTTCCAATGAGGATCATTCACAGATGCGGATAGGATGACTACGATTTCTTGTTAGTCTGACTGAAATAGTTTAGTCTGGAAAGCTATATCACGACGGATAGATTATATTGCCATCTAGAATTAGTATTAAGATACTAAATACGCAGTGTTTCTTCTGTATTGGATTAAAGACTTTGCATCTGAAGAAATATCTATCGAAATTTCCTGTGCATTTGATGTTGGTATGTTCCCTCTGTGCAATATTAGAAATGCATCTAAGAAAGCGTACATTTGCAACGTTTACTTATTGTCTTCCAAGGATTGGATACGTGTTTGCAGATCGAAATTATTAATCATTTCTTATAGCTATTACTCCACCGAAACCATAAGCCTCGGAGATTGTGAACCTGAGAATTTTTCTTAGGTATATCATAAATCACAGTTATACTTAGAACATTGTGATTATTTGTCTATATATTTTGGTATGGTAATATTATTTTTTTCTCAATATTGTCAGATTAGTTTCATAAAATTTGAATTATATTTAAAAAAATATGAATATTTTTTTAAAAAAATATAATTCATATTTTATGAAACAGAAAAAAATAATATTACCAGTACGAAAATATATAGACATATTCATATTACTTATTTCATATCACACATCACTTAATATAAGTATTTTGGATTCATATAACATATAATAAATATGAATATTTACGGATACCGAAAACAATTGCATATCTAATCCTAAGAATTCGACTTATTTGTTTTTTTTTCATATTACAAACTGCAAAAACTTATACATATATTGAATGAAAGAAAACTTTGAATATTAAGTGATATGTGAGAGTATAACAATATCCATACACAAATTGTCATCTGCCATGAATGTAGGGGCAAATGCCTAAAAATGGTGCTATCATGCATAAAGAGTAAAGATTCAGATTAGTACTACAAATCTTGCTTGTGACAACTGAATGGAATCTCAATCAGACCGCTAAAGAACTACTAATTGACTAAACCCTCATGTAAATATCAGGTTCCCTCAATTAACATTTGAAATGAGTTCTTCCACGGTGCGGAAGGTGAATCCAAGCTCTGGAAGCGACAAATCGCTGCAACACAGTTCATTAGCTTTATTTGGAAGTCCTCTTGCTATAGACGCCTGCAAAACCAAACTCACAAGTTCAGAAACATGTAAAGAAAGCAGGTTGTGCAAATGGGAGTAATGGAATCACCAAGCCTATCAAACACTAAGCACATATCTTTATTGAAAGTGCCCAAATGTCATTTTCTTTTTCCAAATGAAATTCGGCATTTTCAAACTGATGCTTCCATCAAAATCATGAAATGGTACATTCTTTATTCGCATCTCAATCAAAATCATCAGAAGTTCTAATTTTAGTTGTCTTACTGACTTAGAATCATGCATGCTCCGGTGACTTGAAAATTTTGCATACATCAAACGCACAAAGATGTTCAAAGTTGTATTTTGTCAAAATGTTCTGTTCCATGTTCTATCCTTTACATGTTTCTGTTAATGAACTTTTTTCATTTTACAACCAACATAACCTATACAATACCAGTTGCACATCTTTAACGGATGCAGAAAGCACAAAATACTATATTTCTTAAGTTCAGAGGACACATTTTAATCTTAAATTTTGGAAGGTAAAGGAAAAACAACTGACAGAAGAACAGACCCAATGTTTTTCGTCAAGCTTGGAAAGTGAAAACCTCCATTTCTTTGATTCAACTCCATCAATATAAACAGATACGCCAGTCCAGTTTGTATGGTGAAATTCTAATCTGCACAAGCCATAGTCCAACCCAGCACCAATAGCTTTCACAAATGCCTCCTTCAGACACCAGTATCTACAATCCAACACAAAGCAGTTTAAACAAAATGTATGTGATTGCTTCCAACACAATTTATCCTAATAAGAAATCATACTAAACTTTCGCAGGTGGAGAGATTATTAATGCATAATATCCATGACGAAGGGTCTAAACTTTATGCTAGAAGTTAACTAATTTACAATGCATACACTTGTTCTTATTGCATTTAAAAAACAAAAGGACATATTAGGCTGGAGGAAATGGTCATGTATGCAAAACAGCATATAATAACTACTCAAGTCATCGTCATGATACCAAAACTGGCAATGACTAAGTACGTCAACAAATTTATCATCACTTGGGCTCTAAATGTACTTCAATAATAGACCAAGTTATAGCTGACACTAGGGGGTACTTCAATAATAGTTTTGATCTTAAATTTCATTTTAAATTAAAATAATTTCATATACTATGCAACTACAACCCTGAGACATGAATGAGATAAAGATACCTGCAAAAAATGTAGCATGTGAATGCAAGATACTCGTTCTTTTTTGAGATTTTTTCCAGAATCATAATGATGATCAAATTCAAAATTCATATACCTGTAGAACTCAGCCAACATTTCTTCTGAACTACCAGCATGTGCAATGTTCTTCCACTCTAAAGCAGTTAAATATGGCGAAAAATTATTGATGAACTCAAGTTCTGTTTCTTGCTTGGGGGTTGTAATGGAAACAATATCCAAACCAACAAGGCACAGTGGCTCAGATGCTATGCCCACATAATCTCCATGATGTGATACATTGAAGTTGAAATTTGAAAATGGAAAATCTATACTATTTTTCTGCAAAGATTGTATACAAATACAAAATTAGACAACAAGAAACTAAATAACGCATAATCCATATGTGATTTTTAAAACATTGTTCATAATGCAATGATTTTTAATTTATTTATATCAGTCTATTGAAATACCTCGCAACAAGCTTTCAACTTTGCAACCATATGCTGCACATTTCCTGCTCTCGATCCAAATTAGGATCCAATATTTCATACATAGGTGATGATTGATTTAAATCTTGAGATACATAGAAAGCAGATCTGGACCAATGAAAATGATGACTAAACAGAACAACAATCATACCAGATATGGTTTTCCCTCAGCAGTGCGGTGAATGATTATCTTGTCAGAAGGAATACCCAAAACTTCATGCACAAGTGAGTACTGAAGTAATCGACTGACAAGTGCCCGTTTCTTGTCCTCGAACTTTATGTACCTATCAATATGTAAGTTTGATGTAAGAAGATCGACCGGACCAACTTTGTGGAATGGTGCATGCTGATTACCATATAATATACACAACTCAAAACTTGATCAGCTTGCCATCATACATACAGATATATCTAGTAGAAACACAAATAGATAGTTAGACACCAGTGGATGTTTACGGCAAAAACTCATAGAGGATAAATAACATAAGCAAGTGACTAACTCGTTGAAACTGAAAAGCAAAAAACCAAACGCATTGCAGAAACAAGTACTTCCTTTATCCATTCATGTAGGTAGTATCCAGCAGCCACAACTTGATGAACCACATTAACCCTTTATGAATGATATGTTGGACTGAATCATCAAACAAGCTAAGATAATGATATGGCAAAACCTACTTTAAATCAAAATGGGAACTATGTGGCACAGTGACCAAGTCCTTCTAAAGTTCACCCTTTTCATCTCATAAGAGATGATAAATTATTTTTTGGGGCATGTTTTTGTTTAAGGTGTGGAATAGGATGACATTCTGTAGCAGCAGTGACATCCTTAAATGCACAAAAACTGGAAGGATAATGCAGTCAGGAATTAGGCAGCAGGTTATGGGCAACAAGTGCACACAGAAAAGGCATGAAAAGAGGGCAAAAGTTAAGCAAAGAACATTTGAAGCTCCTCTTTTTGCTTCCCCTTGTTAAATGTTCAAGATATTCAAGATCGAAATCCATAAATGAAAAGGAGGTAAATTAGATTTGAGCATGCACATCATACACGTCTATGTGAATACTGTCGTTCGACTTAATATTCACAATAATTTCCAGGTGTCAATGCTTAAGAGAAGCGAATGCATATCAGATTGGAATGACTCCCAAGGTAAAACAACCCCCTTTTGCTTCGGGAACAGAAGTCAATGTTCATGTACTAATCCATTGCAGGCTCAATCCTATAAAAAAAAAAGATAATTTCGAATAATTTCCCAGACGATCATCGCATACAGTTCAAGACCCATCTTTTACTCGAAAGCTATCATCTTAATCGAAAAAAAGCTCCCTTAATCTATTCTGACGAACAACAAGCCTGCGAAAGGGCAGTAATACTATCATAAGAATAAATCCAAAGTGACCTGGTGATGGCTGTCTGCTCATCCACCCGAAAGAGAGAAATAACGGATGCAAACTGAGCCTCCGAAGGATTCCACTGCGAGATGTTGACCAACCATCTTCTCACCCCATTCTCCATTTCAAGACCCCCAACAGTAACGACCCCCACAAAGTCGATGGGGGTGATCAAGATACGCGAGAAGAGAATCCCCATCATCAACTCTTGATGGTTTCAACCATTTCGCGAAGCATCGTGTCGTAACAGCCCCGGCCACGATTTACTTGGGCCGGACTTGGATCGAGATATTAGGGTTTTGGACTATTTGTTCTTTCGAAACCTTGGCCGCTGTGTGGCGTCATCGAGAAGAGAGATCGGGAACTACGTAGCTCGAGTTCGGTCCTCAAAAAGGTCGCCTAGAGCTTACTATTCACAGCTCCTATTCACAATCTCAACCCTTTAAAAAATAATAAAGATATTATTATTTTATTATTTATAATTCTAATATTATCGATTTTATTTTATTTTTTATTTCCATAACTTGTTGCTTCCTCGTTGTTTGTGGCTAATGACTCTCATTATTGACGGTCATCATCAACATAGCTCACTATCATGCTTATTATTATCATCGATATCGTTAGTTGTTCACTATTATCAATGATATCGTTGGTCGTCTTCTCGATGTTCTTCGAGAAGAAAGAAAATGATATTTATATTCATTTATAAATAATAGTTTGAAAATATTAAAAATTTAAAAATATAATATAAATAGTAAAACTGGATTACAAATAATAATCTCATAAATATATTATCTTTTGAGCATTTTACCTAAAAATATGATTGTTGAGTTTTTATTAAATGACACCCACCTAACTTATTTTTACCCTATGGATAATCTTTTTAATAATTTGATGAAAATATCTTATGCCCTTCACCAACTGCCCTCAATCACCTTTGTCATCACCGTATGTTCTCACCATGAGTTGGATTATTTGTCATTTTCTCCCTTCTCTCTTTTCCTCTCCTCTCCTCCTTTATTATCTCGGTACAACGTTGCTTATGAATTACAACCTTATTATCTTCCTTAATAAAGCCATAGCCATTGTTTCTCTTTCTTCACGGTTGAAGGTGGATCCCTTTGATTCGACTCGTGAGGTCTCTGTCGGAAACGAATAATAAAAGTGCAAATCGTGAATGTGGCACAGGTAAAGAAGGAGGGTGGACGATGATGATAGAGACGATCGATGAAGGACGAAAGATATTTTTATCAAATTAATAAAAAAAGTCTCAAGATAAAAATCAATTAGGAAAATATTATTTGGTAAAATGGGTTTTTTAGATAAAATGTCTTTTTTTATACAAGATATTTGATATCTAAATGTTTTATTTAAATTAGTTTTTTATCTATTCATCCCAATTACATCCTCCATCTACTCGTAGTAATACTAAAACTACATCTCACATGATTAGTGTTAGTCCTACGTAATCTAAACTGTATTGTCTGAGATTTATCTCTACAAACTAAGTTTAATATAGAATAAAATAACGTAGGCTTCAAAATTAGGAGCCCACGTCAATTACGGAATGTTCCGAGCTGGGTCGGTCCGACCTGGTCCGGTTCGTCTGGACCGCATCCGTCCAAGGTTTTTAAGTGTCGACCTCCTCGCGTTGCCATTCCAGCCACACGCCGGTCTAGGGTTTTACGATCTCACCTCCGACGCTCGCTTCTCGCTACGCCTCCATCGGGGATTCATTCGAGTTGCGATTTCACGTCCGAGACGATGGTGCGGAGTCTCAAGAATCCCAAGAAGGCTAAAAGAAAGAATAAGGTGTTTCCCAACTCCTGCAGCTTCTCTTTTTTCCTCCACCATCTATCCAATTAAAGTTGTGCCTTTCTTCTCTTGTAGGGATCGAAGAAGAGCGAGTCTTCCTCGGTGCCGTCCGCACCGGCTAAGGTGAGACGAAAAAGTGATGGTTGAGTTCTTATGAATCAAGTTCTTTTGAAGGTTGAATTTAATTGTCGAAGCACTGACGATTTGGATATATTGGTTGAGTTTCTGATGTTTAGGGTGTCTTTATTGTTTCGTTTTGTCTTTGCTTAGGTATGGCAACCCGGTGTAGATCAGTTAGAAGAGGGTGAAGAGCTGCAGTTTGATCCTTCGACATACAATTACCTACGTGCATTTAGTATTGGATGGCCCTGTTTGAGGTTGAATTGAAAAGACAATAATTTGATTTTTTTTGTTGTTGTAGAGCAGTTTCTTGTATTATTAATTTTTTTTGTTTTTACATTTTGCTCTGTTGTTGCAGTTTTGACATAGTGCATGATTCTTTGGGATTGATTCGGTCAGAGTTTCCACACACATTTTATGGTGTTGCTGGAACCCAGGTACTTTTCCTGCTACTTTTAGTCTTAAAGTTTGTATATACTTACAGAAATATTGATGAAGAAATCCATCAAGTGAATGTTTGCTGTCAAATTCTTATGTTGTGGATGCAAAATGGGCAGGAGTTGATATAGTAATCAGGTTCCTCTTCACTATTTGTGGTGTTAAGGACGTTTATGTTTTATTTGCAGCAACTTGATGTATTGAGAGATGTATAATAATCAACTATGTTTGCAAAAGGTTAATCCAGTTCATAAAGTGGGTGGACGATTAAATCCTAGTTGGAATCAGAGTAAGAAACTCTTTCTCACAAGTTTAGTCAAGATAGGAAAGTCAAGGGTGAACTATGCCTCATCAGCAACTTCTATTAGTAACTGGATATACTTTTCTGATTTTTATTGTCTTCAAATTGAAAAGGTTACTAGTTCTTTTCTGATAGGGAAAGTCGGATATCGTTTCTGGAGTTGTCAGCTTTCAGATGCTAAATTTTACATTTCTTTTTTCTGTTCTCTCCTTTGTATAATTTTACATGTAGCATTCTCTTTGTCACATCCTATTGACATGGACCTTACTTTGATCAAATGCCCCTGAAAGTTTAAAACATCTTGTTGGATTTAGCCTACAAGATTGGTTTTAGCTAGAGAAATCATACCAATGTTTGTGTTCTTGTTGATAATAGTAAATCAATATATCATCTGGAGATCTAGAAGTTCTAGATGGTTGTTACTAAAATAAAACTTGATAATCAAACCCATGAGTGGTCGAAGCAAGAAATTGGAATATAACAAAAAGGAGAAAATGAATTACTATAGTTGTGATGACAACTGACAAGAGCTTGGAGTAGTAACTATCAAAATGTTTTTTTTTTCAACTACCTTTTCAATAGTGTACAAGTAGCTAAATTGGTCAATACTAGCTACAAATACTTACATGAGACTAAACAGGTCATTTGGACAAGATTCCATCAACAAGATGAATCATGTTGCACCTCCTCAAATAATTAGTTTAAAGCTCCTTACCTCAGTAATAATGCTTAATTGAAACTTGGGTCTCAAGTGTCTGAGTCATGGTTAGCATCTTTGCATGTAGATGTAAGATTATATATATTGGTTCCCCCTAAAACTTAAAAATGTCTTGATCCTTGTGACGTGTGTAGATCTGCTGTTTGATAAAGCTCGTTGCATCTTTGGTATTGGCCACTTAGATAATAAACTTAATTTTATTATCTTTGCTTAGTTGTTGTTTATTGTCAATAATTTGAGCCACCTTAATAATCAACTTAATGTTCTTCAAAGAGCTATATTTGTATCGGAGTAGACTAGAGATATGAACTTGCAGCTAGATAAAAATAAGCTACTGATCATATTGGATAGTTTGTCTTAAAGATGTGATTCTATTTGTGCTTGGCAGGCCGAGCAAGCATCCTGGAATTATCTTGGAATTTTTAAGCTCTCAAATATATCTGGGAAGAAGCGTGAACTAGTCCCTGTTTCGACTGCTGACAATGATGTTGACATGGATAGTGAGAGCAGCAGTGATGAAGATGATGATGATGAAGATGAGAAATCTTCACAACCTGTTCTACATGTGAGTAATCTGTTTCATGTCTCTGATGCTCTACTTGGAGATTACAAGTTTTGTTCACTAATAACATGTAACAGTTGCATAAAGTGGCTCATCAAGGATGTGTAAATCGCATACGCTCCATGATCCAAAGACCTCATATATGTGCTACATGGGCTGATACTGGTCATGTCCAGGTTAGTGACACCTTCAGAAATTTGCCTCTTGAATAAATGGCTACAGTTTATTTTGCATGTAATGTACCATCATTGTAAATGTTGTCCACAGGCACCAAATTGAATCTTGATCTGTCAACTGTTTTGGTTCTTGTACTTTGAAGTGGTTCCCTAAGTCTGTCACATGCATATTGCTTCATTGCATACAACTGGATAACTTTGAATAAGTTGCATGTTTGCAACTAATTTAGATAAATTATCACCATAAAGGATTACACTGCCCTGATAAACTCATGATAAAATGTCAGCCATGCATACAAGCACAAGAGATCAATTAAATTGGACATAAACTTTCATTTTTACATACTTTATATATGCAAGATGTATTGGGAGTAAAATTTTCCCTATGCAAAATATAGGAGCAAAATGATCAACTCAGCACATCAGTTTTAGATGACTATTTTTCTTAGAACTTGGAAACCTATAAAGTTTTTCTTCAAGTGATATTATATACGTACTGCTGACTTTATGGTTGTTTAGCTGTTCATGACCAAAATCTCTTGCTCCATTTTTATGCAGGTTTGGGACATAAGCACACTTTTGAATGCTTTAGCAGAATCTGTTTCAGACACAACCGTTGGAGGAAATAGCATACATCGACTCTCTCCCATTGTAAAGTTTGGTGGTCACAAAGATGAAGGCTATGCTATTGATTGGAGTCCTATTGTTCCTGGAAGACTTGTCTCTGGTACCTCTAATGCATGCTAAAATTTGTGTGGTTACTTCATCTTAGGATTTCCTTTTAATGTGTGTTTGTCATCTACTATTGTTGCTCAAGGTGATTGCAATAGTTCTATTCACTTGTGGGAACCTTCTGCTGAAACGTGGAATGTGGATTCAAGTCCCTTTGTTGGACATGCTGCTAGTGTGGAAGATTTACAAGTAGGTTTCTTACTATCCTTGATATTTTATATTGTCAACCTTCAAAATATTCTGATTTAGCAAATCTTAATTGATCTTGATTACCGTTTTGCTATTCTTGCAGTGGAGTCCAACAGAAGCTGATGTTTTTGCTTCATGTTCAGTGGATGGAACTATAGCAATATGGGATACCAGACTGGGAAAATCGCCAGCACTTTCTGTAAAGGCACACAACACTGATGTCAATGTTATCTCATGGAATCGGTATCAAATTTTATTTTGTTTGAACATCTGCTTGTGATTCATCTTTTAATTCAGATTTCCTTGCTTTTATTTTTTTATTAGACTAGCAAGCTGTATGATTGCTTCCGGAAGCGATGATGGTACCTTTTCTATTCGTGATCTTAGACTGATTAAGGTAATTCTTTATCTTTTTTCTGTTGTAATCTTGCTTCAATAAGATATGGAATGGATTCAGACAATTGGCCGATGCACTTTTACATCTGATTCACCATTGAGCTTTGTTTCAAATGAAAAGTAATCTGATTTATTAAATATCGTTTCCTATTGTATTAATGAAGATGCATTGTCCAGGAGTTTGTGATACTTGTGTCATGTGCTACTTAAAATAGAACAATTTCCTGCACCATAACTTTTAGCCTATGGTGCAGTTAGAAATGATGATACCTGCAGTGAAAAGCTGTTGCCCAAGATTTTTCTTAATGATACTTTAATTTTACAAGTGATATTTCATTGTTAGTTTGTTTATGTACGTTGTAGAGATCTACATCATACATGCTATGGATTTGCTTTTCTTCCTCGTATAGGAACTTTTGTCCCTCTTTTGATTATAATTTTTCATAATCATCATGATGTCAGTTACATTTGTGAGTTGATTTCATATTTTGTGTTGTGAAAATGAACAACAAAATCACTTTTCTAGCAGTCTAGGGAATTATTTTTAAGTATTTTTTCCAAATCTCTTTTAATCAAGATATCTTTTTGCACTCACTTGGATCTTTTATCATTTGTTCAGTTTGATCTGTCTGTCAAATAAGAAAGAAAACAAATGCTAGTTTATTTACTCCAGTATTGTTCCAGTGCACCAATAAAGCTAGTCATGTTGTGGAAAACTGTGATTGGAATTTGGGCATTTTATTCTTCTCGTTCATTTTGTTCTCTTAGCTCTATGGTGGTTGGTGCTGAAATTAGTTGTATGATTCATTAAACTTTTCACCATACAGGGTGATTCATTAGTGGCTCACTTTGAGTATCACAAACAACCCATTACATCCATCGAGTGGAGCCCTCATGAAGCATCTACTTTAGCTGTTGCATCTGCAGATAATCAGTTGACGTGAGTATTCTATTCACAAAGGCCCAGTCCAAAGGACAACCCCCTTCCTCTCTCTGCCTCCTCGCTTTTTCTTTCTCCCAATTTTTCTCTTTTGATGGTTTACATGTGTGTTTATGTTTCTGGAAGTCATTTGATATGTTTTTTCTCTTTTTCATAATCAGGATATGGGACCTTTCATTAGAAAAGGATGAAGAGGAGGAGGCAGAATTTAAAACTAAGATGAAAGAGCAAGTGAATGTGCCCCAAGACTTACCACCACAACTGCTTTTTGTTCATCAGGTATTTATTACCTTCCAGCTATTTTGTGCTCGAGTTGTTGGTTTGCTCAAATTAATGGATGTTAGTCTACATGTTGTATGGTTGGTGATTCTGACTTATGTTCGGTGGGTCTTGGCTGAATCCATAACTAAATCTTGATCATTTATATGGCTAGTTTGTACTAAGCTAGTTATATAAATAATTAGTCATCGTGAAACCATTATATTATGGATTAAAACACTTGTTAGTTGACTTGGAGAGTTTTATTTTGGGATGAACAGGGTCAAAAGGATTTGAAGGAATTGCATTGGCACACACAGATACCGGGAATGGTCATGTCTACGGCAGCTGATGGCTTCAACGTTTTGATGCCTGCAAATATTGACACTACACTTCCTTCGGCTGATGCCTAATCTATTTAGGCGAAGAGCATATCCGGACAATGCATCACCAACTGCAGTCGAAATGCCCCAAGATCCTGTTCTCTAGCTGGCATCAGTTTTGGTCTTATTGGTAGCGACTCAATGTTTGTCTTTGATCTATGCTTTAATCAACTTTTGTTCTTATCTAAGTGTAACAGAATTTCTTTAAGCAGGTGTGCCTGTACTATTTCTACTATGAATCAGTTATCCATCGCCCAAACATTCTAAGAACTGTCAAAAAAAAAAAAAAGAACTGTCAAGATGTGTCGAGGGAAGAGCATAACGTTTTCCTTTTTCCTTGAAAACATTGTATGTTTGGTTAGCATAGCTTAGAAACCCTACCAATACCTTATTGAAACTAATATTTCTCAAAGCCAAGTAGTTTTGCAAGGTCAAATAGTGTTATTCGCCTACACCTGATAACAGTGTATCTCATCTTTTGGCTAAAACTCAAGGATTTGGCCACAGTTTCAATATTAATCTATCACATCAACGTCCAGATGTGATGTCAAATAGATAAATATTCTCTTACTGTTTGACAATTAGACAAATATTCTCTTATTGCTTTGGATCGGAGTAAGGAAGTTTGTTCAAACGTAGAAGATTATGTTAGCAACTTTCGGAGAACAAATTAGAATTGATAAATATTATGATAAGAATAAACATTATTTGCTTAGAAAGGACTAGGTGGCTAGATTAGAAATAATAATGGATTTAAAATTTAATATATTGAAAAAGTTAAACACACAAATGATATATTGAAGAACAATATCATAGATGTAAAAAGATTTAAAGATAGAATTATAGTTCTAAAATTAATAAAAAATTATTTATTAAGACAACTATAAAGTACTATAAAGTAATTTATTTATTAAGATAATTAATGAAAATATATAGGGAGAAAAAAAAGATTCATATATAATTTTTATTAACTTAGAGAAAGTGTATCATATAGTTTTTAAAGACATACTACGGTTTGATTTTGGAAAAGAAAAATGTATCTACTAATTATATTAATATTATTAAAGATATATATGGTAGAACTATACAAATTATAGCTACTAATTATATCTACTAATTATAGCTACTAGTGGTAGAACTATACAAAGTGTTTAGTGAATTTTTTATTAACATATGACTACGATCCATATTAAGTCATTATCTTTTCACATTGATAATGAATTAATTTATTAGTTACTTACATGATAGATATGTAAGTTATCTATTGATATCGTCTTAACTAATTGAGAGTCTAAGTAAAATTAATTATAAACTTAAGTTATAGTGGTAAGCCTTAGAAAATAAAAGTCTTTGATTAAGTAGCATGAATATAAAAAAATAATTTTAGTAATTCTAAAAATAGATAAGAGAATATAGTTAAATTGAATGGACAAGAAGTTATTTTAAGTAAAAGCTTTTAGTATCTTGGATCAATTATTGAATAAGATGGAAAATGCTTAAGATTACTAGGTGAGTTAGGAGTCCTATATGATCATTGAACTATACCTTTGAAATTAAAAGAAAAAAATTATAAAATAATTATGAGATCACTAATGCTTTATGGATTTAAGTATTGAACAGTAAAGAAAAAATATAATTTTTTTTATGTTATTGAGATGATAATATTGAGATTACTATATAAAGTTAATAGGAAAGATAGATAAAAAAATTATTAATGAACAACTAGATATCGAAGTAGAGGATAAGATAACATGTACATATGATTTTAATAGACATGTAATAGTCAATCAAATTAAATGATTAATATTAATGATATAAAAAGAGATAACATGAAGATATAAATTTTTTAATAGAAATAATAAATAAAAATAAATATTTTTAAATTTAATTATATATTATATATTTTAATGATAATAAAAAATCATGTAGCCATTCCGAAATAATTTAAACTTTTAATTATATTATTGTTGAAGGGTTTGACAGTTGCTTGGAACCCACTTCATTATTAATTATGTATCTCAGCTCCTTTTTTAGGCGATTAGAGTCACAAACAGCAGATATGACTAAAGCAGAACGGTTCAGTCACGCTTTGCCGCCTTTCCACATTGGCAATATGGACAGCACGAGTTTTGCGTGGGACCAAAGGGAATGTTGTAATTAGGAGAAGACCAAACATGGCAGCGATGCAGAGAAATAAAAAGGAAGAATTACTTTGATCTGTCACATTTCGCAGCATTGCCGCAGCTTTAATCTTCGTTATATCAAAATTTTATTATGACGTAATTAATTTATGTCACCTGCATCATTTAATTTTCCACCATTTATTTCCTACAGGATATTAGGTTTCATATGGGATCGGGCGACAACTACTGTCATGCCCTACTTATTGAAGGATCGCTCCAAATCGAGAAGATAGCAACACCGACAGGGAGGAAGGAAGCAGCACCAGTACTCGATCACTCCAACTTAAGCGGGGAGAAGCTTTGATCTGAGGCCATCATTTAGATTGCGGCGGGAGCATCTGTCTGCAGGAGTTTGATGGAAACTCCGCCCACAGTGACGCTCCCGGTGCGGAGAACCAGGGTGACCACCAACTGGTCGGCGTCCTACCCCCCCCCCCCCCCCCCCCCCCCCCCCCCCCCCCCCCCCCCCCCCCCCCCCCCCCCCCCCCCCCCCCCCCCCCCCCCCCCCCCCCCCCCCCCCCCCCCCCCCCCCCCCCCCCCCCCCCCCCCCCCCCCCCCCCCCCCCCCCCCCCCCCCCCCCCCCCCCCCCCCCCCCCCCCCCCCCCCCCCCCCCCCCCCCCCCCCCCCCCCCCCCCCCCCCCCCCCCCCCCCCCCCCCCCCCCCCCCCCCCCCCCCCCCCCCCCCCCCCCCCCCCCCCCCCCCCCCCCCCCCCCCCCCCCCCCCCCCCCCCCCCCCCCCCCCCCCCCCCCCCCCCCCCCCCCCCCCCCCCCCCCCCCCCCCCCCCCCCCCCCCCCCCCCCCCCCCCCCCCCCCCCCCCCCCCCCCCCCCCCCCCCCCCCCCCCCCCCCCCCCCCCCCCCCCCCCCCCCCCCCCCCCCCCCCCCCCCCCCCCCCCCCCCCCCCCCCCCCCCCCCCCCCCCCCCCCCCCCCCCCCCCCCCCCCCCCCCCCCCCCCCCCCCCCCCCCCCCCCCCCCCCCCCCCCCCCCCCCCCCCCCCCCCCCCCCCCCCCCCCCCCCCCCCCCCCCCCCCCCCCCCCCCCCCCCCCCCCCCCCCCCCCCCCCCCCCCCCCCCCCCCCCCCCCCCCCCCCCCCCCCCCCCCCCCCCCCCCCCCCCCCCCCCCCCCCCCCCCCCCCCCCCCCCCCCCCCCCCCCCCCCCCCCCCCCCCCCCCCCCCCCCCCCCCCCCCCCCCCCCCCCCCCCCCCCCCCCCCCCCCCCCCCCCCCCCCCCCCCCCCCCCCCCCCCCCCCCCCCCCCCCCCCCCCCCCCCCCCCCCCCCCCCCCCCCCCCCCCCCCCCCCCCCCCCCCCCCCCCCCCCCCCCCCCCCCCCCCCCCCCCCCCCCCCCCCCCCCCCCCCCCCCCCCCCCCCCCCCCCCCCCCCCCCCCCCCCCCCCCCCCCCCCCCCCCCCCCCCCCCCCCCCCCCCCCCCCCCCCCCCCCCCCCCCCCCCCCCCCCCCCCCCCCCCCCCCCCCCCCCCCCCCCCCCCCCCCCCCCCCCCCCCCCCCCCCCCCCCCCCCCCCCCCCCCCCCCCCCCCCCCCCCCCCCCCCCCCCCCCCCCCCCCCCCCCCCCCCCCCCCCCCCCCCCCCCCCCCCCCCCCCCCCCCCCCCCCCCCCCCCCCCCCCCCCCCCCCCCCCCCCCCCCCCCCCCCCCCCCCCCCCCCCCCCCCCCCCCCCCCCCCCCCCCCCCCCCCCCCCCCCCCCCCCCCCCCCCCCCCCCCCCCCCCCCCCCCCCCCCCCCCCCCCCCCCCCCCCCCCCCCCCCCCCCCCCCCCCCCCCCCCCCCCCCCCCCCCCCCCCCCCCCCCCCCCCCCCCCCCCCCCCCCCCCCCCCCCCCCCCCCCCCCCCCCCCCCCCCCCCCCCCCCCCCCCCCCCCCCCCCCCCCCCCCCCCCCCCCCCCCCCCCCCCCCCCCCCCCCCCCCCCCCCCCCCCCCCCTCAGCATCGATGTCCTCAAGCAGCGGCGTAATACCCAGCTTGAGCTTTCCCTTCTTCTTGGGGCCCTGCTCTTCGGTTCCGTCGCTTCCCTCTTCCCTGGGCTCTTCGGTTCCGTCGCTTCCCTTCTTCCTGTGCGCCAGCCTAACGAAGCTGCCCACGAACTCGCCGTAGTCCGGGCCGGCGAGGTCACCGTAAGGAACCGCGACGTAGACGTCGAAGCGAGCTGTCTCGTTGGTGGTCACCTTAATATCATTGATCTGAAGCACCTCCACCTTCTCTTGCTTCTCCTTCTTCTTGCGGTTCTTCTTCGGCCTTGCCACGATCACCCGCAGCGGGTTGCTCGCGTCGAGCGCCATGGGCGTCGTCCCGAATTCTCCCACGCGCGTCAGCGACAGCTCTGTCGTGGACTTGGACTTCGTCTCTGCCGTCTTCTGGCAATTAATTTTGCCCAGCCATGGGAGAGGAACTTGCTCGAACGTGTACCGAAGCTTGGTCGGGTTGAGGCAGTCCCCCATCTGCACAGTATACAACAGTTACGTATATATACATTATATATGTACGGTTCTGTAACATTTGCAGGGATGGGTATAAATTGGAGACAGCATCTGTCTTGCCTTGACTTTGACGAGCTGCTCGTTCTCGTCGTGGAAGAGGAAGGTGCTGTCCAACCAGTCGTTGTCTTCGAACTCGACGCGGTTGCCGCGGAGGTTGCGGTAGATGTCCCACATGCGGTCGACATTGCTATGGTGGCAGAAGAAAACAGAATCGCGGGCGGCGGTGGAGAAGTCGCCCAGTTTTCCTTGTATCCGCCCGGCTCTCCGACCCACATGTGCACCGCATTGTGGATGAATTCCAGCTGCCCGTTAGCCTCCTGGATCTCCTTCTCCCCCGCGCGCACGGGATCCCCCATGAACAGCTCCGCCAGCGACAGGCTGTGCTTGAACGTCTTCTGTATGAAGCAGAGGTTCTCTCGAATGATCTCGCTGTCGGAGGCAGGGTTTTCGGTGTAGGCGTACTTGAGGTCGACGATCTTGGATGGTGTTGGTCCCGTTTCGTGTCATTCAGCGGGGATGACGGTTCCTTGAAGATGGCTGGGAACGTCATGCCGTCCTTGGTGTCCCAGTTCCAGAAGGGGATGGTGAAGGTGTCGTCGTCGATGAGCTTGCCGAGGATCCGCTCGTAGAAGTGGAGGTAGTAGCGGTGCCAGGGGAGGAAGATCCAGCTGAAGTGGACCTGGACGGGCACGTCGTCGGTATTTTGCTGGTAGTAGGCGTAGTTGCAGTACTGGCAGTGGACGTTCGCCTGCTGGTAGTAGTTCCAAGGGTGGTCTGCCGGCAGATTCTTCATCCTCCTCACGGCCTCTTTGTACTTGTCCATATACTCCTGATCATCCTTCACGAGGTGGGCCGGCCGCCGCACCCGGAGGGGCGTAGCGGGAAAGTCGTACTCCAAGATCTTCTCACTGCCGCTGTAAGGCGGGCAGCAGTGGTTGTCGAGGGCAGGTGCGGTGGCGTCGTGGCACTTGGACAGATCCGGCGGCATTATCGGCTTCGCCAGAACTTTGGGTCCTGCGGTCAAGCCATAAAGCCCTCCTAACCCCAACAGCATGTCTCGCCGATCCAGTAGTGACGGAGACTGCTGCTGGCGGGCGGCATCGCTGCGGTCATCTTTATTCCCCTCGCGGCATGTCACGCCAGTGACGTGGAGGCGGCGGGACCTTTCCCGATGGAGGAGGCATGCAGAGGAAGCTCCGGTGATGCTAGAGTTCAACTGGAGAGACATCTCTACTAGCGTTCAGTAGGCCACAAAGAGAGTGAGAGAGAAGGGGCGAGCAAATGGATCGAACACTAACCAAGGCGGGTGATGAGCAGCCCTTCACCGGTCCTGCTTAAATAGAACAGTGAGCTCGTAGACAGGGCGGACTGGATAAACATCATGAAGAGCTCACCTCCCCGTTGCTGAATAGCCTTCATGACGAAAGGACCACCACCGCTATTCCAATCGGCACAGCTGGAGATTTTCTCCTACATCATGCGCATACACGAATATTTAAATAAGACCAACCATATTAATCCACGTATGCCGACGACGAATGTTTCTGATGATACATGGTCGACGTGTTCTCTCCCGATAGTCCTCCTTAAAAGGGTCCGTGTATCTACTTCTCCATGCGATGCCTTGCCACGAGATAAACGAGGAATCTCATTAATTTGACAATTGTTCAAGTACTCAAAAAGGCAATAATATCCCCCTTTTTTATCAAAATAAAAAATATACTACTGTTTTATTTTTATCTTCAGTAGAAGATGAGATATAAATAAATCATTTAATATAATATGATATGTGCTTAGAAGATCTTGAAACGTGATAATTTAAATAGATGAAATAATTAATTTTAATAATACGAGAAGAGATAAATAAAATCTAAAAAGTACTTAATAGATATTATAAATATTATAAACTTGATTAAATATATAACATTTTATAAATCTTAATGATAATAAAAAATTTATAAAATCGATCTCAAATAATTAGAACTTAAGATTTTATGATTGTCAAAGTATTTATCCATTACTACGAACCCACTATACTAATTAAGCAGCTCAGCTTCTTTTTGAGGTAATTATATTCACACACGGCAGATATGAACACGAAGGATGCTTCAGTCAAGCAATGCCTTCTTTCCACAATGGAATTATCGACACCACGAGTTTTGCTTGGACCAAAGTGCATGTCAGTTGTCATTAAGAGAAGACCAAACATGGCAGCTATGCAGAGAAATAAAAAGGAAAAATTACTTTGCTCTGTCACATCTCTCTGCATTTCGATTCATACCGCAGCTTCAATACACGTTATATCAAAATTTTAGTCTACCATAATTATAGCAAGATCTTTTCACAAATGAACCAAGATTGTTACTTGTGTTTCCTTAATCATTGCATAATGATGCTTCATACAAAACATATACGAATGGTTTTATACATTATATCTATAATAAAGAATATAATAAATTATTGTTTTAACCTTAAGTCAATTGTTCCACAACAAACATCAGGACGCATCATATCTTAAAGTTGTATAGAGAGTAGAGAAGAGGTTAGTTTATGTCGTTATTGAACAGTTAAAAATATCGATGGATGTAGTATTACACTAACCATTCGACATAGTCAAAGATTGCTTGTACGTAGTCACTTGTACAGCTGATGATACCAACACGTACATATGGGATCGGGCGACTGCTACTGTCATACCCTACTTGTTGAAGGAACGCAACAACGACAGGGAGGAAGGAAGAAGAACCAATACACGATCACTCCAACTTAAGCGGGGAGAAGCTGTGATCTGAGGCCATCATTTAGATGACGGCGGGAGTATCTGTTTGCAGGAGTTTGATGGAAACTCCACCCACAGTCACGCTTCCGGTGCGGAGAACCAGGGTGACCACCAACTTGTCGGCGTCCTCAGCATCGATGTCCTCAAGCAGCGGCGTAATACCCAGCTTGAGCTTTCCCTTCTTCTTGGGGCCCTGCTCTTGGGTCCCGTCGCTTCCCTTCTTCCTATGCGCCAGCCTCACGAAGCTGCCCGCGAACTCGCCGTAGTCGGGTCCGGCGAGGTCACCGTAAGGAACGGCGACGTAGACGTCGAAGCGAGCCGTCTCGTTGGTGGTCACCTTAATATCCTTGATCTGGAGCACCTCCACCTTCTCTTGCTTCTCCTTCTTCTTGCGGTTCTTCTTCGGCCTTGCAACGATCACCCGCAGCGGGTTGCTCGCGTCGAGCGCCTTGGGTGTCGTCGCGAATTCTCCCACCCGCTTCAGCGACAGCTCTGCCGTGGACTTGGACTTCGTCTCTGCCGTCTTCTGGCAATTGATTTTGCCCAGCCATGGGAGGGGAACTTGCTCGAACGTGTACCGAAGCTTGGTCGGGTTAAGGCAGTCCCGGATCTGCACAGTATACAACAGTTATGTGTACAACGTTTCTATTGCATTTGCAGGGATGGGTATATATTCGAGACAGCATCTGACTTGCCTTGACTTTGACGAGCTGCTCGTTCTCGTCGTGGAACAGGAAGGTGCTGTCCAACCAGTCGTTGTCTTCGAACTCGACGCGGTTGCCGCGGAGGTTGCGGTAGATGTCCCACATGCGGTCGACATTGCTATGGTGGCAGAAGAAAACAGAATCGCGGGCGGCGGTGGAGAAGTCGCCCATGTTTTCCTTGTATCTGTCCGGCTCTCCGACCCACATGTGCGCCGCATTGTGGATGACTTCCAGCTGCCCGTTAGCCTCCTGGATCTCCTTCTCCCCCGCGCGCACGGGATCCCCCATGAACAGCTCCGCCAGCGACAGACTGTGCTTGAACGTCTTCTGTATGAAGCAGAGGTTCTCCCGTATGATCTCGCTGTCGGATGCGGTGTTTTCGGTGTAGGCGTACTTGAGGTCGAGGATCTTGCCGTCCTTGACGTGACGTTGGTCGCGTTTCGGGTCGTACAGCGGGGATGCCGCATCCTGGAAGATGGCGGGGAACGTCATGCCGTCCTTGGTGTCCCAGTTCCAGAAGGGGATGGTGAAGGTGTCGTCGTCGATGAGCTTGCCGAGGATCCGCTCGTAGAAGTGGAGGTAGTAGCGGTGCCAGGGGAGGAAGATCCAGCTGAAGTGAACCTGGACGGGCACGTCGTCGGTATTTTGCTGGTAGTAGGCGTCGTTGCAATACTGGCAGTGGATGTTCGCCTGCTGCTTGTAGTTCCAAGGGTGATCTGCCGGCAGGTTCTTCATCCTCCTCACGGCCTCTTTGTACTTGTCCATATACTCCTGATCATCCTTCACGAGGTGGGCCGGCCGCCGCACCCGGAGGGGCGTAGCGGGAAAGTCGTACTCCAAGATCTTCTCACTGCCGCTGTAAGGCGGGCAGCAGTGGTTGTCGAGGGCAGGTGCGTTTGCATCGTGGCACTTCGACAGATCAGGCGGCATTATCGGCTCCGCCAGAACTTTGGGCCCAGCGGTCACGCCGTAAAGCCCTCCTAACCCCCCCAACAGCATGTCGCGCCGATCCAGCAGCAACCGGGACCGCTGATGCCGGGCGGTGTCGCTGCGGTCATCATTACCCCGCTGGCGGCATGTCACGCCGTGGACGTGACCGCGGCCGTGGCGGCGGCACTTTTCCCGATGGAGGAGGCATGCAGAGGAAGCTCCGGTGAGGCTAGTGTTCAACACGAGAGACATGTCTACTAGTGTTCAGTAGGCCACAGAGAGAGAGAGAGAGAGAGAGAGAGAGAGAGAGAGAGTCTACAGGGAAAGGAGGGGCCAGCAAATGTAGCGAGCACCGGCCATGGCGGGTGATGAGCAACCCTTCACTGGTACTCCTTAAATAGAACACTGAGCTCGTCGCTAGGGCGTCTGGATAAGCATCATGGAGGGCGGAGCTCTTCGTTTCACTCCCGTTGTTGACTAGCCTTCACAACGGAAGGACCACCATGGCTGTTCCTCGCGCAGGAGATATTCTCCTACATCTGGCCCACACACGAATATTTAAATACAGCCAAGCATATCTTGACACGTTACCGCGTAAGCTAGGGATGAATCGTTTCTGTCGACGCATGCTGGACGTGTCCTCTCATAGTAGTCCTCTTAAGAGTGTCCGTATATCTACTAGTCCACGAGATACCGGGCCGCGAGATAAACGTGAAATGTCATTGTTCAGCTACTCTAGCGAAGGCAAAAATATCTCCCGCTATACCAACATGAAAAACAAGAGTAAAATAATTCTGTCTTCGAAAAACGATAATATCGGAAAACTATGGAGTGGAGGTTGTCTTAGGAAATCACATAATATAATCCAAAAAAAATTAACTAAAATAGATCGAGATATAATTATATATGATGATACTAGCTAGCCTAAACGATAGAGGTCCTGACTATTAATAACAAGGTCATGATGCTAACAATATATATATATATATATATATATATATATATATATATATATATATATATATATATATATATATATATATATATATATATATAATAGTTTTCTAATAATTTTTTTGATTTTTTCAAAGGCCGAGCTCTAATATTCAACAAAAATCTTCACCCCAAATTATTGTGTACCACAAATTTTAAAGGAAGAGAAAAAAAATTAATCATATTAATTCTGTACAGTAAAATGACTATTTTTTCTCAGAGTTATATGGTCACACAAATTAGGCATTCAATCTTATCTTCATTCTTAACCAACATATAGAGATCAACTTTTGATCGGTCTCTCAAATTATTTACTTGGATTGTGCCATAATTATTTTCAGGCTTTTCCTCCCAATCAAGATGCAATCACTTATGCCTCGACGTAGATTACTAATTATGCTTTAGAATGATGCGCAGACACCAAACCCTATAAAAGAAAGTTCATGCGTTTAGAGGCTTGTGATAATAGATTATAGAAATTAAAATAGCCGAGAACATATAAATCCACAGTTTCGGATATTAATGTTCTCGTAGAATTGATGGTATCATCATCATTGTCAATTAAAATGCTGAGTTATGTTGAATATTATAGTGCTTATGTCTCTCAAATCAGATTAGATTATCAAATAAAAAATAATTTTTGAAAAGCTCAGACGATATTATTTAAGAATCTATCTTATATAGATATATATATATAGATATATATATATATATCTATATATATATATATATAGATATATATATATATAGATATATATATATATTATATATATATATATCTATATATATATATTATATATATATATCTATATATATATATATCTATATATATATATATCTATATATATATATCTATATATATATATTATATATATATATATATAGATATATATATATAGATATATATATATATATCTATATATATATATATAGATATATATATATAGATATATATATATATATATATTATATATATATATTAGATAATAAGTATTTAGATAACGAAATCCTAAAGCTAGGAAAAGAAATTATAAGTATTTAGATAACGAAATCCTAAAGCTAGGAAAAGAAATTATAAGTATTTAGATAACGAAATCCTAAAGCTAGGAAAAGAAATTATAAGTATTTAGATAACGAAATCCTAAAGCTAGGAAAAGAAATTATAAGTATTTAGATAATGTAAGTACACCATATTATGGATATAAAAGGATGCATAGAGGCTTTAGTTATAGATGGAAAAATGAAGATGATGATATGATCATAGATTTTATAGATTTGTATGATTTTATAATTATAAATACTTAATTTCGAAAAAGGAATGAATATATGATTACTTATAAGAGTGGTCACAACTACAGTGAAATAGATTTTTTTTACTAGAAAATCAGATAAAGTTATTTCTAAGTATTGTAAAGTTTTATCTAATAAAAGTTTGACAAATCAATAAAAGTATCAAACATTTACAATATAAGAAAGATAGTAAATTTATAAGAGCTAAATGGTAAAATTTTAAATATTGTAATATAAATATTTTTAAAAATAAAATGGAAAGCAAGATGATTTTAAATTTAGATAAAGATAATATTAATATTATTTGGCCTGGCTAATAAAATTATAAGTTTAACAAAGAAGATTTTTAATAAAACTAAAGGTAGAAGTGTAACTTTAAGATAGAGATGGTGGTGGCACTAGGAAATTCAAAAAAATCATATGTTAAAAATTGACAAAAAATTTAAAAATAAGAAAATTGTTATATATATATATATATATATATATATATATATATATATATATATATATATATATATATATATATATATATATATATATATATATATATATATATATATAAAATAAGAAAAGACTAAAAAAGATTAGTATGGTAAGATATAAAACTTATGATAATTTTTAATAATTAAGTACAAAAGAATGATTATATATATATATATATATATTAGATAATAAGTATTTAGATAACGAAATCCTAAAGCTAGGAAAAGAAATTATAAGTATTTAGATAATATTAGATACATTAAAGGCAAAAATCAAAAAATAATTATTAATGATAATGAGATTTAAAATAAAAATATTTTTATAAATTATTTAATGAATATTCCACTAGGATGATAAATAATAGTGATAAATTTAATAATAATATATTTGTTCATAAAATTAAAGCTAATAAATTAAAAGATGCATTAAATAAGATAAAAATAATAAAGAGTATGGGACTTGATAGTATCTCTATTAAGGTCTAAAAAATTTTAGGGATCAAAGGAGTAGCTCAGTTAACTAGTTTATTTAACAAAATAATGATATTCAGAAGAATATATGATGAATGGAGAAAATTTTTTTCAGTATCAATTTATAAAAATAAGGATTACATGTAAAATTATTCAAATTATAAAGAAATTAAAATAATGAGTCATGAAACTTTGAAAAAGGATTATCAAGTAGGATAAGACTTAAAACATGTATCTTTGAAAATTAATTTAGTTTTGTACTTGGAAGATCAACCGTAGAACTTATTTATTTATTAAGATAATTAATAAAAAAAGTATAAAAAGAAAAAAAGATTCGTATATAATTTTTATTAACTTAGTGAAAGCCTAGTAGGCTTCATACAGACTTATTATAGTGTTTTTTTAAAAGAAAGATGTATTCACTAATTGATGTTATTAAAGATATATATAATAAAATAACTATGTGTTATAATTATAGAGAATGTATTTAGTGAGTTTTTGATTGACATAATAGTATTACATTAATGATTCTCATTAAGTCATTAGCTTTTTAAATTAACAATAGATGAACTTACCAATCAATTATTTGATAAACCTCGCTAATGTGTGTTATTTATTGATGATATTATCATAACTAATGAGTGCTTAAATGAAATTAATTATAAAATTGAGTTATATAAAGGCAAACTTTAGAAACTAAAGGATATAGTTTAAGTAGAACTATAACTAAATATATAAAATATAAATTTTAGTTTTTCTAAAAATAGACATGACAATATAGTTAAACTGGATAGACAAGAAATTCATTTAAATAAAAGCTTTAGATACCTTAAATAAGATAGAAACATCGATCAAAATATTAGTTATAGAATAAAAATATAATAATTAAATGATGAAAGACATTAGGAGTCTTATGTGATTATGAATACCTTTAATATTAAAAAAATAAAAATAATTATAAAACTAATAATATTTTATGGATTAGAGTCTTAAATAATAAAGAAAATAATATATATATATATATAATATTTATATTATCCATATGAAAATGTTGAGATGAATATGTAGAGTTAACAGAAAAATAAAAAAGAAGTATTTTTATTTATGAACTATTATCATTTCGATAGATAATAAAATAAAAAATTATTTATAATAGTATAAGTATATTCTTAAAATCCTCTGCATAGATAAAATAATTAATGTTTGTGATACGAGAAAAGATAAAAAAAACTCTAAAAAGATTTTAATAGAAACTATAAATAAAGAGTAAAATATTTTTAAATTAAATAAATATATAATTTTTTATAAATTTTAATAATAAAAAAAATATATAATCAATCTCAAATAATTAAAATTTATGATTTTTTTTTTTTTTTTTTTGTTGAAGGGTTTGACCGTTGCTGGGAATCCATTTTGCTAATTATGCACCTCAGCTCTTTTTTGAGGTGACTATAGTCACAAACAGAAGATATTACCAAACAGAACGCTTCAGTCACGCAATGCCTTCTTTCCACATTGCAATTATCGATACAACGAGTTTTGCGTGGGACCAAATGGCATGTTAATTGCCATTAGGAGAAGACCAAACACGGCAGCTCTGCAGGGAAATAAAAAGAAATAATTACTTTGGCCTGTCACACATCGCAGCATTTCGATTCATGCCGCAGCTTTAATCTTCGATGTATCAAAATTTTATTCTGTCGTATTTAATTTGTGTCACCTGCAACATTTAATTTTCTATTATTTAGTACCTATACAGGATAAGGTGTCTACGACGAGTATGGATAGCAAGTTCTTATCACGCGGACTGTTGTCACTGCATGATGATGCTTCATACAAAATATATACGAATGGTTTTATACATTATTATATCTATAATAAACAATCGAAGATGCAAGAAAATGAAACTTCTTCCAAGAAATGTCCCAAGAATATTTATTGTTTTAAAATGAAATATTTTGATGAATTATCCGATACGATCCGAAAAGTATCCTACAAGTATGATGTTGGAGGTGTAGCGTACTACTGTTAACCTTTAAGTCAATTGTTCCACAACATCTCCCGTTATGCAACATCAGGACGCATCATATCTTAAAGTTGTATATAGTTTATGTCATTATCGAACAGTTTAATATTGATCAGTATTCTGTCATTATTGTTTGGTAGGATAGTTCATTCATTAACTTGAGTTTGACTAGTCAAACATGGCTTACGCTAAGTTATCAATTGTACATAGTTCCGATGACGTAGGATTATATTAATCATTCGACATTACTCGATACTGTAGTATTCCTCACCAACTCGGTCATGCATTTGGAGTGTTCCACGTGTTTCTCTCACGAGCTATAGCTCGACGACAACAATATTTTTTTATAATTAAAAATAATAAATTAGGAGCATATTGCACGTTGGAAATTCAAAATTAATTTTTCTCTTGTTTGGGGGCTTTGAGATTCATTTGTTTAGCCTCTCCTTGAGCTCTAGTTGGGTAAGAGTAACTTTTACACATGAACGTGCCAAATTGGGTTTGAGATGCGTAACTCTTCATTTTATTTGCCGTCACTAAGTTTTATTACCCAACTAGCCTCTCCTTGAGCTCTAGTTGGGTAAGAGTAGTTTCTGATGATTTAGGACTTCAATTGAATTGAGAAATAGTTTTATTATATATATATATATATATATATATATATATATATATATATATATATATATATATATATATATATATTCTCGGGATAATTAAAATGAAAACAATTTGAGGTAAGAAGGCAAAAGAAAGAAACAACGATGACGGCAAGAAAATATATAGTCATACCATAACGTCACATGGACAGCGGTTGATAGCAACACGTACATATGGGATCGGGCGACTACTACTGTCATGCCCTACTTATTGAAGGATCGCTCCAGATCAAGAAGATAGCAACGACGAGAGGGAGGAAGGAAGCAGCACCAGTACTCGATCACTCCAACTTAAGCGGGGAGAAGCTGTGATCTGAGGCCATCATTTAGATGACGGCGGGAGCATCGGTCTGCAGGAGATTGATGGAAACTCCACCCACGGTGACGCTCCCGGTGCGGAGAACCAGGGTGACCACCAACTTGTCGGCGTCCTCAGCGTCGAGGTCCTCGAGCAACGGCGTAATACCCAGCTTGAGCTTTCCCTTCTTCTTGTGGCCCTGCTCTTGGGTCCCGTCGCTTCCCTTCTTCCTATGCGCCAGCCTCACGTAGCTGCCCGCGAACTCGCCGTAGTCGGGTCCGGCGAGGTCACCGTAAGGAACCGCGACGTAGACGTCGAAGCGAGCTGTCTCGTTGACGTTTACTTTAATATCCTTGATTTGAATCACCTCCACCTTCTCTTGCTTCTCCTTCTTCTTGCGGTTCTTCTTCGGCCTTGCCACGATCACCCGCAGCGGGTTGCTCGCGTCGAGTGCCTGGGCCGTCGTCCCGAATTCGTTCACGCGCGTCAGCGACAGCTCCGTCGTGGCTTTGGACTTCGTCTCTGCCGTCTTCTGGCAGTTGATGTGCAGCCATGGGAGAGGAACTTGCTCGAACGTGTACCGAAGCTTGGTCGGGTTGAGGCAGTCCCGGATCTGCACAGTATACGACAGTTATGTATACAACGTTTCTATTGCATTTGCAGGGATGGGTATAAATTGGAGACTTGCCTTGACTTTGACGAGCTGCTCGTTCTCGTCGTGGAACAGGAAGGTGCTGTCCAACCAGTCGTTGTCTTCGAACTCGACGCGGTTGCCGCGGAGTTTGCGGTAGATGTCCCACATGCGGTCGACATTGCTATGGTGGCAGAAGAAAACAGAATCGCGGGCGGCGGTGGAGAAGTCGCCCATGTTTTCCTTGTATCCGTCCGGCTCTCCGACCCACATGTGCGCCGCATTGTGGATGACTTCCAGCTGCCCGTTAGCCTCCTGGATCTCCTTCTCCCCCGCGCGCACGGGATCCCCCATGAACAGCTCCGCCAGCGACAGGCTGTGCTTGAACGTCTTCTGTATGAAGCAGAGGTTCTCCCGTATGATCTCGCTGTCGGATGCAGGGTTTTCTTTGTAGGCGTACTTGAGGTCGAGGATCGCGCCGTCCTTGACGTGACGTTGGTCTCGTTTCGGGTCGTACAGCGGGGATGCCGCATCCTGGAAGATGGCGGGGAACGTCATGCCGTCCTTGGTGTCCCAGTTCCAGAAGGGGATGGTGAAGGTGTCGTCGTCGATGAGCTTGCCGAGGATCCGCTCGTAGAAGTGGAGGTAGTAGCGGTGCCAGGGGAGGAAGATCCAGCTGAAGTGGACCTGGACGTGCACGTCGTCGGTATTTTTCTGGTAGTAGGCGTCGTTGCAGTACTGGCAGTGGATGTTCGCCTGCTGGTAGTAGTTCCAAGGGTGGTTTGCCGGCAGATTCTTCATCCTCCTCACGGCCTCCTTGTACTTGTCCAAATACTCCTGATCGTCCTTCACGAGATGGGCCGGCCGCCGGACCCGGAGGGGCGTAGCGGGGAAGCCGTACTCCGAGATCTTCTCGTTGGGGTCGTAAGGCGGGCAGCAGTTGTTTTTGAGGGCAGGTGCTTTGGCATCGCTGCACCTGGACAGATCCGGGGGCATTATCGGCGCCGCCAGAACCTTGGGTCCTGCGGTCACGCCGTAAAGCCCTCCTAAACCCAACAGCATGTCGCGCCGATCCAGCAGCAGCGGCGACTGCTGCTGGCGGGCGGCATCGCTGCGGTCACCATTACTGCCCTGGCGGCATGTCACGCCGGGGACGTGGTGGCGGCGGCTGCGGGACCTTTCCCGGTGGAGGAGGCATGCAGAAGAAGCTCCGGTGAAGCTAGAGTTCAACAGCAGGGACATGTCTACTAGTGTTCAGTAGGCCACAGAAAGAGAGAGAGAGAGAGTCTACAGGGAAAGGATGGGTCAGCAAATGGAGCGAGCACTGACCATTGGCCTGTGATGAGCATCCCTTCCCTGGTACTCCTTAAATAGAACACTGAGCTCGTAGAGAGGGCGTCTGGATACGCAGCATTCGTTGCGCACTTCCTCGTTTCACCGCCGCTCTTTAGCAGCCTTTACAACGAAAGGACCACCATGGCTATTCTAATCGTCACAGCAGGAGATATTCTCCTACATCATGCCGACACACGAATATGTAAATTCCTACAACCACATCGTGACACGTTATCCCTGTAAGCCGGCGACGAGTCGTTTTCGCTGTGCATGTTCGACGTGCGTTCTCATCATAGTCCTCCTTAATTAAGAGTGTCCGTACATCCGCCCGTACTAGTCCATGTGATACCGAGCCGCGAGATAAACGTGGAGTCTCATTAACCTGCAATAATCCCCCCCTCTTTACCAAAATGAAAAAGAAGAGGAAAATAATTCTGTCTTCGAAAAATGATAATATCGGAAAACTGTAGAGTGGAAGTTGTAATATAAAATCACATGTTGCAAGGTTAAGTTAGATTAATTGAGATACAAAAGATATAATTATATATGATGATGTTAGGTAGTCTAATCGGTAAAGGTCCTAACTATTAATAATAAGGTCTTTATATGCCAACAAAAAATTATATATATAATAATATTATAAAATATCTCTTATAATGATTTTCTAATAACTTATGCCTCCACGTAGATTATCATATTTTAGCTTAATTATGCTTTAGACTGTTTAGAAATGAAGATGATCAAACACCAAACCTTATAAAAGAAAAGTTCTAATGCTTAGAGGCTTATGCACGATAGATCACAGAAATTGAAGTAACCAAGAACAATTAGATTGAAAGTTTTGGATACTAACATTCTCATAGCCATTGGTATTATCATCATTATCAATTAAAATATTAAGATATTTTGAATATTGTTAGTTAGTGCTTATGATCATCGAATCTGATTAGATGATCAAATCAAGAAGAAAATTTTAGAAAAACTTAGATAATATCATTTAAGAAATATCTATAATAGTACATTTTATAATTAAAAATTTAAATAATTATATAAGTAAAACATATAGTGAATATAAAGAGATGCATAGAGGCCTAAGTCATATGGAGAGAAATGAAAATTATATGATTTTAGAATTTGTAAATTCGTATGATCTTATAAGAGTAGTTATAACTATAATAAAATATTTTCTTTTACTAGAAAGGTAGATAAAATTATTTATAAGAATGATAAAATTTTACTTGATAAAAGTTTGATGAATCAATATAAGTTGATGGTATCAGATATTTACTACAAAGAAAGAAAAAAAAAGATAGTAAAATCGTTTACTAAAGGTAGATGATGAAATTTTTTAGAAGATAATGTAAACACCTTTAGAAATAAGATGGAAATGGAGATGATTTAAAATTTAGATAAAGATAATATTAATATTATTTGGACTACGATGGCTAATAAAATCATAAGTTTAATAAAGAAGATTCTTAGTAAAATTAAAAGTAGAAGTGTAACTTTAAGATAGAATTGGTGGTGGTGCTAAGAAATTAAAAAAATAAAAATATTTTAAAATAAAATAAAATTATAAAAATATAAAAAAATAAAAAATATAAGAAAAGACAAAATGATTAGTATGCTAAGATATAAACCTTATGATAATTTTTTTAATAAATTAGATACTAAAGATAATCAAAATGATATATCGAATTGCTAACGCTAGAGACGAAAATTAAAATTATTTAGATAATATTAGATGCATTAAAGACAAAAAAATAAATAATACTTATTAAGATAATGCGATTTAAAAATATAAAAATATTTTTATAAATTATTTAGTGAATATTTAACTAGGATGATAAATAATGGTGATAAATTTAATAATAGTGGTTTTTTTATAAAATTAAAACTAATGAAGTAAAAGAAATGTTAAAAAAGATGAAAATAACTAAGAGTGTGGAACCTAATGATATCTCTAATTATTAAAGTCTTAAAAAATTTAAGAGATAAGGGAGTAATTTGGTTAACTATCATATTTAATAAAATCATGAGGTTCAGAAGAATGCATGATGAATGGAGAAATTATTTTTTATTATCACTTTATAAAATTAAGGATTACAGATAAAGTTATTTAAATTATAGAGGAATTAAATCATGAGTCATGAAACATTGAGAAAGGGTTATTGAAAGTAGAAAAAGACTTGAAACATTTATCTTTGAAATTAATTTAGTTTTATGCTTGGAAGATCGGAGCTATTTATTTATTATGATAATTACTAAAAAAGTATAAGGAGGAAACAAAATTATACATAATTTTTATCGACATAGAAAAAGCCTAGGTTTCTTAGGAATTTATTTGGTGTATTTTTTATTATAAAAATATGTATTCACTAATTGATATTATTAAAGATATATATAATAATATAATTCTTAGTGTTAGAACTATAAGGAGTATATCTAATGAGTTTCTGACAGGATTGCTTTAGAGATTTGCATTAAGTCATTAGCATTTTACATTAATAATAGATAAACTTTCTAATTAATTATATGATAAATTTTCCTTTATTGATGACATTATCTTCTTGATGAGAGTCTATAACTAAATATGAGTTATGGAGGCAAACTTTAGAAACTAAAAGTTTTAGTTTAAATAAAATTATAACTAAATATATAAAATATAATTTTATGATTCCAAAAATAGATATGAGAATATAGATAAATTGGATAGATAAAAGGTCCCTTAAAGTAAAAGCATTAGATATCTTAGATCAATTATTCAATAAGATAAAAATATTGATCAAGATATTATTCATAGATTAAAAATAGAATGATTAAAATGATAAGAGACATCAGGAGTCTTATGTAATTATTGAATATATTTGAGATTAAAAAAATTATAAAATAATTATGAGACCAATAATGTTTTATGGATATGAGTATTAAACAGTGAAAAAATTATATATATATATATATATATATATATATATATATATATATATATATATATATATATATATATATATATATATATATATATGTTACTTAAATAAAAATGTTGAGATGGATATATGGAGTTATTAGAAAAGATAAAAAAATATTTTTATTTTTGAATATTTAAGTATCATTTTGATAAATGATAAGATAAACAATTATTTAAGATGGTATAAACAAATTCTTGAAACTCCTCCTGATGTGATAATTAATAGAAATGAAATGATTAATATAAGTGACATGAGAAAAGATAAAAAAAATTAAAATAAAATAAAATATTTTTAAATTTAATTAAATATATAGATTTTATAATTTTTTAATAATAGTAAAATTTTATATAATCAATTTTAAATAATTGAAACTTATTTTATTGTTTTTGAAGGATTTGACCGTCGCCGGAAATCCATTACTTACTAATTATGTACCTCAGCTCCTTTTTGGAGGTAATTATAACCACAAACAAAAAATGTGATCAATCAGAACGCATCAGTCACGCAATGCCTTCTTTCCACATTGGAATTATCGATAACCACGAGTTTTGCATGGGACCAAATGGCGTGTTAGTTGCCCATTAAGAGAAGAACAAGCACCGCAGCTACGCAGAGAAACAAAAAAAGGAAGAAGTTCTTTGGTCTATCACATAGCGCTGCACATTTAATCTTCGTTATATCAAATTTTTATTCTGACGTATTTAATTTGTGTCACCTGCATCATTTAATCTTTTATTCTTAAATTCCTCCACAGAGTTAGGTTTGAGCTACGAGTGTCGACAGCAACATCTCATCACAAATGAATCCAGACTGTTGTCACTGCATGATGATGCTTCATACAAAATATATACGATTGGTTTTATGCATTATATCTATAATAAACAATCGAAGATGCAAGAAAATGAAACTTCTTTCAAGAAATGTCCCAAGAATATTTATTGTTTTAAAATGAAATATTTTGATGAATTATCCGATACGATCCGAAAAGCATCCTACAAGTATGATGTTGGAGGTGTAGCGTACTACTGTTATTGAACAGTTTAATATCGATCACTGTTCTGTCATTATTGTTTGGTAGGATAGTTCATTCATTAACTTGAGTTTGACTAGTCAAACATGCCTTACGCTAAGTTATCAATTGTACATAGTTCCGATGATGTAGGATTATATTAACCATTCGAAATTACTCGCTACAGTAGTATTCATTACCAACTCGGTCATGCATTTGGAGTGCTACGTGTTACTCTCGCGAGCGTATTGAAAGTTGGAAATTCAAAATTATTTCTTCTCTTTGTTTGTGGGCTTTGAGTTTCATTTGTTTAGCCTCTCCTTGAGCTCGGGTCGGGTCGGGTTGGGTAAGAACAACTTTTACTCGTGAACGTATCAAATTGGGTTGAGATGTATATCTTTTCATTTTATTTGTCACCGTTTCTGACGATTTAGGACTTCTATTGAGAAATAGTCAGATTATATATATATTAGTATATATAAGATATTCTTAGGGTACATATCATATATTATTTGAAAGATCATTAACTTATCATGTCAATATAACTAACATTAGAATTATTATTCTACCGACTAAAAAATAGGATAATAAGTCTTTTTTTATTAATTTCTAATTCTGTATAAGAATTTATCACTAATTCTAGAAAAATAAGAATATATTATACTCTTGTTGTGAAGGAAGAAAAGTCACATGAAGCAAAGATTCCAAATAAACTAAGATCGATATTGAAAGAATTCAAAGAAATCATCACCCTTGAAGAGTTATCGGATGGACTTCCACCCATGAAAGATATTCGGCACCAAATTGATTTTACTACAGGAACAAGTTTACCAAATTTATCTTATTATCGAATGAACCTAAAAGAAAAGAAATGCTGGGGGAGAAAGTAAAAGAGTTGATGTAGAAGGGACATATTTAATGTGATGCAGAGTTGATACAAAAACGAGTTCATGTGATGTGTCGACTTCGTTAATGCCCAAAAAAGATAGAAGTTGGAGGATGTACGTGGATAACAGAGCCATCAATAAAATCATAATCACGTATCGCTTTCTCATACCTCAACCAGAAGATATCTTGGATTAGTTCTCAAAGATAACTCATTCCATACTACGTCAAGTCTTTATATGCAATACATATTACCAAACTATTCTTTCGAAAAGTCATATATATGTACCAAAATCAATTACTTCTAATAGATATTTTAAATTTCTATCTTATTTTTTATCGACCTTGTGGAAAAGATTTGACACAAGCTTGAAGTTTAGCAACATAGGTTACTCACAAACTCATGGTTAGACGAAGATAAATAATAGAGCTCTAGGAAACTTGATTGGTTATATTTTTGGTGACAAACCAAGGCAATAAAATTTCACATATGCATAAACTAAATTTGCCTATAATAACATAATTTATAGTCCTTTTGAAACATGATTCTTTGTTGTTTATAAGAAAGTGCCAAAGTATGTTTTGGATTCAGTCCACCTACCCAATACTCCTAGAATGAATGTTGTAGCTAAAAACATAGTTAAGAAAAAGAACTTGAAAACAAATGAGTGAGAAGATGTATGTGATTACAGTGTACTTATGAAACGAGAGATTTTCGATAAGCACTTACAACAAATTGAAATATCCCTATAAGATCTTAAAGAAAATTAATAACAATATATATATGACTGATTTATCAGATAATTAGGAAATCTCAAGGACGTTCAATGTTGCATACTTATATGATTATTCTCAATCCATTAATACGGAACAAGCACAAGAAAACTATTCTAAAAGAGCAAAAAATTATCCATTTATTATTTTTATCTATCCCATATTATTAATTTTTATATTTCTTTCTATTACTGGTTTGTAAGTTAGTTTTCAAGACACAAATAAAAACCTCCTCTAAGTCTATAAAATATAATATCTTGAAGTATTATAAATTTTCTTTCCTCGAGAAAGAGTTAATTTCCATCGTCCTCCCATAGCTTACTAGAATCCTTTCTATTAATAATATTTTTATTTATTTCCGTTCAAAAAAAAAATTTATGTCATTATTGAACTTTTTAAAATATCGATGGATATTGATCAGTAAGTATTCTGTCATTATTCAGTTTGGAAAGGATAGTTGATTCATTAACTTGGGTTTGACTAGTCAAAGATGCCTTACTCCATGTTATCACTTGTGCAAGTTCCGATGACGTAGTATTTATTATGTTCACCATTCCACGTTACTCGCTACTGTAGTCATGCATTTGGCGTGCTATGTGGTACTCTCACGAGCTATATTATATAGCTCGGTGATAGAAAATTCCTTAAACAACAATGCATTTTATAATTAAAAAATAATAAATTAAGAGCTTATTGAAAGATGAAAATTCAAAATTATTTGTTTATCCTCTCCTTTGCTGGGGTCGGGTGAGAGTAACTTTTACACAATGAACGTGCCGTGCCAAATTGGGTTTGAGATGTGTATCTTTTCATTTTATTTGCCATCTCTGTGTTTTACAGTAGTTTTGATGATTTAGGACTTCTATTGAATTGAGAAATGGTTTGATTTTATATATGTTATTATATATAAGATATTCTTGGGATTATTCAAATGAAGCAATTTGATGTAAGAAGCCATAAGTAAGAAAGAAACAACGATGACCGCAATAAAATATATAGTCACACCATAACGTCACATGTACAGCTGTTGAGAGCAACAAGTACATATGGGATCGGGCGACGACTACTGTCATGCCCTAATTATTGAAGGATCGCTCCAGATCAAGAAGATAGCAACAACGACAGGGAGGAAGGAAGCAGTGATGACGGCGGTAGAATCTGTCTGCAGGAGATCAAGAAGATAGCAACAACACCAGTAATCGATCACTCCAACTTAAGCGGGGAGAAGCTGTGATCCGAGGCCATCATTTAGATGACGGCGGTAGAATCTGTCTGCAGGAGATTGATGGAAACTCCGCCCACGTGACGCTCCGGTGCGGAGAACCAGGGTGACCACCAACTTGTCGGCGTCCTCAGCGTCGAGGTCCTCGAGCACGGCGTAATACCCAGTTTCAGCGTCGAGGTCCTCGAGCAACGGCGTAATACCCAGCTTGAGCTTTCCTTCTTCTTGGGGCCCTGCTCTTGGGTCCCGTCGCTTCCCTTCTTCCTATGCGCCAGCCTCACGAAGCCTGCCAGCGAACTCGCCGTAGTCGGGTCCGGCGAGGTCACCGTAAGGAACGCGACGTAGACGTCGAAGCGAGCTGTCTCGTTGGTGGTCACCTTAATATCCTTGATCTGAATCACCTCCACCTTCTCTTGCTTCTCCTTCTTCTTGCGGTTCTTCTTCGGCCTTGCCACGATCACCCGCAGCGGGTTGCTCGCGTCGAGTGCCTGGGCCGTCGTCCCGAATTCGTTCACGCGCGTCAGCGACAGCTCCGTCGTGGCCTTGGACTTCGTCTCTGCCGCCTTCTGGCAATTGATTTTGCCCAGCCATGGGAGGGGAACTTGCTCGAACGTGTACCGAAGCTTGGTCGGGTTGAGGCAGTCCCGGATCTGCACAGTATACGACAGTTATGTTGTATACAACGTTTCTATTGCATTTGCAGGGATGGGTATAAGTTGGAGACAGCATCTGACTTGCCTTGACTTTGACGAGCTGCTCGTTCTCGTCGTGGAAAAGGAAAGTGCTGTCCAACCAGTCGTTGTCTTCGAACTCGACGCGGTTGCCGCGGAGGTTGCGGTAGATGTCCCACATGCGGTCGACATTGCTATGGTGGCAGAAGAAAACAGAATCGCGGCCGGCGGTGGAGAAGTCGCCCATGTTTTCCTTGTATCCGTCCGGCTCTCCGACCCACATGTGCGCCGCATTGTGGATGACTTCCAGCTGCCCGTTAGCCTCCTGGTTCTCCTTCTCCCCCGCGCGCACGGGATCCCCCATGAACAGCTCCGCCAGCGACAGGCTGTGCTTGAACGTCTTCTGTATGAAGCAGAGGTTCTCGCGTATGATCTCGCTGTCGGATGCAGGGTTTTCGGTGTAGGCGTACTTGAGGTCGAGGATCTTGCCGTCCTTGACGTGACGTTGGTCGCGTTTCGGGTCGTACAGCGGGGATGCCGTATCCTGGAAGATGGCGGGGAACGTCATGCCGTCCTTGGTGTCCCAGTTCCAGAATGGGATGGTGAAGGTGTCGTCGTCGATGAGCTTGCCGAGGATCCTTTCGTAGAAGTGGAGGTAGTAGCGGTGCCATGGGAGGAAGATCCAGCTGAAGTGGACCTGGACGGCCACGTCGTTGGTATTTTGCTGGTAGTAGGCGTCGTTGCAATACTGGCAGTGGATGTTCGCCTGCTGGTAGTAGTTCCAAGGGTGGTCTGCCGGCAGATTCTTCATCCTCCTCACGGCCTCCTTGTACTTGTCCAAATACTCCTGATCGTCCTTCACGAGATGGGCCGGCCGCCGCACCCGGAGGGGCGTAGCGGGGAAGCCGTACTCCGAGATCGTCTCGCTGGGGCTGTAAGGCGGGCAGCAGTGGTTGTCGAGGGCAGGTGCGGTGGCATCGTGGCACTTGGACAGATCCGGCGGCATTATCGGCGCCGCCAGGACCTTGGGTCCTGCGGCCACGCCGTAAAGCCCTCCTAAACCCAACAGCATGTCGCGCCGATCCAGCAGCAGCGGCGACTGCTGCTGGCGGGCGGCATCGCTGCGGTCACCATTACTGCCCTGGCGGCATCTCACGCCAGGGACGTGGAGGCGGCGGCGGCGGGAGCTTTCCCGATGGAGAAGGCATGCAGAGGAAGCACCGGTGAAGCTAGAGTTCAACAGCAGGGACATGTCTACTACTGTTCAGTAGGCCAGAGAGAGAGAGAGAGAGAGAGAGAGAGGTGGGGTGGGAGTCTACAGGGAAAGGTGGGGCCAGCAAATGGAGCGAGCACTGACCACTGGCGGGTGATGAGCAGCCCTTCACTGGTACTCCTTAAATAGAACACCGAGCTCATAGAGAGGGCGTCTAGATAAGCATCATGCAGAGCGCACTTCCTCGTTTCACCCCCGTTGTTGAGCAGCCTTTACAACGAAAGGACCACCATGCCTATTCCAATCGGCACAGCAGGAGACCTTCTCCTACATCCTGCCCACACACGAATACTTTTATATCACCAACCATTTCGTGACACGTATCCGTCTAAGCCGATGATGAATCATTTTTGCTGATACATGCTCGACGTGCGCTGTCATGATAGTCCTCCTTAAGAGTGTCCGTATATCTTCTAGTCCATGTGATACCGAGCCGCGAGATAAACGTGGAGTCGCATTGACCCGCAAATTGTTCATCTACTCTGAGGAAGACAATAATACCCCCCTCTTTACCAAAATCAAAAAGAAGATTAAAATATTGCTGTCTTCCAAAAATGATAATGTCAGAAAACTATAGAGTACAAGTTCTAATATAAAACCACATAATACAATCCAAAAAAGGTTAATTAAGATTGATTGAGATATGAAAATTATAATTTTATATGATGATGCTAGCTAGTCTGTAAGAAGTCCTGATTATTAATAGCAAAGTTTTCTTATATTAATAAATAAATTATATACAATAAAATTATGAAATATCTCTAAAAATAATTTTCTAATAATATTTTTAATTTCTTTTCATATTTTAAAAGGCCATGCTCTAATCTAATATTCAGCAAAAGTCTTCCCCCAAATTATTTTGTACAACAAACTTTAATGGAAGAGAAAAATTTTAATCATATTAATTCTGTACTGTAAAGTGATCATTTTTCTTGGACTTATATGATCACACAAATTAGGCCTTCAATCATATCTTCAATTCTTAACCAAACATATAGAGATCAACTGTTGATTGGTCCCTCAAATTATTGACTTGGATTGTGCCATATTTTTGTTTGCTTTTGCTCCCCATTGAAGATGCAATCCACTTATGCCTCGATGTATATTACTATATTTTAGTTCAATTATGCTTTATACTGTTTAGAAATGAAGATGAGCAAACACCAAACCCTATAAAAGGATAAATTCATGTGTTTAGAGGCTTATGCATAATTGATTATAGAAATTAAAGTAACCAAGAACAATTAAATCCATAATTTCTGAGACTAATGTTCTCATAGCCATTGATATAATCATCATCATTGTCAATTTAGTATTTTTTGCGAGGAATTATCCTCAAAAACTTTATTTTATTTGTCCAATTAAATCCACTTTGCACATGTTGTTTATTTTATGCTTCATGTCATTGTTTCCATGTGCAATGTGGGACAGAAGATAAAGAGTGTGCAGAGAAAAGAAAATGGGACTTTGGGTGAGGACAAATTGAGGGCAGTGATGAGAAGAATGAAAAGAAAAATCCATCAAAAAACAAACACAATAAAATATTAGCTGAGCTTTTTATGATTTGCTAAGTGTCTTAAAACAACAACAACAAGAAAGTATTATTGTTTCAACTATTTTTTTGGATTTCTACAAGACAATAAGTTCCTTTAAATAAAGAGAATTCAAATCTCACCTTCTTTCAATCAGAGAGTGAGGGAGAAAGTGTTCTTCCTTTTTCTGACTGTACTTTGATTTATTGTAATGTCTAAGATTCAAACCAATTGGAATCGAGGAGGGAACATTTGTTACTTTGGTTTCTTAAAGTTGCTGATCCTCTTATGGACCAATCTATCATTTGTATTGGTAGGTCCAATCTAACTTTCTTAATATTAATTTGAGATAATTAATACATTATGTATTATATTATGATTTTCTTAATATTAATATTAGATTTACCCCTTAAAAATGGATGACTCATAAGAAAGAACAATTACTAAGAGTTTTACTTAAGATAAGACTCCTTCCAAATATTGGATTTACTCCTCAATAAATGATTGGCTAATGTAATGCCTTAGAAACAACAAAAAGATATAATAGGAGGAGAGCCCAATAATTAAGTTACTCAAAGTTGGAGGTCCTCTTATGGACTAATGTATTATTTGTATTAGTACTTCCAATCTAATTTTTTTTTACTATTAATTTTGAGATAATAAATGTAATTTGCGTCATATATATGGTTTAGAAAAACAAGTTTGATTCATTGAATAGAAATTAAATCAAATAAGATGAGCTTTCCAACCTCAAAATATTGAATCTGAGCCCTATTGGATGTGATCATCAGCTCTTCAGTCATGTGTCTCACCTATATGTGCTATTAATGATAGGCGTGCGTGTTAAATGTGCGTCCAATATGAGCAAAAATAGTATATTAAATTTTATAATTAGATATGATAGCTGTTTAAAAATTTTGCTTGAGATAGGAATTCTTGTTATAGTAAAAATCAAAGTGTTAGGTTTAGCTATAGAGAGGAATAATATAATACTTTAGAAGTCAAAAATAAATAAATAATAGAATGACAAATTAATTATTAATTTCTTAAAAGTATTGGTTCCTCAATGGGCCCAATCTATCATTTGTATTGGTAGATCCAACCAAGTTTTCTTATCATTAATTTTGTTATAATTAATATATAATGTGTTACATATATGTTTTAAAAAATAAGTCGTCTTTGATTGCTTTGAAAATCAGAAAGAATGAACACATGAGCATCAAATTATCGTTGGGTGGGAGAGGATAATTTTAAAATTAAAAAATATGTAAATATTAATAAATTAAAAAAGATTTAACATAAGATTTAATATGATTTGATAAATCTTACCTATATTCATAGATAAAGATTAAATTCTTCACTATATAAAATTAATTACAAGGCCTTGAGTTATCCTCGAGCATAATTTTTTTTACACCCTTTAAAAAATTTCAAAGAATTTACAGCTTCTCTTATCCTCTTTGTAGTAACAAAAATTATCATCACTAGACATATCGAAAAGAAACTAAAACACATCAAAAATATTTCTCTTGCTCTTTCCCTCATTAAAACATAAACATACGTATGATATTTATAAAAGAATCAAACCCTAAATGCTAGAGTTTTTTTTTTATTTTTCATAAGAATTCCTTATATTAAGATTATTTGTCTCATTGGACATTAACTCTGAAATTCTAAAATACTTGTCAACCTTAATAATATTTTTAATAAATATTTTATCTATTTTTATGTCTTTTGAATAGAAAATGTGTTTGATTTATGCTCCTTTCGGTCTCTATCGCTCATCCTTATATATAAATAATATTATAATATTAAATTAAGCTTAAGATCTAGGATCATAGTTTTAAAATCTTAGATAAAATAGAATTTCCTATTATAATCAAAGTCAAAATATTGGATTTATCCCTTTATAAATAAAGGGCTAATCTAATGATTTAACAATCAAGAAAAAAATAATAAGTTTATGGATCTAAGATCTCATAGGTTAAAGTTATTATTTTTAATATAATTTTTTTTTTAATTTTGAAGTCTATCCATTCTTCTCCTCTTCTTTATGATAAGTAATTTCTTGATTCCCATAATATGCATGAGACCTATTTAATGTTGTAATTTCTCATCATCATCATCATCATCATCATCTATAATTGGAAATAAAATCTTAAAGATGAAAAAAAGAAGAAAAAGGAGCGAGGGTATGATAGACGTGCATGGGATGTAAATGTAACAAAGGCTTATGTGCGGTGTGTCGATTGGCGCGTTAGGATAACTTGAATCCATAATAATATGATTAGTAGTACTCAATGAACAAAATTGGGTCATGTCGAGTCACTTTCCGACCCATCAGAGAGGTCTTATCATGTCCTTCCACCTAATCAATTGGAGTACGGCATCGATGTGGTTTACAATAGCCGCTGTAGATGATATGACCAAACCCTCATGTGGGACGCACTGATTATAATTATTATTATGGTTTATGATGGTTCGTTTCTAGTGTCATGGATTAACTCGTGATCGAGTGCCAAAGCGTTGGTCACACGTCGGGAGCGCAATCACTCCCCCTCACACCGTCTTTGGTGGACAACATCGTACGCAGACTCTCTTGTCGCCACGAGATGCAATGAGCCTTTTGAGTCGGACCCACCCACCGGACGTGTTTTAATTGATTACATTGACTGTCGATAGTCGATGACGAGATATGGCAGCCAAGGAGGGAAAGCAGGGAAAAGGCATCAAGTCATCACCACATGCGAAGCATGTTGGAATGGTCATGTCTTTGTTGAAATCACCGAGGCTGAAAACTTTCACTTCAATCATCGATGTGATGTGGTCGGGTTAGTCCCAATCTTCTCAATATTTCTTACCAAAATAATAATAATTTTTTTACTTGCCTAGTGATCACTAGATAATGACATGGAGGTTCCATTTACACCCTTTTATTATTATATATGTATATACATATATATATATATATATATATATATATATAATTCGACCTTCGTCTTCGTCCAGCATCGTTGCTCTCGTCGGATCCCACAAACGGTTATTGGCCTTTGTTGCTCAAACTCCCTTCTTTGTTAACCCCACCTTTGTCTATGTGATCACAACCTCATCCTTCCTCTCTTAGTAACTCATTCTTTTTTCATCGGAATTTTTACATCCAATGACAAAGATGTAAGTGGATGAGTTGCAAACGAGAACAGCAAGGGTAAAACCTATGCGGTTGGCCGCCTCCATTAGTGATCTCGCTTGCATTATAAGCAATAAATGATAGTTTGAGATAAAGCAAGCTAACTAACCGAGCAAAATGATGATCATGTGCATAAGCCAACCTATGCCTAAAAGCGTAAGTGGCCAAGGGTTTATGATCGCTCATGATAGACAAGGATAAAATAATTTTTTCGTGCTAACAAAAGAGCTCTATGAAAAATTTTAAAATATAAGATTTTTTTTCGAGAATTTATCCTTTCTTCTTCTTCTTCTATTGCTGTGATAATAAAAAAAAAAAATCTTTGCACCATCTACATAAAGGATAAAAATATCTTGAATTTAGATATAAAAGGACAACAATATCACCGACTTTTTCCAATCATTGTTCTCCCTTATATTCTTATTCCAAAACGTGAGGCACGAATCCTGATGAGAGGGTAAAAAATAAAAAGAAAGAAGAAAGGAAACACTACTACTACTACTACTACTACTACTACTACTACGAGAGGCTCAGTCGGATTCTCTGTGCTTCCACGTGATACACGGTGACAGATAAATTATTTGAAAGATGGGACCCATTGCGTTGTCCATCGTCGTCCTGACAGTAACATGTCACCAGCAAAGTATACCTCCACCAACCCCCTCCCCTCCTGCCATTTGTTTCTCATGCTAAGAATCGTCGTGGTGTGATTGTGGGGAAAAGAAGGTGGTGCTGTGCATTGACTCTCTCTCTCTCTCTCGTGCAGGCGTGGTGGTGGTGATGGTCGATGCATAGTATCACCAGCAAAGCAATCTGGCCCTGCAATAATGCCGGCCTGCGTGCCTTCATGTGGAAGGTGGTGGTGACTCGAGGACACTGTCACGAGATGTGGCATTTAGTGGATGGGTGGTGTGTTTGGGCAGCGATCCATAAACGATTGCAGGCGCTCGCTCCTTTATTGCAGTCGTCGATGATGCGTTACGTCGTTGATACGTAAGCGAAGCCATTGATGATGCTCTTTAGAATGCTCGTATATCCATTAGGAAGTAATCTTTTAATCTCTGATGCTAGTAATCTATCTTTTCACACTCTAAACAATTTGCAGAATATAAAATGACATTATTGTGAATGCATGCCAGTAATCTCTATAGCTTCCGAATGGTTGGCAACAAGATCGATAGAAACACATCTAAGAAAGAGGATAATATAGTTAGATCGATCATAAACAATACGAATATGCTGCATCTATCACTGTCGACTGCAACGTGACGCCGAGTACCTTATCTTGCAGCCCACGCTTTCCTCGTGCAATGCGAGGAGAAGAAGTTGGCAATGGCCATCCTCCGATGGTCCGTATACTGACTACTCGTGTCTCTTTTCTGTCATGTACGTACGTACGTACGTACGTGGCTTCCTGTGCAGATACGTGCACACAATTGGATGTATTATTCGCTGTGATCACGTGAATGATGCATGGGAATGGGTTACTTGGTGAGTGATGAAGTTGCTTTCAAGGAGATTGGGAAGACATGAAGGGATCTGCGAATCATCCACCCTGCACAAACGGGTCACAGGACGGTGATCGGATCGTGGGTGTTGACCGGACAATTATGATCCAAGCGTTCGTCCAAATATAATAGTGCAAACAAAGTAATCCCTCTGCCCAATAATTTAAGCGTGTGAAGTTGTCTACCACCGGCACAAGATTTCATTGTCATCGGCAGTTTTCTATTCGTCAAGGAGGATGCAAAACTCTGCACGTGAAACACGCACAACAGAGACTGTCCGCCGACGAAGACTAGTGTTTGGGTTGACATGCTGTGAGGTAGTTGGATTAAAACTAGAATTATATGCTACGATATATATTTATATTATGCTACGATATATATTTATATTAGCTTCTCAAACCCATTAAAGTGACATAATTTACATGACACAGCGTAATGATGGTGAAAGCGTCCAAAGAGATGAAAAATGTATCGACAAACTTCATGTGTCTAAGACAAGATAAAAAGGACAAAAATAAAAGAAAAATCATCATAAGACCGATAGACTTATCGAGTATGAGAAATTTTGAGTCGATGTGATACGGAAGTGTTCGATCAAAAAATAAATTAGATAGACACAATGTTATACCATAACGATGAAGAATGTGATATAATCCCAAAGAAACAACCAAATGCAATAAGAAGCTTACTCTAGTCAATCACATAAAGGTTAATATTATAGATTATGTGTCAAACTAAACATATCTTTTCATTTAACACATAAATATTTTCACCAATGAGCATATTTAACTAGTAACATCCAAGATATCTAAGATTTTTGTTGATTAAAAAAATTATTATTTCAAGCCACAATTATTAGGAATATGAAACTCATTTTTGCCATAGATAATTAAATATATATATATATATATATATATATATATATATATATATATATATATATATATTATATACACTAATGGTGGACTCAAAAAGTCTGGAACCTTTACTTGTGCATACTGTTGAAAAAATACGACAAAAAAAGGGATGTAAATACTATATAAACAAATAACAAACACAAGATCAAGAATACTATAGAAAATAAATATAGGCTTGAAACGTATATAAACACTTTCCTAAAAACGATATTTGCACCATATTCTTAACAAGATTGCTATGGGTTTGATGTAAATAGTTTTAATATATATGACAAGCCTTTAAAAGTTCTATATTGAGCAAATAATAAAGAATCTTCAAAGAGGAATTAAAGAATATCTAATTCAATCACTTGAAGAGTAACGAAGAAGAGCAGGAAAGAAATATGTTCATAATTTACTCTCAAATATCTATTTATAGATATTTTCACAAAAGATACCACATTTGAAAAATAATTATCAAAATAACATCCAAAATAACTACAAAAGAAACCATATTTTCAAAAAAATCTTTTGAAAGGAATTTTTTTTTATAATTTGAACAATTTATAACACATATAAACAACATATTTGATTGACATTGTGTTTTATCACCAAAGAAGCTCCCACACATATTCTCGTATTCTAATGTTTCTTATTTGACAAGTAAATTTTGATGATTTTATTTATTTATTTAGTTTTATTTTGTTAGGATCTAACAGATGAATGCTTCACAACATTATGGCACATCTCGTGGTGTTCATGTTTGATCGAACATCATATCAACATCGACTCGAAGCCACGTCAAACACTCAATCATATCGACGCAACCTCCACTTGTTCACACGAACCCTACATCTGTCGTAAAGCTTGCGATTCAGTAAATCTCTTCGTGATTAGATAATGATCGATAATTTGACGTGATCGCCTCCACAGGTTATCACTCCCATGGCTAAGCGGGTTGGAGCCGAGCTTTCGTGATTGAGATCGATCCTTTGGTTTCTTGATCCTTGATTCATCTATCTTGTTCTCCTGTTTGTTCTCCAGTGTGGATCGTATGGTTTCTCGATCGTCAGATCCGTCCATCGGGTTTCAAAGATGTCGCTCCTCCGGCAACTTTCTTGAATCGATTTCTTGAAGCACAAAGGTCCTCCGGCTATCACGAAATGGGACATCGCGATGCCGCAGATCTTTGTTGTGATCGGATCACAGCCTCGAAGTTAGACAACACCCAGGAGGAATCATTTGGAGCTCTTCTTGAAATGTATGTAATCTTCATATTATTCTTCCTTTTATTCTCCGTAACAGTTGTTCTTCAAGTGTTCCTCACTCTCGGAAGAGATTGTCAAAATCCCCGCAACATAGAAAGCGGCAGAAGTTTATGATTCATGAGAATGGGCTGGTTGTGAAGTCGAGAGAGGGGGCGGATCAACATATTCACCGTGAGAGAATAGCGAGAGCACAAACAAATCTGGTTGTTCGACTGAATCTTTGGATCTTGGATGCAAATCTGAGAACGGAGAGCCAACGCTAGAAGAAATCAGAAAACCTCGAGTGTGATCGCCGCCCATCACCGAAGATTTGGGATCACAAAACATCCAGGATGATGAAACAACTTGCATCACTCGGGAAGCAAACATGCAATTCCCTTGCTTCGCAAGAACATAAATGAACGAATAATAGTCGAGCAACAGGGATGAAACCATCGGCACTTTAACGTGCAAATAATAGTCTTGTACAAAAAATGTTCAGCTTTCAATCGTGTTTCAAGTTCGATAATCGTTTGAACCTTAAGAACTTCAAAATATCCTCAATTATTCATTTATTAAGAAAGATAATTTAGATTTTCTTCTTGATAATATTTAAAATCTTTTTTAATTAAAAGAACAAAAGAGAAAATAAAAAAAATAAAATAAAAATCTCATTACATTTGTTACTTACTGCTCGTCATCCGGTGTCAGCCCCACTTTTACTACTACCGCCTTTCTATCACCTAATCCATCCTCTTTCCCTTTATTTTTTTTTCCCACTTTCTCCCCTCACTGTGACCTCTATCTTTTATTATTATCTTCTGTTACTTTTGTTCTTTTGCTCTCGAGGGTTATGTTTACACTTCTATCTCTACACTCATTCAGGTACCTCACGTGAGCCTCCTATACGAATTTCTTAATTATTTTCAACACAAATAAAATATTTCCTAATATTTTTCTATATGTTATATTTTTTTTTACATACCATATATTATATTTTTATAAGATTTTATTAAGCTTACAATTTTTACAAAGATGGACCGCCCCCGAGTCTAATAAGTATGCATGCTGAAACATTTAAAGCATATGCAAGCAAATCTCTTAATTTCTGCTGTATTAACATAAAATTATAAACACGTCACCAATATAGCAACATAACGAATTCATGTAAACAATATTCACCATACACATTTTTCCAAATGAATGCAATATGATACCCGAATGGTAGGAACACTAAAGTCAACTGAGTGATTCAACAATGCATGGTCCATCCTAAGGTTCATAATTTTGTGCGCAGGGACGATGCCCCGTAAATCCAGTGAAGATCCTGGAACTAGGAACCAAGAAAGAAACACGATAAACTGGAAACAGCCAAATTTACGAAGACAAGCACACCTGCCTACTACAGCAACTTTCATTCTCTCATGCAGAACCCAAAGAAGCAAATGATATGTCTAAAGAAAGACATCCTTTTCAAGCAACTTCAGAACTTCCTGTTGATCGTTCAACTTGGCAACATCAATCGGCGTCTTCTTGTCCAAATTCTGCAGAGTGCTGCACCCAGGAAGCATAGGGGTGAAACAAAATGATCGTGAGAGGAGTCGAGCTTTTAATTGCTAGACTTACACAGCTGCACCATGCTCCAAAAGCAGTCCCACGCACTCCTTGCGCCCATAACCAGCAGCATAGTGAAGTGGAGTGTTCTTATTCTTGTCCAGTGCATCAACTGCAGCTCCTGCTTCAAGAAGGATCTGAGCACATTTCACCTGAGAAACAATAAACAAACACACAAGATAACTTGGATCTGATGTAAATTGGCTGGATAACAGCCAAGATTAGAAGGACCAGTCATTAATTGATTAAGATCAGTGACATCAATCTGAACCGGTGGTTCGATTGGTAATCCATTAACGGTGGCCACAAGTTAATCATGATAAACAGCATCAATGGAATCAGTCCCAAGATTGACCTGTTTCGCACATATTATGATTTCACAAGTATCTTGACAATCCTACAGAAAATCCAGGTTGTAACAGCAGCGAATCACGATATTGGTAGAAGCTGATCAAATTGGTAAGATCCAGTAGACCATGTTCACTCTACTAAACCTGATTTACTGCTTATGCTATTGTTCCAGCATATAGAAGAGAAAAATTAGATTAGGTCTCTTTAAAAGCCTATCCCATTGCCCCAACTTTCATAAGAAGTGGTAGCTAATTAATATGTTATGCCAAGGTTATATGTTTAACAGGGTTGTTTGTCATGCTCATCCAAGCAACTTGACTTTTTGTGGATATCACAAACTTCAAATGTGATGAAGTTGAGGAGCTCAACATGATGGCATTGTTTTAAGGGCTCCAAACATTATCCTGCTCTTTGAAACAACAATTCAACTTTAAAGGTTATGAATTGCATCAGTGATCCACTCTGGTTTAAACAAAAACCCTGAACAGCAGGACACATGCAAGATGAGAATATTAAACATTTAGGGTAGGAACAATTGAACGACAGGATAATTAGTTTTCTAAATAATAAATCAACAAATATGTCTATCATACCTCACCATAGCCACATGCAAAATGCAAAGGTCTTCTTCCCTCAGAGTCCTCTTCATCCTTATCTGCCCCAGAATCTAAAGCCTTCTTCAAACCCTACATGGTTAGCAGAATTAAATATTTAAATTCACAAAAATGATAGAACCAATATAAGTACATCATACCTTCAAAATTGAATATAAAAAAATGCCAAAAATAAATAAATAGGAATTTGCTTTAGATTTGAGCAAAAACAAGATAACTGTCCTATTCAATCCCCAAACTCCTGTAATGCAAGTCTTCAAAAAGCTGCAACAATATTACAATAAGGACTATATGCCTAATACGAATAATTTCAGAGAACTTAGTGCACACTGCAATAATGACACAAGCAAAAGTAACGTGTATTTCCATCTATACCACACGCGTGAAAAAATACAATAAACATAAACAATGTATATAAGTACATATGCATAAACAATTATGCACAGAGAGATGAACCACAATCATTTTAGGAGTACCAGAAATCCTGAAACAGATCTTTTCTCATTTCATATCATGACTGTTATACACCATCCTGATCACACATCATGTGCAGTGTACCTAAAATCCAGAATCAGAATCATTTACCTATGATCAAACCTAGGCCTAGGCTTATCAACTTGAAGTTTGAAAAGGTAACCAAAATGCTAATCACAATTCTGAAACATTAAAACATTATGTAATAGTAGAACAACCATAGCATGTGCTATTAATAGGATATCCTATATGTTTCTCACAGCACTAACCTACACAATATACATCCTCACAACCAAGACAGTTGAGGCCAAAGCTTAATCAATTTCAAATCTTCATACAACAATTAATTCAGTCGAGGTCCTCTTAGTAACAAGTTCTTCATTGATGTCCATTCAGTATAAATTTGTGCATGTTGGTTATTTTTACAATCATAACGAAGTACCATTTACATGTATTGTTACATTATGATCCATTCTCCAACCAATCATTGCTCAGTGCTGGCAGAGCTCATTAATAGCAAAGAATGAAGAACTAAGGTTGGAACTAATACACTTTAGATCCAAAACAATTCTTCTTTGATAGCTCATTCTGAACTTATGAGTCTTGTAGGTTTTTTGTTTTTCAGTCTTAATCAAAACCAGTGAAAGCCAAACAACAAAAACCACAAGAATACGTTCTTCAAAAGAAATATGATATCGCACCTCAACATCACCAATACTAGCTGTATGATGAACAACAGATTCTTCCTCATCATCCTCTGTTTCTTCAGGTCCTAACTGCTCAGTAGAGGTAGCACCATCACCTGTAGGTGCAGTTCCCATAGCCGAACCAATCTTTTGTAGAACTTCAGGATCATTCCAGTACCTAAAACAAAAGGGAATTAATAAAAGAAACATGGAAATTAAAAATCTTTTGTAGTAAAAAGAGTATTTTAACATCCAATACTTCATCATCGTAGATGGACCTCCGCTTTCTATCTCTTCAAGAATTGCCTTCAGAGATGGATCTTCCTTCATGTGAGCCATTCGTTCCTCCATTTGCTCTTTTTGAGCAGGATTTGACAAATTCTCAAGCACTGAAGACATAACAGGATCCTGCCAATAAATACAAATGATGTTAATCACTCAAAACAATTTCAATGCTTTCACATAAAGAACTTCTACTAAAAGTCGCACCACCTGCATGATTGCATTTCCAAGGTGTTCAGCCATTTTCGTGAATTGAGGATTTTGCATGACTTGCTGAATGGTTGACATATACTGCTGAGGATCCAACGACGGTACATCTTCTTGCCCTGCACTATGGACACTCTTTTGAAGCTGTTCAGCCATTTGGCTGAACACAGGGTCCTGCGCAATCTGCTCAGCCATTTCTTTTATAGTAGGGTCCTGCATTTATAATTAAATTATAGAGATACAACCCAAAAAATGACCATATTATGCTTCTAAAAGATCATCCAAACATAGACAACAAATTGACAGGCACTGAAATATAACCAATTTTCTCATAATGACATTAGTCAAATAATTATATTCCTCCACATAATGTCAGAGAATGCATATTGTCTTTAGCAACTGGTCCAATCAATCATCATTCACAAACAACCAAGAACTTTCTCATCTAATACCCCTTGCCAAAACTACATCATGACAGACGTTAGACACAAAGCCTACGGGCTATGTGAACTCAAAATCTTTGACACGCTTGTGTTTGCAATTTTAAATCTTAATAGTGCTATAAAATATGCCAAGGCTAACAGGGAATTCCCAACAAACCAACAATATAACACGTTTCCTCTTATCATGTCAGGCAGATACTCATGTATTTGGTAACAAATAAAAATAAAATGAAAGAAAACATAAGCAGTGGATTTCCCACTACTAAGAAAAAAAAAGAAAAGTCAACAATGCACTCATGCATAACAACCGTCTTATAGTATTTTCCTTTTAATATAAGAGGTGTCCGGGTGATCATACAAAACTCATGACGCCGCACTCCACCTTAACCGCCTAATTTTTACTCTATGAATAATATCTTCTTTAAATCCCTCCATTCTATGGAATAATCGATATAAAATATTTAAAACTTCTGATTGAAATTTCTTATTTATCCAACTTAACCATGTCCTTCATTTGACTCTTAATTATACTAAAATAACATCTAGCATATTCAATCTTAGTCATACTTAGTTGAAAACTTTTAGGTTTCAATATTTATCTCAATAACTTAAGTCTATAAATAATATGATTTGAACTCTCATCAATTAAGACAATATCTTCAGCAAATAAATACATCATAAGTAAATTTGTCCATCGCTAATGCAAAAGGTTAAGATCTAAAATTAATTTTTGATGTAATCATTTAATAATAGGAAATTTATTAGACACACTTTCTATAATTCTGATATTATCATGCATATCTTTCTAAAACATCAAATTAATTAGTTAAAACATCTTATTTTTCTAAGAATACCATAGTAAATCTTTAGACTTTATCATATGCTTCCTCATTTCTTCTTTTCTCTATATTTCTTATGTTAGTTGTCTTAACAAATAAATTAATTTCTTTGTTGGTCTTCCGGTCACAAAATCAAATTGAATTTTGGAAATATTTATTTCACATCCTACTGTTTCTTCAAACACTCTTTCCCGAAGTTTCATCATGTGACTCTCATAGTTCCTCTTTAACTAGAACAAATTTGGTCATCTTCCCTATTCTTACAAAAGTAGTACTAAAGAGATCTTCCTCTATTCAAAAAAATAAATGAATAAATGCTTCTCAAGTAACACTCACATGGTAACAAGCCCCACAAAATCAATTTCTGAAAAACAAACGAACGAATCCATGTCTACCCAAATTTCGTAATAATGTAGATGGTACTTAATTAATAGTCTACTTTACAATTTTATATAATGGTCCTGTAAAAGATAAAAATGAATGGTTAAAAAAGAGCTTTGTGATTATTACAAAATGATGCTGGCTACACAATGTGTTTCTAGACCAAACAGATCTTTTGCACCGCACCTCTCAGAAACAAAGATAAGAATTATTTTTTATTACTCTTCTATTATGAACAAGAAATTTATTACATGCAATGGATTAAAGCAAAATAGTCCAACAATAACAACAAAGCTGTAAGTCTCATCTATTTGAGGTCAGCTACATGGATCTTTTGTCGTCATTGAGATATATAAAAAGTCATATGTTTTGTTAAGTTTAAAATATTTAAATCTTTGTTTATAATTTCTATTAAAATCTTTTTAGGTCTTCTTTTGTCTCTCCTTTTACTACTAACATTAATTATTTCACTTCTTTAAACTACCATATCTATAGATCCCCTAAGCACATATCCATACCATCTTAAATTATTCTCACATCATTTTAACCAATTTAACTATATTCTTTTTGTCTATTCCTAGTAATAATTTATTTCTCATATGGTGTAATCACTGTTAAAGTAAAATAGTGTGCAACACAAATAAAAGTGACACACAACAGAGAGAAAAAATCAAAAGCATAGTGTAGTGTGTGCCTTATTTTATTGGTCCATCATGATGTTTCCAAGCACTTTGATTATAGCATATGAACAGTTACTATATGTCAGGCAACTAATGATGCAACCAGAATCAGCATAACCTTCTTCATTTGTGGGAACAATAATATTACTAATTGCACCTAAATTAACAAAAACAACAAGCTCCAAGTGACCTTTCAGTAGCTGCTACTTGATGTATAGGTGTAATTTAAGTTTTGAGATCTCATTGCACCAACGATAAAAGAAGATAATTACATTCAGCAGGTTCTGCATGGCAGAAAAATCAAAAGGATTTGTCGGAAACCCAGTTGCTGGAGTTGAAGTCGTCCTGCGGCGTCCTGCTTGCTGTTGGGTAGACGAGGCTTCACCTGCGGAAGTCTTGTTCTCACCTGAACCAGTCTTGCCCTCTGAAAGCAAGGCATTTTTCACGCATTTACAATCAAACATGTAAAGTTTAAATTACAAATATGTGTGATGATGGGGCATATGTAGTTGAGTCCACCAGGAAACTGGCTTGCATGACGAAAATTTCTAAATGGGGAATATTATCCTGTGACTTGCATGATAATCTTCTAACAACCTGTGTACAAGGCACCGACAGCACCAAGATGGAACAAGACTGAAGCAATTAGTAGTGCTACTTAGGGAGCCAACAAAAGAGGACGCACTAGTTGTAGTGTCCAATGGTGGCATACCAAAGGAAGATTTTGGCATTGAGTGGCCTCTCATGCACATTTAATTAAAATTATAATGTTGGTCCGTCCCCGAATGTCAAACAAACCTCTCAATAATCTACTTCGCGTCCTACTAGAAACTGTGCTCCACAAAAGTTGAACGAAGCATGCCGATTCAACAAAAGAATCAGTTTCAACATGTAACTTGGATCTGCACAGCGAAATTTTCAAGAGAATCAAACACCACGAGCACATATTCCAACCCAAACTCCTTTTCCTAGAGCGTAGATTACCAAAATTGCATCGAGGGTCCCTTCCCACTACACACAAGTATCTACGAATCCGAATTCCCCCACGGGCCAACCAAATATAACCAAGCGAAAATCCAGAACTCCCCAACACAGAGCAAGAATTGAGGAGATATAATTCAAGAAAGAGAAAGCGAGGGTTGAAACCTTGGTTTCCGGAAGCCATGACGTGCGGAACAGGCCGTGGAGGGGGAATTGGGATGTGAATCGCCGATGAGGGACTCGCCTTCGCCTTCTGCCCTGGCCGGTGGGAAGGTCAACAAGAAAGGAAACCCTCGGCTAGGGGTCGAATACATTCCCAGGGCTGGGTTGCAAGCTATGACGGTGAGGTTTTCCTGTCTTTTTAGAACAGGGAACACAGTTCTCTACCAACCGAAGTACAGAAGCAGGCTCAATGGCCACCTTCCAAATGGGCCGCTCGTGTTGCGTGAGGGAACTCAGTGTTCCCTGATCCATCACAGACAGACGGATGTCCCGTGCCGCTAACTGACAGCCACGGGAGATGGTTTTCGCATTTCCTTTTCTTTAATTATTATTATTATTATTATTATTATTATTATTATTATTATTATTCTTTGGATGACGGATAAGATATGGTAAGGAATTGCTGGACGAGGATGGCCGTCGATTTTCCAGCGATGCTATCATGATCTAAATCCATGTTCTTTTATTTTTTTCTATTTGTATATAACTTAAATATAAATATTCCTTGCACATCGTCTTGTATCCTCGAAATCAATATGTATAATAATTAAATATTCATTTAATTATAAGTGCTTTAATCAACGAATTCCAGCCTGTAAAGGATAATAATACAGAGAAATATAGTTATATGGTAGTATTTTCTATAGTTTCTTTAAGGCATCTTCACAAGTATATGACTCGACTCAATCACTCGATGATTTGTTGAACGTGGACTTCAAGATTGTCATGGTGCAGTATCATCTTGATCATCATGTCCTCGAGTTCTTTCCCCGTGGCATTAAATATGAACAGAATTTAGATCATTTTGGCTAATTTTATGATGTTAATTTTTTAGATGACTTATGCTATAGTTGCACTCTTTGTTGTTTGTGGAGATATAATGATCAGTATTGAGAACATCATAACCTTGATTGGCTTTTTACATATGATTTGATAAATAGTATATATCAACATACACTTAGATGCTAATGCTAAATACCAGCACAGCAGTGTTTAATCTTCTCTATAAGGTGGTGCAAAGTATAGATCTATGATGATAGTCACAGATGATGTCCGATTTAACATATTGCAGAAAACAAATAATTTCAGAGAGAGAGAGAGAGAGAGAGAGAGAGAGAGAGAGAGAGAGAGGGAGAGCTCATATCAAAATGTAACGGATTTTATAATCCAATAAGGTATATCTAGTTCTATTATCTAAGCTACCTGTTATAACTACAATATAGATTATCTAAATTAGTGGATATTGATATGATACAACATGGCAAGCCTACTTAGCAAAGAGAGAGTGAAAGATATTAAGAAAAAAATATTTTCATTCTTATCTGGTATGGATATAATAATGTAAGGAAGGTATGATGATACCTCATCGTCACATGATTGATACCTCATCATTATGTGATTAATACATGTGACTGTCATGACATCATCGGTTGAATGTTATGATCATACTCATAATTGTATTATGTTTTTCGAATTCAATTCTAAACGATGATAAATAATTATTTAGAATATTAAAGACATTGAATATAATGGTTTTAAATTTTACTATAAAAAGGTTAGAGCAAGACTCTCAGAATATATTTTTCTATCATAAAGTTAGTATATAATCGAATTTATCGAATCAAAGGTTAATTCAAAAATCAAAGTAACTTCATCAGGAATACCTCCGACATAGTTTTGTAGGGTTTAACATGATTTCACAAGGTTTAGTTTCAAAGTCTCTGAATTGGATGCCACCTTATGTAGAGATAGATGCAAAATAGGATGTCAATTAATTTTGAATTAGCATTCTAATCAAGCAATCAAAATCTAATTTTAATACCCCTAAATGGGCAATAAACAACAAATCTCATTGATTCCAAACAAATATACATACCATTGTGACTAATAATGGTTGCAATTTTATACAAGAATTGTTCATTTTCCGTGAGTAGCTGAGCTAAGAAGGAGAAATCAAATGGGTAAAAGTCTTTCTTTTCTTTATAGAAGTACCAAGTTGAGCTTTCAAACGACAAACGACAAATGACAAATTTGTTTGGGTCATTTCAATCTATTCGTATAAGAACAAACTTAAACTTTCCCACAACAAACTTATTCAGATCAATTCAATGATCATTTCTCATATTATGTAGGATGATATATGAGAGGTTTCGAGAAAACCTAAGAATATCATAAACGTCATAGCCATGGTGGAGATCTTCAAATCATCCATCTGTCGATGGATTAACTTCATGATCATAATTTTCATTTATTAAGTTTTAATTTATTTATTGTTTTGTTAAAAAACGATGTGATCTTAGTATTACTTATATGTTTAATGGATATTACCTAAAAAAAATTAGACCTATCATGTTTTATTTTGGTCTCTATCTACAAAATAATCTTTTTTGTTGAGAAAAAACTGTTATAGCATAATAATTCTTTTCCTCTGTATCAAAATGGGTTTCTCATCAAAAATCAATTTGTTATCAAAATATAAATATTAACTATAGCAACATAAACATCATAATAATGAACCAATCACAAAGTGAGATCAAATTTTAACATGAACAATCCAATGCAAAAAAATCACGGGACCGTAGTCCACTTCAAACTTCCACTATAACTAGTAATAATAACAAATTTATAATAAGTCTCCTCTAAAATAATAAAAAGTTCATAATAACATCAAGACCATATATCTTATCTCAAGAATAGCATATCATTATCACATGAATGAATCTCATCAAAAGAAAAGTTTAGGTCTCATCAAGTGGGTATAGCAGAAAAGTACCTCAGAAAGGATAAACTGCATATCAATACTATAAGGATTATAGAGCTTATTGTAAGAATTCTCCACATATAATTTAGATTAAAACTAACAAAGTTTGACCACTGATCGTCAAGTAGAAAAACTCAAAATCCTAATTATCTTTCTCCTTTTTCTCTCTTTGTGCGTCGCCACCGTTCGCTGCACGCCAAAACCATTTGCTGTACGCATACCTTGTTCGCTGCCCTCACTATGCACGTCTCTTCCTTTCTTCTTTTCATTTCGTTGCCCTCACTGGACCCAACAATTCTCCCCCTCCAGCTCATATGGTGGGCTGTACTAAGCCCTCTCTTCGCCTACATACTTCAAGCTTCTTCTTAGGCCAAGACTTTGTCAACATATCTGATTAATTATCATTAGTATGCACCTTTTCCAAGTGTATTTCTTTTATCTCAAGCACACCACAAATCCAGTAATATCTAACATCAATATGTTTGGATCTAAAATGATATTTTGAATTCTTGGAGAGATGAATAACACTCTGGCTATCACAGAAAACAATATATCCTTCTTGTTTCAAACTCAATTCATGTAGAATCATCCACAAAGTTTCCTTGCAGGCTTTAGTAATTGCTATATGTTCTGCTTTTGTGGTTGATGAAACAACACAATTCTGTAACTTAGACTACCAAGAGATTGCTCCCCCTGTAAATATCATTAAGAATCTCGAAGTGGACTTCCTGGAATCAGTATCACCTACCATGTATGGATCTGTGTACCTTTCTAGCACAGGTTTATTACTGTCAAAACATAAACACAACATAAAAGTACCTCTTAGATATCATAATATCCATTTCACTACTGCTTAATGTTCCTTACCAGGATAACAACTCCAACTGCATGAGTTATATCTGGCCTGGTACAAACTATATCATACATTAAACTGCCTACTATAGATAAGGAAAGCACTCTGGATATTTCTTCTTTTTCTTTCTCACTTGTAGGATATTGTTTCAAACTAAGCTTCAAATGACCTGTAAGTGGAGAACAAACTACTATGGCTTTACCCATGTTGAATCTTTCAAGAACCTTTTCAATGTAAGTCTCTTGAGATAGCCAAATCTTCCTTTTCTTCCTATCACGAAGTATCTTCATGTAAATTATTTGTTTCACCGATCCTAAGTCTTTCATAGTAAAAGACTTACTTAGCTCTTTTTTAGGTTTTTCAATTTTATCAGCATCATGGCCAACAATCAACACATCATCAACATATAGCATGAGAATAATGAAATCATCATTTGAAAACTTCTTTGTAAACACATAATGATCAGATGTGGTTCTATTATACCATTGGCTCATCATAAAGTAATCAAACTTCTTATACCACTATTTAGATACATGTTTGAGTCCATATAAGTTTTTCTTAAGCTTACACACCAGATTTTCTTTTCCCTTGACTTTGAAATATTCTGGTTGCTCTATGTAAATTTTTTCTTCTAAGTCACCATGAAGAAATATTATTTTCACATTGAGTTGCTCAACTTCTAAATTCAAGCGGACAGCCAAACCAAGAACAACTCGGATATAGGATATTTTTATCATAGGATAAACTATTTCTTTAAAGTCAATACCTTTCTTTTGACTGAATCCTTTCACAATTAGTTGTGTCTTGTATCTTTGTTGTGAGTTATTATTTTCAATCTTCAATTTGTAAACTCATTTATTCTTGAAAACTTTTTTCTCTTTAAGTAACTTTACCAAGTCATAGGTGTGGTTCTCAAATAAGGATCTAATTTCTTCTTACATGGCTTTTAACCCACTCATTCTTATTCTCATGTAGAATAGCTTCTTAGTAAGTTTTTGGCTCTCCCCCGTTAGTAAGCATAACATACTCATATGGAGGATACCCTTTTTTCAATGGTTCTGTTCATCCTTTATGTCACATCATTTTCCTGAAGAGTTTTAGGAATTGTTTTCTCAAGTTTGATACCATGAACCCTGTAGTAAATCTCAAAAGAACCCCTGTACTCGCCACCATTATCTACTCGAACACACTTTAGTTTTCTGTTAGTTTTTCTTTCAACACTGACATGAAATTCTTTGAAGACTTCGAGTACCTGGTCTTTAGATTTCAAAATAAAGGCTCAAACTTTTCTAGAATGATCATCAATAAAAGTAACAAAATAAAGAGTACCTCCAAGAGTTCTAGTTTACATAATATAGACATAAATATAAATCAAATCAATAACATCTGATTTTCTAGATGATGGATATGTATGAAATGTAACTCTATGTGTTTTTCTAGCTAAGCAATGATCACAAGATTTAAGAGATGTACCTTGCAACTCTAATAAGAATTGCTTTTTAATAAGAGTTTGAAATCCCTTCTCGTTGATATAACCAAGCTTCTTATGCCAAAGATCTATACTTTTACCCTTGTAAATTACATTAATCTCTCCTTTGTGTAGCTTAACTTCCATGACATAAAAAAAGTTAAGCTTATTTCCTCTTGCCACAATTAGAAAACCTTTATTGAGTTTTCATTTGCTTTCATCAAAATAGTGTGTAAATCCCTCATTATCAAGTCTGCCGTGAGAAGTAACATGAAATGAAGCACCATAGTCAATTACCCAATTACTATCCTAAGCTGTAAGACTGACACAATCGTCATCACAAACAATAATGATATCACCTTCAGCAGCAACTATATTGGTCTTTTTCTCATTTTTCTTCCTTTCATTCTGTTCTCAGTTCCAAAACCTATACTCTTTTTTTATATGACCTAACTTGTTATAGTGGAAACATTTTATATCTCTTCTAGACTTGAATTTTCCTCTAACCATGAGAATTTCTGCTATGACTTCTTCCACGTCTTTTTTGTTTTTCAATAACAAATGCACCAGAAGAATATTCTCCCTATTCTTTCCTTTTGGCATATTCATTTAGCATACTGTCTTTAACCATATCTATAGTTAGAGTCCCTTCTAGCGTGGAGTTATAAATTATCATCACATACGTTTCCTAACTTTCTGATAAAAAGCTGAGAAGTAATAATCCTTGTATCTCATCATCTATATTTATTTTTATAGCAACCAACTTATTTACATGACTCTGAAATAGGCTTATGTGCTCAACAATATAACCACCATATTTATACTTCAAATTTACCAGTCTTCTGAGGAGAGAAATTCTATTTTCCACTATCTTTTTCGTAAAGAGATTTTCTAATCTTTCCCAAACAACATCAACTCTAATTTCATCAGAAATATGCTCATGTAAATTTATATCAATCCATCTTCTAATAAAAGCAATAACTTTTCTATTTTGAACCTCTCATTCTTCATCTTCCATAGTAGAATGTTTATCTTTAACTTTAATGGGCTTATACAAATCTTTACAATAAAGTAAATCTTTCATCATATCATATGCATCCAAGTTAGAATAATTTGATGAATTCAATTTAATCATACCATCTAACTATTCCATTTCAAACACACAAGAAAAACTAGCACTAAATAACCTTGTTTTGATACCACTTGTTGGGAAAAAACTATTATAGCAGAATAATTCTTTTCCCTCTTTATATATCAAAATGAGTTTCTTATCAAAAACTAACTTGTTACTAAAATACAAATATTAATCAAAGCAACATAAACAACATAATAATGAATTAATCACAAAGTGGGACCAAATTTTAACGTGAAAAACCTAATGCGGGAAAAACCACGATATCATAGTTTATTTTAAACTTCCACTATCACTAGTAATGATAATAAGAGGATCATAATAATATTAAGACCATATATCTTGGTTCAATAATAACATATCATCATAACATGTATGGATCTCATCAAAAGAAAAATTATGTCTCACCAAGTGGGTATAATAGAAAAATACCTCAGAGAGAATAAACTGCAGATTAGCACTACTAGGATTATAGAGCTTACTGCAAGAATTTTTCACATATAATTTGAGCCAAAACTGACAAAGTTTGGCCACTGATCGTCAAATAGAAAAACTTAAAATCCTAATTATCTCTTTTCTCTTTCTCTCCATGTGTGTCGCCATCGTTCGCTGCACGTTGAAACCCTTCGCTGCACACACACCTTGTTCGCTGCCCTCATTATACACGTCTCTTCCTTTTTTTTCTTTTTATTTTTTTTAATAAATTAGATTTGGACTTATAGCCCAAATCATTTGGTCCAAGCCCACATATCACCATATATATCAATTCAATTTTAAAATTTTAGATTATTAGTCAAATCTATTATATGTAATCTGATTATCTTATTTTTAATAATATGAGACTTCATTCAATCCATCATTCAATACACAAGAATTTTTAATATCTTTTCTTATTTACATTTAGGTTCATCATCTTACTGATAGAAAATAAATCATCAGTCAATTATCGTTTGACACCTAATTACGATATAGAGGACACATAATTGTCATATTGAAGATGGCATGGAGACGAAAGGCCTATGTCACTAGTTGCCTACTTGTCCCCGTGGACATCAATCTAAAAGAGACTATTCGAGCTTATCTTTCTCCTATCGTCCAAGTGGATAAATCGTCAAAGGAGGATGTTGGGGTAGTTACAAGCTATCCTCTCGGTGGATTAGGTATAAAAGTCAACCCCCTAAGCTATGTCGAGAGGCTTTCTTCTTGAAGAAAGCTCATACCCACTAAATCCTCGATGGTTAACTTAGTCATCAGAGAGATCATCGAAAAATCCTCTCAACAACAGTTTTAATATAGGTAATATCTCGAGAGATCAATCTTCAACCTCGAAACTATTTCGAAGCCACTTTAGAATCATTTTAGAGCTATCTCGAATATTTCTATGCCTTCATGTTCGAACCACGAAGGATAGACTCGTACATTGATGACAAAATCACTCAGTACTTTTCCTCTTAAGAGTTGTAATGGAATCTATCTTCGTTGGGTTGGTATGATGCCTGAGCAAGGATCATAAGCTAAGATAATAAAGCTACAGATATACACCAGAAGAAAAAGGATAGATGAGAGATGAGAGAGAGAAGCGGACAAGGAGATGCAAACTCACTTGTTCGGGTGGGAGAATGGGAGCAGGTGGAAGGCAGAGGTCAAAAGTAACACACCGTACATAGTTATATTTCCAAGCGCAATGGTCGCCGCTAATGCTACTTACTATTGTCGCATGCGCAAGCAAGTTTGTTCTTGATACATCATAACATAGAATCGCATGCCACCATATGCATATGCATGTGGATTTAGTTTATACCATAGTGGTGAAAAGCATCGAGTTCACCAAGTAACAAATAGGATGTGTCAAAGTCAAAAAGTCTCTCTATTGCTTTGGCATACTTGCCTTCGATCTATATTATTTATCGGGCATCGATGCAATGCAATGGTGGTGTTGACAATGGTAGTGAGATGATAAACAACAATAGTAATGCACATTAATGATAATATTATTGACAATGGTAATGGTAATGGTAATGGTAGTGGTGATGTCAATAAGCTTCACTAAGTACCTCAAAAAAAAATTAAAAATTTGACCTTTTGGTTCTATAGTTTTCTAAAAAAATATATTTAAAAAAAATTAAACAAGCAAAAAATTTATATATTCTATATCTGAGTAGAAATTTTTTAAATAAAAAAATTAAATAGATAGTTTCAAATTTGATAAAACGAGAATCGTCGATTGTTGAACTATTAATAGTATGTCTCTATAATAATAGAATCGAATCATTTAGATGTGACGAATATTTTTTTTATACTCAACATTCGGACATTAGTCTTCGATAAGTGTGGTTTATGATGTGTGAATATGTAACCTAATTTAGTTTTGAACGAGAAAATCTAAGAAAATATTAGATTCCCAATAGGTCCTCCTCCGATATTTAAATTACAAAATAGTCGGAGTAAGAAAAAAGAGATTGAGATAATTAAGTGCAAAGTTGTGGAAACAGATCTCTTTTAACTATTAAGGAGACTCTTATATGATGTTAGGCCAATGAATTGATGGATAGATGAAATCCTTGGTATCCAAATTATTAGAGAGAATATTCTCTATCTGATATGATCTTTTCGTTTTGGCATAGTGGGTGACGTGATGAATGAATTGACCGAGCTGTGGTAGATTTTACTATGCGTGACTTGGAGAATGAAGGTTGATTTATTTTCCATGTTAATAGTTGGGTTTGCATTCAAGTGTTTTTAATATTGAATCGACCCACAAGTCACTCGACAAATATGTTATGTATATTTTATCATAGTTCATCTTATCGATCCATATTGATATATGTCGAATCATATTAAATTGTATTAAATTGTATCGATGTATCATTTATATCGGTACATACCGTTCGTACTGAATGATATTATAAACCTTACATTCTATTTTACTTAAAAAAATAAAAAAAATTAATTTTAAGTTTTATTCCATGTACTAACCTTTTTTTATCATAAAAAAGAATAATGTATCATGTAATTTATTTTTCTTTTCATGAGACAGAAGTGGCGATCATCTTCTAATGATTGTAATTTTTTAAATCCTTATTGTCTTTTCTGCATGACTAATTGACACACGAATGACTCTTATTTATTTTATGCGATATTAGTCTTCATTGGTTCAATATTCCCCATAGCGATAGCTATCGTCATCACTTATGAATAACCCTAAAGCTAATAAGTGTAACCCAATAGTTGCGAAGATGACAAGGTCTATGTATTTCGAAATCGGAATACAATCACAAATTAACTAATTATTTTTATTAGAATATGTAAATATTTTTACTTTTAGACGAAGGGTTAGACCTTCTCATCTTAATATTTTGGTTTGTTTCAATGTAAACGATTATATACGCTTTCATTTTACTAAAATTAAAATTTTATTTCAGTTAATTTTTTTTTTATCAATATAGAATAAATAAATATATTGTGAAAGTGATTGATTTGATCCGACTACATATATAGGTTTTGAGAAATAAAATTTTCTTAATCTTATATTTAAATTATGTAATCAAATCAATCATTGATTAGTCCTCAAATTATAGATTAATTAAAAATAATATATATATATATATATATATATATATATATATATATATATATATATATATATATATATATATATATTATATATATATATATATATATATATATATATATATATATATATATATATATGTACGTTTATTCTATATTTACCTCTATATGATAATCTTCTGTCAATCAAAACACCGGGCGGGCCGATTCAGTGCTAAATTGCATCAAGAAATCGATCGACTACATCGTATTATTTTGTTTGATTGGGTACGATTCATAGAATCAACCGAAAGAAACACAGTTCTTATCATGTCACGTTGGACGGGCTAAAAGACAATGGACTTTTTGCTCACCATCATCTCATGCCAGCTGAAAGGCTGCTCCTCTCTGCAGTGGTTTCCTCAGCCGCCCCCACGTTTGGCCGCTGATGCCGGCGATGCAGTAGGAGCCAAAAAGACCCGCGATTTGAGAAAGCCAGCAAACCCAAAAGGAGCGTTGGGAGCAATCAACATTCCATTCTCAATTCAATTCCTTCCATCAAAATAAAGAAACACTATCGGTGTGTGAGAGATGGATGCATCAGATGCCACCGTGATGACATCTCAGAACAACATATTGTGTCTTAGACACAGAATCCATCCATCCTTCGCGGAGTCTCAACTAAAATCTTATGTTAAATTATCAAAAAATTTATCAATTAATTAGTATTTATAAATATTATTTTTACGAGAATGATCAGACAACGTAAACCGTTAAAAGGAATATGTCGGAGGGAGGAAAATAGATGAAATTTTATTTAAAAAATAATTAGATTATACGACTCGATCGAATCGGATCGGATCAAAAAATTAAAATCCAAATTTTATTAGATTAAATATATTAATATAATAATAATAAAAATAAAAATAAAAAGGTTTTATCCGAAGCTATCGACGATTTTTGGAGCGAGGCTTAGTAACATGAGATGACAAGTATCTTTCAGGCCAAATATTATGGTGGAGGAATACATCACCGAGCCATCTCTTTGTTGACGAATGGGTCGTATATGCTGTACGTACTGCAGGTTGAGTTGACTTGACGCGATCAACTATTCCACAGTGGTAGACATGTCATTATCGAACATCGAAAGATGGGTTTACGACATCCACCGGACACATCATCCTTCAATCATTGCCGGTGTCTTTGTTAACTCTGTACCCCCAAAAACAAATTGAGCATATGGCACGCACCGATCCAATTTGTTTTGGCTTCTCGGTCAATAAGTGTCTGAATCCGTCAACTTCGTCCATTTTCTACTAAACCATACAAATATAACATAATTCAAATTATTATTATTTTTTTCTCTCTCTCTCTCTCTCCTCTCATTTTTATTCTATCTTTATCGACACCTGATTCTAAAATATGAAGGTATAAAAATATCTATCCTGACTTTGAAGTAGTCTCGAGTGTCTCTAAAATTGCTTCAAAATGGTTTTAAAGTGGTACATGCATTAAGATTGGTGTCGAAGAAAATTTTGTAACTCGATTCCTCCCACATTAAAATTAGTTTGATATTTTTTAAAAAATATAAGTTTTTTTCGAAAAGAAAATCCTCTGGTATACCATTGATCGTTAGCTTTTATACATGATCTATCGAAGAGATAGCTTGTAACTGTTCGAACGTTTTCCTTTGATGTTTTATCCATATAGGCAACAAAGAGAAGACAAGTTTGAACAAACTCTTTTATATTATTGTTCGTGAGGTTAGATAGGTGAATGGTGACTTAGACTTTTTATTTTCACTTTAGTCTCCACGTGATAAGTAGGTATTGGATAGTGATTAACCATCAAAATATTCAGATATTGTCATCAATGTTGATATCCACTAATTCTCCATTTGATAGCACACACCTAATTAAATAGCTCACATTGTGCCTCTAAGAACTATTGATAAATTTATTAAAATTCTAATATAATAATACTTAGACACTTTATATGAATAGTAATTATCGTTAAAAATATTAATATGTGTGAGATAAAAAGATATGAACTAATATGATAGTTCATACTACTAAGGATTAAAAAAAAATCAAATTACATATATTGAGTCTTAATCATAACTTAGAAGCTTAACTATTTGGGTTAAATTGACGTCTGAATGTTAATCCTAATCAATTTGATTTAAACTTATTAATATTCGATTATTCACGTGATATCAAAGCTAGATGGATAAATTTTGATTTAAAAATATTAAAATTAAAAAATCAAGCAAGCCAAGATAGAATTTGACAAGATATATATATATATATATATATATATATATATATATATAGTTTGATTTATAATTTATAATAAAAAAATATTCGGATGTGTGAGATTAAGAGAGACGAATTTAGAGGATAGTCTTACATGATTGAGAGAGTCATGTTATATATATGATCATCGTATTATATAATGATAATATTAATAGTTTAACTTGATTTTATTAGATTAATGTTAAAGGGAGTAACATATAGAGAAGTTTAAATATTTAGAAGATTATAATAAAATGCATGCATATTATTAGAATCTTCATTTGGAAACTTTCAAATGACGGATATGTAATACCCCATAGTGCCTTTGACCTTAACACCTATTGCATGCCTAAGTTGACAGAAATGACTGGTTACGTGGACGCAATGAACACAGTGTCAACGCCAACCAAAAAGAAAGAGATTGCAAAGGCGAACCTCTTCTCCAGTAGCAAAAAGAGAAGGGAAGAAGGAAGTCCAACGATGCGGCCGTCTGAGCTCTCCCGCCTCCCAACTCATCCCGCCCTTCTCCATCCACGCCCCGTCCGCCAGTAACTACGCACCCCAAGTCAAAAGCAAAAAAGGCTTCTTCCATCCAAGTAAACCACCAAACAAATCCACCACCCCAAGTAAACCAGGCATCAGACTGCGGGTCCATTATCCTCGAACCTCCCCCCGTTGCACAATAGATATATTAGCGTGTTCTGAGGAAGAGGGAAGCAGGAAGCAGAGAGAGAGAGAGAGAGAGAGCAGGGAATCGAATCCAAGCGCCCATGTCCAAATCCCCCGCCGTTATCTGCTTGTAGCAACCCGGCCTTAAACGGACCCCAGAGCGATGCGCCTCCTCCATCTCAGGCTAATACTCTCTCCCTCTCTGACCGTGTCTGTGTTATTATAATCATTGATGTGGCTATTGTTGTTGTTGGTATCCTCCTGCGCTTGCTACTGCTGCTCTTGCGATCGCTGCTGCCTCTTCTCCCGCGAGTCCCCCCTCCACTGGCATGCGGAGAGCTGCTTCCCCTTGTTTTTTCTGATGGCCTGCACCTCCTTCCTCCTCCTCCTCCTCATCTTCACTCCCCCCAGCTCAGGCCTCCTCTGCTGCCTCCTCCCTTATTCATAATACTTCTCACTCTGCCCTTCCTCCTCCCCTACTATTCTTCTGTTGTTGCCACCCCAGCAGTTCTATCATCGTCGGCAGCAGCAGCAGGAACGAGATAAGATGGCGAGGAAGAGGCTGGTGTCTGAGCTCGACCTTCAGCCTGATTCTTCTTACAACCCTGCTCGCCTGCCTCGCCGCGCTGCAACTGGCGCCTCCTCCACTTCCCCCGGGAATCCGACGTGCTCAGGGGACTTTTCTGGCCAACCCTCCGTCCTGTTGAATCCGCCTTCGACGCTGTCCGTCGATGCCGCCCAACACAGCCCTGCTGCTTCCCTTTTGTTGCCTGCTACTGCTACTGCTACTCATAGTGCTCCTCTCTTTACATCTTTGCCTCCTCCTGCTCTTCCTTCGCTGACCGTTTGTGGGTTCTCTGGCTTACCTCTTTTTCCGCCCGAGACCCATCGGATTGCCTTGCCTGCTTCGAGAGCGGAGGGCGTTCAGCTTGTTGCTTCCTCTGCCGCCGGTGGTGGGGCCTCCGATGACGCCGCAGCAGGCACGGATTGGGTGGACGGGATTATACGTGATATAGTTTGTAGCTCCGCTGCCGGCGGGGAGGTTTCCATCCCTCAGATAGTAAACAGCGTCCGCGAGATCGTGCACCCTTGCAACCCTGGGTTGGCGGCCCTCCTCGAGTTCCGCCTCCGGTCGCTCGTCTCCGACACTTCACCGACCCAGTGTCTGCCCTCCCTCTCCGGGAGCCTAGCGCCAGATCCCTCCGACAAGCGGCGAAGGGATGCTAGTATGGCCCCGCCGCTGCCGGAGATAGTGCCACCGGCCAACACGGCGTCATATTTGTCGTCCGCAGCAGCAGTTGCTGGCGTCGGATGGGAAGAGCCAGCGAGTCGCCTCCAGGGTGCACAACAGAAGCCGCAGCCACCACCGCAATCTCGACCTCCACGGAGCTCCAACTCCGCCTCCTCTGACGAGGCCACGGCGGCTGCTGCGGCCGAATCCGCGGCAGCAGCCGCAGCCGCGAAGGAGAAGAGGGAAGAGCTGCAGCAGAGGAAGCAGGAGGCGGAGGGACTACACTTGCTGACGCTCCTGCTCCAGTGTGCGGAGGCGGTGGCCGCCGACAATCTGGACGAGGCGAGCCTTCTGCTGCTGGAGATCTCGGAGCTGTCCACCCCCTTCGGCACGTCGGCGCAGCGCGTGGCGGCCTACTTCTCTGAAGCCATGTCGGCCCGGTTGGTGAGCTCGTGCCTGGGCCTCTACTCGCCGCTCCGGACGGTGCCCCACCGCCATCGCCTTGCCTCCGCCTTCCAGGTCTTCAACGGCATTAGCCCCTTCGTCAAGTTCTCCCACTTTACGGCCAACCAGGTCATCCAGGAGGCGTTCGAGCTGGAGGACCGCGTGCACATCATCGACTTCGACATCATGCAGGGACTCCAGTGGCCGGGCCTCTTCCACATCCTGGCCTCTCGCCCTAACGGCCCGCCGCATGTGCGCCTTACCGGCGTCGGCTCCTCCATGGAAGCACTCGAGGCCACCGGCAAGCGCCTCTCCGACTTCGCCGACACGCTAGGCCTCCCCTTTGATTTCGTTCCCGTCGTCGAGAAGGTCGGGAATCTGAACCCCGAGCTCCTCGGCGTCTCTCGCCAAGAGGCCCTCGCCGTGCACTGGCTCCGCCATTCACTATACGACGTCACCGGCTCCGACACCAACACTCTCTGGCTTCTCCAGCGGTACAACAGCCCTCCCTCTTCTTTGCTTTAAGTTTAGGTTATTTTCTTGCTGCTTCAAACCTTTTGTTCTTTAACGCAAATGGTTGCTGCTTCGCGTACAAACAGAGTGACTCTTCTTCAACCCTCCGTGGCTTTTCATCGTCGACATCATCACCATCACTCTCTTTTACTCCATGAAAAGATTACAAGGAGACGATCTAATCATTACTACCTTATATGGCTAGCCTTCGTTTTCCTCTTCTGTGTTAACCTCTGATCTTGCTCCAAGTTTCCACATTTGTGATATTCTCATCTCCTATTATCACACTTTTCTGAAAGATATCTTCGGAAGCTCGATAAAGGTGATAAGAGTCTATACATACAACGAGTTCTTTGTTTAATCATTCTTAGCCTTACGTCGTCTTGAAACGTTTAGTTTATGTCATTTGGAAGCGTGCACAAAAGAGAGAGATCGCTTCGAAGGACTCGCTTGAACTTTTTGAGTAGCTCATTATTTCTACCCCGAAGACTTCTTTTTTTCCCCTCCATCGTCTTCCAGAGTTCCAGTAATCATTGTTGTTTCTTTTAAGGCAATAATGGTGATGACGGTCTCTGTATTGGCAACATTGATTGTTCGCATGGGCGTGCAGGTTGGCCCCCAAGGTTGTGACGATGGTAGAGCAAGACCTCAGCCAAGCAGGTTCTTTCTTGGCCCGGTTCGTGGAAGCCATCCACTACTACTCCGCCCTCTTCGACTCCCTCGGCGCCAGCTACGGCGAGGACAGCCAGGAGCGGCATATCGTCGAGCAGCAGCTCCTCTCCCGCGAGATACGCAACGTGCTCGCCGTGGGTGGCCCGGCGCGCACCGGCCAGGTCAAGTTCAGCAACTGGCGGGAGAAGCTGAGCCAGTCCGGCTTCCGAGGCGTCTCGCTTGCCGGCAACGCGGCAGCCCAGGCCACCCTCCTCCTCGGCATGTTCCCGTCCGACGGCTACACTTTGGTCGAAGAGAATGGCACGCTCAAGCTGGGGTGGAAGGACCTTTGCTTGCTTACAGCTTCAGCTTGGAGGCCAATGATTCAGCATCCTTCAGCCACCTCCACCACCACTCATCTCGTTGACAATAGGTACGACGACATCCATAGCTCATTGTTAGGAAAGGATTTGTAGGGTGGTGGTATCATTGGTTACTTGCCCTTCTGGGTTTCATAGTCTCGAGTGATTGAAATCTTCTTTTTCTCTCTTACCTCCTCCCTGGTGTAGGTGACACTGATGTTTTTGTCAGAAGAAGCCGATGGGAGAGGGTAGACTGCATGTCATAGAACTGTCATCCCTGTCAGTGCCTTGAACGAGGTGAGGAGCGAGCTGGTTATTTCCAACGAGAGGTCCTTTTCGCTCTTACACAGTAAATCAACCCCTCTTAGATTCAGATAGAGAGAGAGAGAGAGAGGAGGCGGTACAAGAAGAGATGGAAGATACTGGTGAGCGGGGTCTGGGCGTGATATATGTGGCAGACAGCTCTTGTATTCATGCAGTGCGGAGGCTGTGGCTTGTGGTGTCTGCAGAGAAATTACTATTCATGGGATTCTTGTGATATTTAATACTCGGAGGAAGCCATGTATGAAATGATTGGGTTTCAATAGTCCTTGTGACGGCCTTTATGATATGATTGGGATGATAATGTTGCAAGACGATTCTTCTACACTACAAAAAAATATATTAATATTTCTCAAATATCATCACGTCTTTCGATTTCCCTTTTCTCAAATCCCAACCTCGATTATTACATATTTACAGAATCATGCACTAACCTAATTTTATTAGTCCTTTCATTGCTAATCAAATTTCTTAATTTTATTTAGTCAACGGAAGACTGACCGATGAGGTACCAAATGGTCCCACCTGACGTGGAGGGTGTACGTGGCTGCTGCTTGATGTGTCATGTCAAAGATTTTAAGGAAATTTCTAGCAGCAACACGCGGAGGTGGAAATAAAGGGTCGGTCGAGGCAGCCTCTTCTCACGTCCTTCGTGATGGCAAGTGCTTTTTGATTGTGACAAGCCTGATGCGGTCAATCATATAGTCCATGCAATTTATTAGGTACAACCCCAAGTATCAAGAAAGCAAGAAAACACAAACGAAGTATCTGGAAGCAGCAACTTTCCCTTCGAGAGACTTTCCTGTCGGTCACGATTAAGACTAATTACATATTATTTTTCTTATAATTAATTTTATATTTAATATTTTTTATTTTAGAAATTTATATCAATATTTTTATAATTATATAAGTCAAACATCTAGATATATTTATCGTAATGATATCGATTTTATTTTTTTAATCTATAAAAATAAATAATTTTAACATTTCAGTTAGTGATAATAGACGACGTTGATGGTAAAAAACAACACTGTCGTTGGGGGTTACAAATAGTTATTGTAGATGAGGAAAGTGATGACGAGATGAAGGTAAAATTATTCAACCACCCATGACACTATCCGTTATCATCATCTAAAATTTTAATTTTTTTTTTATTTTCATATTTTCGTTGTTATAATTGATGATGTTAGGATAAATAAATTAAAATAATTTATTATCATAACTACAGAGATATCAATAAATTTTTTTAAATATATGAATAAAAATACTAAAAGTAAATAGATAACATGTCACACGATAGATTAGTCAGTCTCAGGAGAGAGTATAGACCTTCGATGCTTTTGTTTGCTGAAATAAGCTCCGCCACTCTTGGTGCGATCATGGGTGCAATTCGAAGCCCTCGACGTCGGTTTTGTAGACTGCGGCAAGATGCGGCGGCGCTCGACCCACGACTTCCCTTCCACCACCCTCGCTGCCATCGGAGCCTGCAAGCATGAAACCAGCAGGAGCAGGCACCACCACCAGCTGCCCGGACGCCATGGACATCTGAATCAACACCAACGACGAAAGGATGGTGGTGATATTGTTATATATCTCTGGGTGCGTGCTTTACATGGCTGTGAAGTCAGATCGACATGTTTATTCGGGTTATCAGAGTTGAAATGCGGTTTGTAGTGAAGCAAGTCTTTCCCACCATTACGGTTGACAATACAATTGCATGTGTGACGTTCTCAGCAGAGAGGGCCATAAATGGTGGCGAGACAATTGGCGATTCCTCAGCTTAATGGGGGGAATATTAACAGCCTGAGAGTAGACCGAGCCAACGTGACGTGTGATTGCAGTAAGCCGAGTACAATCGACGTGCGAAAGCCGGCTCGGCTCATGCAACGTGTCATGATGACTTCGTATTGGTCAACTTTGACCCATCATATCAGCGAGTTGATTCACATTCCTTCGACCAATAGACAGTTGACACCACACGTGAGTGCTCGATACCAATAGACAGTTGGATTTTATATTATCATCATAGACCTCTCGCACTTCACCCTTATTGATTAATGGATGTGTTCAAATGCCTTGTGATTTTTTATTATATATTTTTTAATGTAAATTATTGATGCTCACTATTTTTAGTTGCTTAATATTGTTACAATTACATTTGATTTTATACTTTATGATTCCTTACACAAAATATTGAATACCTCTCTATTTTATAGCGATGGATCACTTCCTATTTACATATGATTCTAAGGGTATAAGGAATCTCTTCGTAAGTCATTTGACAAGTTCTAATGAGGCAAAAAAAAAAGAAAAAGAAAATTCAATTATTGTCTTTAGTTCCTCTTAATTTAATTGTTTTAAATGATAATTATCTTATTGATTTGTAGTGAAATTGATTGTGAAATGCATATCCAAATTAAGCATGCAAATGCTGAATTTTTTGTAATATGCCATTAAATTATAAAAGAAATGTTACTCATAGAATAAAAAGTTATATCTAAAAGATTTCGTAGGTTGGAATTGGTCTCATGTGTGAGATTTTTCAAACCATTACAACAAGTATCTAAAACACTGTTTTAGTCTCAATACAGTGATCTTAACTACACAAAACCCTGTTTTAATTTGGAGTAATTAATTATGTTGATGACGTACTCGATAATAGTTCATATGATGTTTAAGTTCGTATGAAAATATAAGATTATGTTCTCAAATGGAGTAAAGGATGCATTTGAAAGTCCTTTTATAATGAACTTAATAATGATCGAACTGAAGTGAGGTATTGTACGAAAGTATCGATCATCATTCAACGATAAATGTATGTGTCGAACTGTTGGGCGTCATAATAACACCACACTATACAACTTATGAGACATCATTCCATATTAATCTCTTCAGCTCAATGCAAACTATCATTCCATAGGACGAATAGCCTACTTATGAGGGGGACATGAGCTGCTTTGAGAACAACACCTTAGACCGAGGAAGCTTGACACCTTAATTGACACTTATTTAGTGCTGGCGAGGAATGATGAACTCACTCAGGAAAGAGGTTGATTCATAGAAAACTCTGGCATAGAGAAGCAGCCTCGTGCTCACAATACCCATAGGAGGAGACCCAGTTTTCTATTCTTAGTCTTTTGTATGTATACATGTGGAGATAAGGTGTGCATGACATCAAGCACAAGTCGAGGCCAAGTGGATGCGTGCATGCGTCGTCGACACGGTGGGAGGAAGAAATAGCTGTGCTTGTTCAGATTTCCCATTAGCTGTGGGTTGTGAGGACATGAAAGAGCACATAATCCTCATGAGCCCATTGGAAAGCGTCAACCATCTGAAGGAAAACAGCGACGACAGCCTTCTGCCATTGACCTGTCATTCGTATAATTGCGTACACAGATGAGGAGAGGTGGCAGCAGAAACAAACGGTGGCATCTGACGTCGTCCTCTCTGTTCTCTGTCGGCGTCCAAATCGGCAAGTGCGAAGGGGCCGTCGGCGCGAGGAGGAGGGAGCGCAGCAGAATGCCGCACCTGAAAACGACGGACGGGCTTTGCCGACAGAACTCATGGGATTCAATGATAACTTGGCATGCCACTCACTAAGAACCCGTGGCCTCTTCTCTTTGTTGCCTGTTTTGGTTGCTCGATCGATTGAATGCCTCACCCACCTCTTCTAACACGCCCAAGCAAATGCAAATTTGCATCATCCCTAAAATTGTTGTTGAAATGTGTATGCAACTCGATTGCTTTTGTACCATCAATTAAATTCTTTTTTATTTAGCTTATAAAAACAATTTATACTTCAATCATTCACCCCCCAATAATCCCCATTGGCAATCACACAGTGCCCATTTCTCTAAAATCCTCCAAGTACCTTTTGCAAACATTGATCCCAAATCATCCCATTTGCATAGTGCTAAGTGAAGAATGACTATAGAGGTTTCGAGTGTCCCACTTTGAACTTTGATGTGAGAAAAGGTCGTTAAAGGCTTCATTGATAAGTATTTTATCGAGTCTTTATTATGAAACTTATTTATATTTTTATATTTAATTGATTCAAAACCATCTATTCTAATATATATATATATATATATATATATATATATATATATATATATATCTATGATCGCTTATATTTATGATTATTTTGACTCCATTAACTTAAGTACTAGAAGAGTCATTACGCACTCAATATATTCTCTCAATTTGTAGTAGACTCAAGCCCTAAAAATTTGTTAGATCCAAACCCTAAGGTGTCGGACAATCAAAATATAAAATAATAATAAAATTTAAAATAAAATAAAAAAAATAAGATTGCGATAATTATATCTGTGATATCATATCTTGAAGTTCTACATATCTAATTCAAGAGTCCAACTAATTTATATATGTATTGCTGACCGAAATTAAATCTTAATATTCATTAGTCGAGAAATATCAGTTAGTGGGGTGCGAAATTGTCAATGGACTTGGAATGTCACGTAGTAAGCTCGAATAGACCCGACAACGTACACACAGGTATTCCCATTGCATGACAAGTATGTATCGAGAAAGCGAGGCCTACTTAGTCAGTTAAAAGAAAGAACCCATCAGATGATGTTGAGATTCGCGCTCGAGCGTGATCGATGAGGACGTCCTCGTCGACTAATAAAGCCCCTATTAAATCCGAGATTTGGTTGTTCACATAGATCGGAGATCGGACATGGATCAATCAAATCTCCCCCCAATAAACGCGCTATATCGCGACCATGGCAACTGGTTCCAATAGATTATGGAGGAGAAGAGGAATAGTTATTTCCTGTGTGTGTGTGTGTGTGGGGGGGTGTGTTGTGGCTTGCAAACCGTACGTGACCTGCCGAATCCCCATTTTTCATAGAAAAAGGGATCGAGGCTCTTCCTTTTTATATACAATCCATTCCGGTTCTCTCCCCTCCCTCTCCTCCGCTCGCCTCTTTCCTCATCCTGTGGGTGTCAGTGCTTAGAATGCAATCAGAGATCAATCTTAACTGAAACAATTACACCAAAATAGCGAGAGATATAGATAGACAGGGAGGGAGAGCGGGCGAGAGATCTTCCCACATTGATTTGGATGTCGTCTCAATGATAATGAGAGAGAATCATACTAGTAGTTGAGATTTCGCGGGAAGGAAACGAGGAAGAAGAGGAGCTAGGTTTGAGAGAGAGAGAGAGAGAGAGAGAGAGAGAGAGAGAGAGAGAGAGAGAGAGAGAGCTCCGGGAGGTGAAAGGAGATGAAAGGGTACGGCTCCGCCGGTGCCGGCGGAGGATCGGTGGTCGCCCAGCCGGCGTCGAAGCGGAGGTGGAAGGGGCAAGCTGCGGCCGTCTTGGCCCTCGTCGTCTTCTCGCTGCTCGTCCCCCTCGCCTTCCTTCTCGGCCTCCACAACCGCTTCCCGTCCGGTGCGTCATCCCAGATCTCCTTCTAAAACCCTAACCTTCGCCTCAGATCTCCCCCGCGAGGAGCACTGGTTCGACCGCGTTGCGCGGTCGGAGTCGGATTTCCGCACTGCGCGTGTGGTGTCTGGGAGATCCGGGGTTCGATTGTTCTTTCGATTGCATTTTCTGTTTCTGGATCTGAAGCTCCTTTCTTGACATCTTTTATTCCGCATCTTTCATTGGCTGCAGGATACTTGGTTGATGATCGCTCCCAACAGGTGAGGAAACCTACTACGCTGATGTTAGACGAATCGTTTTTATTGGTTGATTTCACATTGTTATTGGTTTTGATTCGTGTATAGGAAACTACGTTTGAGAATTACCATAATGTGGGCGGTGGTCAAGATCAGACTCCCTCAGAGGTTCTCTTTTATTCTCTCTCCTCAGCTGTCTCTGGTCATCGTCTTAATTGGGCTCTTTTATCGGCCTGCTCGGTTCTCAGATTATTGTATGATTTTATAATCTGGAATTTGACAGGATGATCAGCGAAGGGTTCTTAACCTTATGAACAGATTTGCGCCACCCTTCCAGAAGGTTCATCCTACACCTAATTATCAGGATTTTATTATTATAATAATTATTATTGCCTTTTTACTTAACTAGAGCTTGGTGCTTCATCATTGCTCTAGTGCAATAAAAGGATTCTCTATTATATTCTTTTTTAATGAGACTCACATCTGCCTTGGAGAATTTGGAATGCTGGAAAGGGAGAAGTCACAAGAGTATGTTAAATATTAATTTTTTGGTGGTATTTTCAAATTTATGTATTTCCAGTCATGTAGACTGTAACCAATTTCATACCTTTCCTTCATTCCTCGATGCAATTCTTGCCATCTTAGGTTTCTTCTCAATTATTTGGGTCCCAAAATGGTCAAGTTTTACTCTCCACCATCGGAGAAGTATGGAGATGCTTTATTCTGCTTGTTATTGATCATGTAGGGAGTCCTTTATTAGCCTTAAGTAATGGGTATTAGATTTTGAACTAAGGCCATGTCTCACCTGCTTCTTTGCATGGCCACATTATTTGATAAATGGAGGACAAAAGATTGTTATGGAGAAAACTTTTCTGTTAATCGTTTTCATGATTCCAATTTAGGTGCTAGACACTTGGAAGATCTACTTTTTTCGTTGTTACATACATGTACATCTTTTACAATATGTTCTCTGTGATTACTGTTATTTTTCAATTTAGTTAGAATCAAAATTGAAATACAATTTCCTGCAATTCTAATTGATCACTTCCAATTTACATCATATTATGATCCTTAGTAGAATTTTTTCCTACTTTCCTATGTCAGTTGGTGCTTTTTTATCTTGGTTTCGAAGTTTATCTACATTTAAAGATATATGCTGTAATGGGCAGTATCTGGGTATCTAGGGATCTCATATGGGGATTGACAAAATTGGTTGGACTAGGATCACAAAATAAAAGAAAAACATGGAGAATATAAAATATGTATATGCTAAGATGTGACAGTTTCATGTATCATATACTCTAAGAGTTTATTTTAAAAAAGTTAAAGAACAAATTGACATGTTTATGTCATAATTTTTCCATCTCTCCTATAAAGTTGTGGGAGTCAAAGCAATAACTTACCCTCTCTCTCTCTCTCTCCATTTCTTTGATCCCCTGTCTCTTGTCTGTATTTCTCTTAATACAGTTTCAGCGGCTGCCTTAACAAGAGTACTCTTTTCCAAGGGCATAGATATTTCTTGGACCAGTATATAATACATGCAGTATTACCCTTTCGACCAAGTACTGGTTCCAAAATGTATGCACATAAGCAGATTATTTTTATTTGTATATTAATATATTTAAGACTATTGGGTGGTATAGTTCAGTTTACCATCCAACATACTGCTATTGTATCAGATTGATTGGTTGCCAAAACCAATATCAAGTGTATATATAATACCTTGCTATTCTGCTATCTGGATTGAGAGTGTTGTACTGATCTGGCTTTAATCATCTAATTTTAGTTGATTTTCAGCAAGTCCAATGTAGAGTGCAATGATGAAAACAGGTGGTTTAGTGCATGAGACCTTGCCATTGCAGCTGATAGGCCAATAATATGGCTGGGAGATTAACTGGAATTAAGTCAGTATTGGTCTGATCTGATGACACTTGATTGGGCATATGACTTACTGGTCCTGCTATTTCTGGGTTGAATTGAGGGTTTTCTTTTTTGGGTGTTAAAGTGTGTCACCAAGCTGTTGGTTCTGTACTAATTAGAACAGTATGAGTTCAACTGCCAATAGAGTGGCATGGTACAAAACAATTTTTTAATTGGAGAATAAAATGGATTTATAGTGGTCATGTTGATATATTCAATGACATGTCTGATTGATTGGAATAATTGGCATTTGTAAAAGAGGTTATGTTATTTCTAAGTTTACAGTTATTATAGTCTTGGATTAAGGATCAACATTAAGTTCTTATCTTTTTGCATTAATAACTATGAACTACTAAGAAAAAACTATGAACTACTAGGCATATCATCATTGAACTTCTATGCTGTATATTGTTCATTGACAACATTGTTCTGATTGATGGGAGTCTGACTTGAGATCAACTCTGAACATGAGCTATAGAGACAATTAAAAGAAAATCTAGGGTTTTAAATATAGTAGTTTAAGACCAATTACATGAAGTGCAACTTTAGCTAGTCAAAGAAAAGATTGAAAATATAATTAAAATAGATGGACAAAAAGTCCTCAAAATTATAGGAAATTGATGTTTTAACTTTATTGTTTAGTAGGAAGGCGAGACTGAAGAAGATATTTTTCATATGGTTAACAAGGATTGGTTAGTGTAAAGGAGTGCTAGATAGACCAAAAATCAGATGATGCTTTTGAAGATATGGATTGAAGGATCCTTATTTTGCTTTAAAGTGGAATAAATGGAACTAGATTTTCTCCGCACAGGTTTTAAATATATTAGTTAGCTTGTTGAGCTCCTTAACTTCAATTGTACCCTTGATTTCTTTCTTGTATGGCCTATGTCTTGCACAAGGAATCTATGGTTAGTAATTTGCCTATTTTTAAGTATGATTTTTATAAACCAATATCGGCATAATTTGTTGGCATTTAATCATAGTTTCACAGAAGATAGCAAGAAGTCGACTATTACTTTTAGAGCAATGTTTCCCACACCCATTTAGACACCTAGTTAAATACCCTCATGTAACCAAAGGGTACTCAACAATGTCTTGTATGTTTCTGGTATAATGGTGAATTGGTGACCGGATGGTGTTAGGAAGTGCATTTTGCAACATTATGAGGGTTGATGTTTGAACTGGTCTTTTGACAAAGTTGGTGCATTTTACCATCGAGTACGTCCAAAGAACCCTTATAGTGCTGTACCCTTGAATGATGCACACCAGATTTCTGTGCTTCAAATCTATTAGTTTATCAATTTTCATGTGCAACCTGGTTGAAATCTGTTCTTCATGCATCACAGCCTTTGCCAACATTGTAACCAGTCAAAATCTGTTTTATCATTCTGAATCTCATGAAGTGCGAAGTCAGAGGAAAAAGATCTTGTCAAGCTCAAGTTGTTGCTCATCCATGGTACTCAATAAGTCCACTGGTTGTGATGAGTGATCCCTGATCTTGAAACTGTTATTTGACTTGGGCTGGGATATATAGTACAATGTGAGTATTTCAAAATTAGTGGTTTCAGCCGTGGATAAATTCAGGAGCAACAAAAGTTTCCTTTAATAGATTTTTCGTCATTTTTCATCTCCAATTCTAAAATTATGCCATTTTTTATGCATGATTAATCTTTAGGATACATATAAATCTGAAAATTGAATCTTGGAAAATTTATAATGTACCTATAGATGGGGAAAAAATAAATAAATTCCAGTGGTGAAACTTATTCAAGTTCTTATGTTGTTGACTAGGGTTTTCTGAAAAAAGAAATTTTTAATTGCTTTTGTATCAGGATGCTAATAGTGTGTCACCTGATGAATACATGAGAATCAACAACACTGGTAGTTCACCATCTACTTTACAACCAAAGGACCATACCTCTCAGCCTATAACAAAGGATGAGGCATCCATATCGAAAGGTATGTAACTCGGGATAACTACATGTGGATCCTCATTGTACCCAAAGATGTATCATTTCTTTTGTTCCATAGCGCTTTTTTTAACTATGGAAACATGTACCAATCATGTGCAGGTCCACTTACAGAAAATAATGTTGCTCCGAAGGAACCTTCATCTCTGAGTAATAGAGTAAGAAATCTAGATACCTTAAGAAATTTACACAATCTTGTGTTTACTATTGCGGTGGTTGATTTAACCAACTGACTAGTAAGTGTAGCAAAGTTGCACGCTTATTATTTGTATTATTAAGTAATATGCTAATTTTCCTTTTGTTTATTTTGACACATATTGTAATTTGACCTTGTTTTATGCCTTGTATGTGAACTGCTTCTAGCTCTTGATGCCTTATGGTTTTTATTTCTATGCTTTCCTGAGTATATAATTATTATGTTGTTACAGATTGGCGGGGAAGATGGAAAGAAGAACCGTGACAAAGCTTCAAATGCTTATGAGACAGAGAGCTCCTGTGAACTTGAATTTGGAAGCTATTGCCTATGGTCCAGAGAACACAGGGAAGTAATGAAAGATTCTGTTGTGAAGAGACTGAAGGATCAGCTTTTCGTGGCAAGAGCTTACTATCCGAGCATTGCAAAACTTCAGGGTCAAGAAAACCTAACACGTGAACTGAAACTGAAAATTCAGGATCATGAGCGCATGCTTAGTGAAGCAGTTTCTGATCCTGATCTTCCACCATTGTAAGTAATCTCTTATTATTGCTGGATTTTTTGCTTCAGGATTTAGAACTTTTGGTTCCCTGTATTATACGAGTTAATTCATAAGTTCTTCATGATAAAGAATGCAGTCCCAGCTTATGAATGTCCAAATATTCTAGGAAGTTTGGTCCTAATAAGTATACATACGTTAATTATGAACTATATCAGATATATGCCTATCATGGAGTGGAGTTATGGTGGTGAAAAAGGGCAACCTAGTTCTTGATGCTATTCTCAGATGGTCCAAATCCAGTTGGTAACCTTGTTTTGTCTCTGTCATTTTTACTGAGTCATGTCTGACTGGAGCAATTTCAACTTGCTTCTACCCAATGGAATCATGAGTTTATCCTTACATTTGTTTGCTTAGTTTGATGGCACATCCATTCTTTTTGCAATCCACAAACTTTTGGTGTTTTTTCTCACAGAGAGTTGGAGCAATATATTCATATGAAAAGTTGGAGCAATATACTTTTGGTGTTTTTTTCCACAATCAACCACAATAATGAAATGAGAAAAATCGTCACCTAGTTGAGTGAGAGAGGGTTGAAGTTTCTAAAGAGAAACGAAAAATAGAAAAGAGAAACTCAAAAAACAGTGGAAATATTTCTTTAGTTAAAATTAAAATGCACCTCCCATATTATCGATGTCTTGTTTCTCCATGGTCTTTCTCCTGTCCAATTTCGTCTTTCTCCACCCCAATTTCCCTTCGGATGTGCAGCAGTGGCAAGAGTTTGTTACTCCTTGCTTTGACTATCATGCTTTATCTGAAGCCTAAACAGCTTGCCAAATTGCCTCAATTTCCCTAGTAGTGCTGAATGGCAAGAAAAGATTCGAATTGCCAACCTACTTCATGTCTTGTAGCTCGGGTTTACTGAAAATTCTGAAGTATGTATTGGTTATTTTAAATAAAATATAATCTTCTTAGTTGATTCCACTAATTTCTTTCTTCCCAGCATCTCCTTTTTTTAATTTATTTATGCTCTTCTGCTTTCTCCTCTTGCTTACACCTAATTCATGACGGAGACTACATTTTTATTCTTGAATTTTTGACTTTTTTATGGCATTGATGGTAAAGAGGTTTCATCTGATCTAACTTTGTGGAGGAGGACCTTTACAGGAAAGGCCTTCTAAAGAGGGGCTTCTAGAAAATTCTCATCTTGAGAGCCTAAGGACTCACACACTCTCTCTATCCTTTCATCTCCGCTGTGGTGTTATTTTCCTTCTGATCCAAGCTGGTTGGCCTTAATATGAGTTCTATGTGTACGATATTGACATATATGATGTGTTATTTATCTCTAAAGCAGAAATTTGAGCTATGCCAACGATTCTGAAATGGAATGCTGATTAAAATTTTTTGTGTCACTCAATGAAGAAAGAGGATTTGCTTTACGGTTCCATTAAAGCTTCATTCCTTTGATTGAAACATCTTTTGACGAGAACATCTTTTAATTTTGCTGTCAAAACAAAACTGACCCCCAAAACCTGACAACAAAGTGACAAACTATCTTGTTGTTTCAAGTGTGTGGAGACTAAAACACAATGCAATGCCAGGATTAGACTTGTTCTAAACATTATATCTCATCTCTCTTGGTTTTGGTTCTCTAATATTGATATTAATATGTTGAATACTTAAATTTGTGGTTAACAGAAGTTAAACATTGAAACCCACCCACCAACCACAATCCCGAGCAGAAGGTTATAAAGAACCCCAAATTTGAAATGTTTTTGTGGTTATATAAGATAACCAGTATGTTTTGCTCTGAACCTGGTCATTGAAACTTTCATGAGATTAGCCTATGAAAAATCTCGTAAAGATATTGCATTCATCATTCTTTCTTTTATCATTTAGAATTAGTTCTAAAGATCAAAGAATTTTCTTTTCAGTGTGGGGAAGAATATAAAAAGATTGGATGAGGCGATTGCAAAAGCCAAGTCATGCAGTGTTGATTGCAATAATGTTGACAGGAAACTTAGACAGATACTTGATCTGACAGAAGATGAAACTCATTTTCATATGAAGCAAAGTGCATTCCTATATCAGCTTGGTGTCCAGACCATGTCCAAAAGTTTCCATTGCCTTTCCATGAGACTGACAGTAGAATATTTCAAATCACCATTATCAGATATGGAGCATCCATTTGCTCACAAAATTGACAGTCCAAATCTTCAGCACTATGTTATCTTTTCCAGAAATATACTTGCATTATCAGTAACTATCAACTCTACTGTTATGAATTCTGAGGTATGGTGTTCTGGTCCTGTTGATCTACAATTTGAGTGGCGAATATCTTATTCTATTGTTTATCTGTGATTTATCTTCATTTTGTTACAGGAATCTGATACCATAGTTTTCCATGTGATCACTGATAAAGAGAACTTTTATTCCATGAAACATTGGTTTGCCAGAAATTCATACAGAAAGGCGACCATTCACATCCAAAACTTTGATGAGCTTAAGGCTAATCTCTTTGGCAACTTGGATTTGGCAGAGCTGTCAGTGTCTGAGGAGTTTCGTCTCTCTTCTCATACTATTGCTCAACCAACCCCTTTGCAGATGAGAACCAAGTACCTCTCAGTTTTTGGTCATTCCCACTTTCTTCTCCCTGATATATTCAAGAATCTAAAGAAGGTAATTCTTTTGGATGATGATGTGGTTGTCCAGAAGGACATATCATTTTTGTGGAATCTTGACTTGGGAGGAAAAGTAAATGGTGCTACACAGTTTTGTGGGGTCAAATTGGGTCAGCTGAAACCATACTTGGGCACCAGTGGGTATGAGAGTAATTCTTGTGCTTGGATGTCTGGACTAAACATAGTCGACTTGGAGAAATGGAGAGAACATGATATCACTGGAATTTACAGAAGGTTTCTCCATCAGGTAATTGCTACAAATCAGATGTTGGCTGACTCCAAATTTCAGTTGTGGTACCAGTATAAAAAGATTTGTTGGCTAATGATCAGATTTTTCTGGATTTGAACTTACTAGTCTAAAATTTTTTGGTGTGCCTATTTTTTTCTAGTTCATTAAATTCAAGCATTAGACATAATATTCTTACTATTATCCATCATCTAATTCTTATCTTGTTCTTTTTCTGCTTATAACAGTTGCAACATGAAAATGAGGCAGGGTGGAGGGCTGCAACACTCCCAGCAAGTTTACTTTCTTTCCATGGTCAGATATATGCTCTAGATGATGCATTGGTTCAGCAAGGGCTCGGTCATGATTATGGAGTCCCTGAAGACACCATAGAAAATGTGGCAGCATTGCATTATAATGGCAACATGAAGCCTTGGCTTGATCTAGGCATTCCCAAGTACAAAAAATACTGGAAGAAGTACCTCACACAAGAAGAGCGATTTATGGATGAGTGCAACGTTAATCCATAGCTTCAGCTGCGAGAAACAGTATTAGAATGGAAGCAAAAGGGGAGCCAAGGAAACTCGCTTGCTGTTGTGTCTGCAACTAAAGCAGAAACATCAGATGCTTCAACTGTCAAGAGTCACCAATAAAATTGGAAAGGAACGTTCGTCTTTATGCAGCGGCCATCAAGCAAGGCGAGCATTGGTTTAACTCTAAGATTCTTCACCGCAGAGAAAGGCGTAGGAAGATAAAGGCTACAAGAGTTGATCTTGTACAATGTGTTTCAGGTAAGTTCACCTATTAGCTGGTTTGCATCCATCATTCATTTGTTATATAGTCTGAAGATTAATGGAGTGGCACCTCAAATTGGATTGATGCCATCCTTGGACCACTGTAGATTTATTATTTTTCCCCCCCTATTATTTTTTTTCCCCTACCCTTGTTGTTCCATTTTCTTTCGCAATAAGGGTGTAGTCAGCGTCTTCCTATTAGCAATTCTTTGTCTGTCAAGTGCACGTAGACGGGTCTTCATCCTCAGACAAACTTGTGTGGTAAACTTGGTAGTCAAACGATTTTGTATTTTGATGTTCTTATGTCCATCTCATATGCAGTATATGTCAATTCTTGCACGTCTTGTGATCAGCTCCAGTGAGTTCGATCCAGGCGGAAGATGCACCATAAGGAAATGACGAGGCTTTGGTAAGTTCTCAAGGGTAGTGTACTCTGTTGCGGATGACGGCGGGTTCAGGGTATTTGGTGTATCAATAATTTCAAGTATCCATTTCACTGGATTTGATATTAAATCTGACCGAAAACTAGTAACTTTAGTTGGGTTCAGGTTCGAGTGTGAATGATTCACAATCGAACCCTCTCATTTCCCGACATCGAACTTTCGACGTGCTTAAACGTTGGATCTGATTCGTCGCAGATTCATAATGTGTTTAGATCTCGAGTTCGAATTTAAATGCTTTTTCTATGGTAATCTGCGTGTAATTTATGGAATTTAGACGATAAGAAATTATCAATCAAATTAAGCATTGATAGCAATAGGCATTTAGAAAATCACACATGAAGTGCCAATACTACTCGATTCGATTGATCTACATCATCTTGGATAAGAGCCTAAATTCGAACCTAATCTTAATCCTTAATTGATTTATGATCTCAAACTCTTTTATGCATATTCACATATTCACTATAAACACAATTAGAATCGACGTCGATACAAATATACCTATATACGGAGAGTAATCCAAGTAGTGCTCTACTATAAGCATTTGAACTTTGATTATATCATTTACAAGAGAGAAAGTTATCTATTTGGAATTAAGATAGTAGTAATTAAAATGATTCAGGTTGATTATATTAGTAAAAAAATTAGTTTTATCTTGTATGATTGAGGAGTAATACACCATTATCTTAAAAGAGGTATCATGTCCATCGTATCTTTGGATTCTTTGAGTAAACTCATGTGAGATTCACTTAAAACGAATAATTATTTACAAGCTTGTATGTTCGAACCAATAAAGATAATTAGATTTATAAAATGACATCTACCATGAGATTCAAGAGGCCTCAGCTCCCTACTAGAGATAATGATAAACATATTGTTTATTCCCATATCGATTGAGAAGTACGAGAATCAAGATTTTATAAGAATCGAAATAACCTCTATCTTTAAACTAATTTGTTATCGTTACTTATGTCTATCTGGTACAAATGAAAATTATGTGACGAATGAATGAAAGTATTGGCTACTCGGAGCTAAAAATTTAATCTTAATACATTGGAGCTAAAAATTTATGTCTATGTATAGATGAGTCTTTGGGTAGTATCTTAGGTTGGATCATTGCTCAATTCTATATCAATGTCATAGGATTTTTTTGGTGCAACAGACTATCTTAAGCCCTTTGCAACCATTCATAATATTTACTTGTAGGATCTGAGTTTTCATGTTCTATTAATTATCTTTTCTTTTACTAATTCATAAGGGATGTAAAAAAAATTGACTCCTATACAAATTAGACAAAAGCTAAGTCGATGATAAATGAATTCTATTTGACCATTGTGTCAAGATATCATTAATAGATTAAAAGATTGTTGCTCAATTTACTTTAAAAAGAATATGTTGGAGCTTTAGTTGTTATTATTATTATTATCATTCTTTTCGAGTTATGATAAGTAAATCGCAATGTTCAATCTCAGGAAACAACAACAGTAATCAATCATAAAAATCTCCTTTTAAGATCGAGAGAAGAGAATATTTCATAACGTACACGAGGATGATCGATTTAAGCTTCTCACGCTCTCACCACGCGATCAATCATAGGCATCATCTATGCCTATGGCGCTTCTTAGGTGTACGGAGCGGGCTTGGGGAGCCCTTCGACCGCTCCGCAGAGCAAAGCCGTGTCGGGCAGGTTGTACTCATCCCTGAGCGACCGCGCCGGCGACTGGACGCTGATGTAGAGCTGCTGGCCAAGGTAGCGCCTCTCCCACAGCTCCGACCTGAGGTTCCACATCCCGGCGTTGTCGAACGTCAGCATGATGGCCGCCCACGACTTGGGGTAGACCTGCACCGCGTGCCTGCTCACCGCATCGAGAAGGTTGTAGCTCTTCCTGCTCTCCGGCGTCCATTTGCCTGGCCCCATTCTGTTCTCCACCAGAAATGGTCCATCTTAGCGAGAAAGATTCGTATATCGGAGTAACGTCTGCAGGCATGAGAAAGATATGTACCCCACGAGGAAGAAGGAGTAGCCGTTCAAGTGGTAGGACTGCACATTCTTCTCAGGGTTCTCGAAGATGATCTCCACGAAGGTCCTGAACTCGATCGTGATGACGTTGGTGGCCAGGATGGCCGGAGCTCCGCCCGATGGGGGCTCGTCGCTGGTCAGGTTGTACTTGAAGGATTTGCCGCCGATTCCAAAGTACTCTGCGAGCTTCAGCGGGGTGTCAGCCTCCACGTGCGACACGCCGTTGAGCGTGTACCGGTTCTTGCCAGCGATGATGGCGCGCGAGCTGGCGAGCTTGATGGTGCGGGTGATGTCGATACTGCCGTAGTGGTAGGACCCCTGGGGGTTCGGCCGGGCGGCGCTGGCCGTGAGGTTCCACCGGAACGACCGCCACTGGTTAAGCGACCACGCCCAGCCGGAGGGGGCCTTGGGAAGGACAGGCGATGGCGGGGTGTGGGAGCCGGAGTAGCGGATCACGCCGGTGGCGGTGAGCTCCTTCCTCAAGAACCGAGTGGAGGCCACCATGTAGTAGTCCCCGGGGGCCTGGTTGGCGGTGACGAGGACGGAGAAGCACTGGCCGACGTGGATGTCGAGGGACTCGTACGTGTTCTGCATGGTGTGAGAGCCGTCCATCTCCACCAGCAACATGGAATGTCCCTGGATGCGGAAGTTGAGGGAGGTCTTGGTCCCGATGTTGCAGACGCGGTAGCGGTACACCTTCCCGGCCTCCATCACGAATAGCGGCTCGTCGTCCTTGCCAGCCTTGCCATTGATGAGGACGCCGGCGGGGAGGCCGATGCTGCGGCCCGTGTCGAGGATCCGAGCGAGTGTCTTGTGGTCCTTGGTGTACCAGTCGCCGATCATGACGGTGTAGTCGTCGGCCGGGGGGTCGAACGGCACCGGGATGAGGAGACGGCTGTTGATCCGGAGGCCGCCAAAGCCGCCGGCCGCCTTGTGCATGGCCAAGGATGGGTAGTAGTAGAAGCTGCCGATCTGGTCCTTCACCTGGAAGTGGTAGGTGAAGTTTTGTCCGGGAGCGATGGGGCAATTGGTACCGGAGACTCCATCTTGCCACGAATTCTTCCTCTGTTGAATCCCATTCCTACATACAGTAAATATATGTACATTGTCATATTCATATGTGCCATAAAATGCACATAATTGAGTGTAGCAAATACCATGAGAAAAGAAAGGGCTCGTCGAGGTTGTTGAAGACGTTGATGACAAGATTGTTGTTGGAGGTGGAGTTGATATTAGGGCCAGGGAACTCGCCATTGATGAGGATGACCTGCTGAGTGACGCCCAAGGGAGCCACGGTGCCGTAGGTTACGTTCCACGTGAAGAAGAGATAAGGGTCCTCGGCGAGGACGGCCGAGGCTCCCAGGAGCGATAAGACGGCGATGAACACGACGACGACGACGGCTCGCGACATCTTTCTTCCTCTGTTAACAAACTCTCTCTTTCTCTCTGTTTCTATTAGCTACAGACCTTGGAAGGATAGGATATAATTAGCGGGAGGCCATTGGAAGATCCCGGTCAGCGACTGGGGAAGATGAAGTGGTAGCGGCAGGAACTACCAGAAGGCCAACCGGGGAGAGCTTCGATTTTTGCCGGATGACCTCGAGCTGGTTATATAGAGGTGTGGAACGAGGAGGGGCATAGCAAGCTGAGATCAGCAACTTGGACCTCCAACCGCCCGTTCAAAGGCCACTCCCCCTGCCACTGGTTCTCCTCATATCGCGGTCTTCCCCCACATAAAGCGTACGAGGCGAGACCGGCGGAGATTGAAGGTGAAGGGTGACCGCAAAGGTGGAAGAGCAACAACCTGTATACTATATTAGGAAATTATCATACATACATACATATATATATATATATATATATATATATATATATATATATATATATATATATATATATATATATATATATATATATATATATATATATATATATATATATATATATGCTAAATTATCAAAAAAAAATTAAGTTTTTTTTATTTTTTTAAGAATGCTTTTGAATTTTTAAAAGATAGATTATCTCTAACTTCCATCTCAACCGCATTGGTCATCCATCTATAATCTCTATCATAAATCCGAGCATCTAATACCTACTACTCTCAATCTAACGTACTAATCGGAAGCGAGTTAGAGAACGAGAGCCACTAACGTGAGTAATGTCAATACTAGAAAGGAAGACGAGGGAATCGACAAAAAAGATGAGATAGCAAATCTTCTTATACCATGATCACATAAGGAAGATGAGAGAGCTGACGAAGAAAAGCGAAAGGCGACGACAATAGGACTGAGGCGAAGTGGAGGTCAATGCTAGAAAATAAGAAGCGTTGTACGAGAAAAATAAAATTTTAGAGATTTTTTATAAAAACACTAACTATAGATCAGCTTTGTGTGAAAATAAGAATGGATCAGAATCAGTGTAATATCTTAAAACTAGTAGGATCAAGAAGAGAATGATATCATTTATCTTTACTCAAGGCTACTCCACATTTTTCATACACATCCATCCTGATAATTTCATAGGTACAAATCTTGAATATGTGCATGATAATGAATAAGTTCTTTCAAAATGTGTCCCCAAATCCCTATAAATAAATAGAAGAGTAGGAAAATACTCTTCCTCATTTATCACTATCTACATGAATCCAATTTCAAAATGATTGTGATTGCTAACACCTCCATATTTAATGCATGATCGACATTGAATATTTGAAAATAAATTTGAAATTGAAAATAGATCTTTGAACATAATCCTCTTTGGACATGAACCGCATACTATACATAATGTTAACATGTAATTATTAGAGAAAGCACGGTCATTGTTTATTATCATCAAAAGAATCATGCATTTAGGACACGAAACTATCACTGTATTTCGTAGGTATGTTTCTTCCGATATAATGGATGCTCAAGACATATAATATAGTTTATTCAAATTTATGACACAAATGATACAGTTTTTTTTTTTTTTTGCAAAGGATATCGATTGCGGTAAGTTTGGTAAGAATTGGTCCTTTAAGAATTACATCTACTGAGACTAATTTTTATTTTGGTCTAATTTAATTTGTATGTAAATTTTTATATTAATTTTTTATTACAAAATCCTACTTTATAGGGTAAATGCTAACTTGCTAATTAGGTAATGTAATTTGGGCTTCCTTACATGATACTTTAGCAAAAACAAAAAATTCTCATTAAATTTTATAAATATATGTGACTCTTTTTCTAACAAATTGAGCTTTTGAGATTTATGGTAGTAATTAATTAATATTTATTGTTTCTAATTATAATATTATATATATATATATATATTTTTAAATATAATACAATATACTTATTATTCTTAGAGAAGAAATTAGATGATATATTAGTTTATTCTCTAATCCAAGAGATAGTCTAGAGAGGAAAATGGCTTTTTTTTCTCTTAATTTTTATTAGTCCATTCTAATATCATGCACGAATTTTGTAGTCATTTTCATAAATTATATATATATATATATATATATTCTTTTTTTCTAAAGAAATTGAGAATGAGATGTTACCTCAACATTACGGCTTCATTAAGTATCTATCTTAAATGTCAAAACGAATTATAGGGGAATTATCAGCAATCCGAAACCCCCCACCCCCCGCTGTTTCTGCTACGTCTCGATCACCGCTCTCATGTCACTGCAATCCACCCGCCACCATCACCATCACCATCACCATCGTCGGTGATCAGAACACAACCTCTCTCTCTCTCTCTCTCTCCCTTAAGCTCTGTCATCCCTACTTATAGACTGCTGTGCTTACAAAGCCTTGACTCGACCTCGCCATCGATGAGCAGCGAGAAAACACATGCATATTCTATTCACCAACCATCAACAGTAATCGATAATATTACGCCCTTTCTTTACCCGCACTCATTCACTGACAGATCATGACAAGGACCATACGTGGGCCCCAATGTGAGGTTGGCCTGTCAGCGATTTAGAAAAGTCAGCAACGTTGGCCCGTCACCAACTCCGGTTGGCTGACAGGGCATCTACCTGGGCTCCACATCAGCTCTCCTATTGGATTCGCCAAAGATAAGACAGCAAGAGTGTGAGAGAGAGAAGGTGTGGTCAGAGTTCGTGACCGTACGTATGCCATGGCATACAGAGCTGATGATACTGCTGACAGGGTTTCCTTTTATTTACCCTCTTCCGGACAAGGTTAGATTCTTTGACGGGCAGTAAAACCTCAACAAAGCTTACATGGCAAGACAAGAAGAAAAGAAGAGCAGCAACTTTTTTGTCGGTTTCCTTTGCTTTTCTTTGTGACATTCTACAGTAACACTCGAAAGAAAGAAAGAAAGAAAAAGAATTAGACAAGGAAAAGCTTAGATGAGAAAGGAGAAGGATACAGGAGAAAGGACAGTGGGTCATGGTGTGATGATGATGATTCCACTCTCTCTCTCACGTTCTCCTCTCTGATAGCTCGGTCCTTACCGCTGTTGTCCTTTCCTGATGTCAAGTGTGGCCTTTGTCTTCTTCTGTTTGGTGTCTGTACTCGCTGCTTGTGGGGAAGGTGAAGGGCAACTTCACAACCATAACTCGTAGTAGAAGTACGATGAGATGATACTACGGTAATACAACTTTGATGAAGGGAATTAACGTACGTACTTCTCTCTCTCTCTCTCTCTCTCTCTCTCTCTCTATATATATATATATATATATATATATATATATATATATATATGTAATCTATAGCTAAACCTAAAAAGGATAACAATGATCTTTAACTCCATACTAAGGATTAGGGAAACAACCTATAACTCCGTTACCAAGTATACTTTACCTTCTCTTTCCATAAGTTCATGGTCTTTCTGCACACAGCATGATGATGACAAAAGAACGATCAGGGGTTACGGAGTTTCGATGATCGAAGAATTAATGGTGGAAAAAGACTGTTACTCACTCCATTATTCACATTCCTACAGCTCCTTGGTCAGATGAAAGCCTGATGACATGGTGACAATGCAATGGATTCAATTTACTGAAACTTGATGTGATGGCGTGGTAAGACGCAGGAGTTGGACGAAGCACGTACCTGGGCAAATGGAAGAAGCAGGCGTTGAGGGATGGCATGTCAAGCGTGGTGGTGGACGGGAAGAGGGTGGAGGAGATGAGTCGGTTGTTGCCAGTACCGAAGAGCGAAGCAGCTTCGACTAGGTTTTCTTCTGCAGGCAGTGCAGCTGAGAAAGCGGGTCCCATGAAGGTAGAAGAAGAAGAAGAAGAAGAAGAAGAAGAAGCTCTCGTGGGTGATGCGAAGGGACTATCCGGCAGGTTATGCTCCCCGCTGCTGCAGCTATTATTTAAATGAAACAGCCAATCGATCACGGAACTTTGTTTCTTCCAACCTCTTCTTTTCTAACACCTTTCTAGGAGTATTTAATGCATTGCAGGGGCGCAGCAAATGCACCAGAGAGCAATGGGGGAAAGACAAATCCAATCACAGAAAGAAGTGCGAGGAATTAGCTCAATTACCTTTGTTGGAAGCCAATATCAGCAACTTTGCAGGTCGGCTCACCGTCACAAGATTCTCCTTTATCAACAGAATCAGGCTTCTGTGATTTGACTGCCGACTGCTGAGCAGCCTTCTGCAGTGGCTCTGCTGCCACTGAAACGGCAGCAGCAGCTGCTGCTGTAACAGGATTCGAGTTCTTATCTACAAACAGAGAAGTTGTAGAAGTCAATTGAATTGTTAGAGCATGAAAGAAGAATTAACCTAACGCAAGATCATCTTTTCTTTTTGGGACAAGTCCTCACTTTGGCATGTTGGTTCTTCCTGGGGAGTGCTACTTCCACCATTTGATTGAGTTGTAGCAATGATAGGACTGGTAATATTGTTGGTGGTCGTGGTAGCGATGGAATTGAAGTGGTTTCGGTTCTTGAGGTCGAGGACCTGCAGGCCCATGAATCGCCGGTTTTGTAGCTCGATCGCTTGTTGGAGTTCTGCTACTTGCTTCTGCTCCTCTAGTTTCCTCTTCAGCAGTGCCTCCTGGTTGATACTGTTGTTGAACATCATCCTAGATCCTAAGACGAACCAATAGATCAATGAGTAAAGAACAAATGCGTCGGATGGGAAGTTAAGAATTCAATGCGAGTGAGACCGAAGCGATGGACATGGCGGCGCCAGAGATGTTCTTCTTACCAAGTTGCGGCAAGTCAAAGGGATCTCGGGAGTCCAAGCCAGTAGGAGTTGTACACCCAGGGAAGTCACCTCTCTCAGCTTGCGGTTGCTGCTGCTTTCTGGACAAATGTGGAGGAACAAGTCTACACATAATTAAATCCCTGCATCTACAAAGAAGTGGGAAGGGGTGGTGAGAAAGATGGGAAGAAAGAGTGCCTGTACTTGTCGGGGACTTTGCCCTTCTCCTTGTAAGGCTTGACGAGAACTCGAGCATTACAGACAAAATGGGGGTTGCCTTTGGCCAAGATCAGCTTTACTGTCTCTGGGTAGACGAAGGTCACGAATCCAAACATCCTCTTCTGCTGGTAAGGGATCCTTACGTCTTGCACCGGACCGTAGATGCTGCAATTTGGTCGACAAGCCAAAACATTTCCACCATTAGAAGCGAGAAAGAATGAGAGAAGCTAAAAATGGTTTCTCATGGACACTTCATCGAACAAGGACCTGAAGTAATTGGAGACGTCTTCTTCCCTGAAGGTGCTGTCGGCTGGGAATGTGAGGTAGATCTGCCTTGAGCCGGGATTTGCCATGCCGGTAGCAAAATCGCTCTTTTCCAGCATCCAAGGTCGCCCCATGAACTTGTGGCTCCCATTGCCTCCCAGCATAAGAGCTGCAGCCGTCGCGGCTGCCATCGCCCTGTTCATATTCGATTTACCTAAACTTAATCCATTCCATACACCGGCAATGGCTGCAACGATTTGGTATTAAAAATGCTACCTTTGACTCTCACTCTGCTGCTGGACGAGAAAGTTCATGCTTTTATTCGTGCCTGAAGGCGACGCCGGCACCGACCCTGTGGGGGAGTAAGGGAAGGCGGACGCCGCTAACTGCCTCGGGCTCTTAGACCTCAACAGCAATTCCTGGCACTGCTGCTCGAGGGCCGCGTCCACCGTGCCGCCGCCGGCCATGACAGCGTTGGAGTCGTCTGGTTGCCCATGGAGAAAGCGGCAGCTGCTCCCGTTCTTGCAATACCCTCTCGCAAAGTAGAGGCAGGGCTTCCACCCCAACCCGGTAGCTTCCGAGCCGAGGTAGTTGTCAGTGGCCGAGCAGCTCCGGCGGTGGTTCCCTGCAGCAGAGGCCCAGCCACCGGAGTAAGGAAAGAGCGCGTTTTCCCCGTGGCTGCTCGGGCTTCGGAAGTTCCCGTCCAGCTCCTGGTAAAAAAGGTCCCTCTTTGGACCGATCTGGAGGCCGTGGGCGGCAGTGGCTGCGCCATCGTTCAAAAAGGAGAGCTGATCCTGTAGCTGGAACTCGTCTATAAGATCCGCTCCATCGCCACTACCGTCATAGAACTGCGTCGGCGCCGGATTGCTCGCGTTCTCGAGCTCATCCGAGCTCTGGAGCTCATCGCCGGCGGCACCAGCGTTGCTATTGGTGCGGGAGAAGACGGACGGCGGAGCCCACGAGGTGGACGAGCTCTCGGCGAGGGGGCCAGCGCCGCCGCAGCCGAAGAACCGAGCAGAAAAACCCTGCCGGCCGAGGAGGGACGCGTAAGGAGCGGCGCTGGCGGCGGCGGACGGGGAAGTGGCCGGCGGGAGGAGGCCGAGCTCCTTCCGGGCCTTGAGGACCACCGACTGGAGAAGCGCGTCGGGGCCAAAGGCCAGCCGTATCAACTCCTCGCCGTGGTCCTGGATCAACAAGAGCCCCATGACCTTGGCGGCGTTCTCCGGATCCAAGCTCTGAATCCGCGAGAATACCACCTGAGTCGCCTCGAAGGCGTCCATTTGGTTCGATTAAGCAACCAAATCTCCAACAAACACGACCTTGGAGCTATTGCCACCAAGTTCCCACTTTTTGTGTTTTTGACAAGAAGAGGGAGAAGTAGGAAAAGGTAAGGAAGACAGATGTAAAAGGAAAGCGAACAATTTTGGCGTTGGTTTTAAAAGGAAGGGGGGGGGACAGTGTTCAGCGAGAAAGAGGATAAGCGAGAAGAAAACAAAGGAAAAAGGAGAAAATAAAAGAAAGAGAAAGAAAATGAACGATTCCTTTTTCTGCCAATTTAATGCAAGACTCTCCACTGGCGTTCCCAGACGCTGAGAACAGAGGAGAGAGAGGGCTCGGCTCTGCTCCAAACTCTCGATTTCAAAGAGAAAAAGAACGCTGCTTTCCCTAGTTTTTCTCCTCGCTGTTTCACCGGAGTGCGCCCCTCCCTTTCTCTCTCTTCCGCGGTGACTCCATTCCCGAGGTGGTGCTGCTGCTACTGGTGGTGGTTGTTGTTGTTTTGATTGGACTGGTGGAGCTCAGTTCGCTACGGTCACCACGTCCGCCACCATCCACCCAGCGGCGACTCCTCCTCCGCTGTGGCTACTAGCAGCTGGCCGGAAGTGTCTCCATTGTTCTTTCCCATGGATAAGCTCAAAGTTCCAATCTTGATTTCTCTTTCTTTCGTCCTCTGGCCCTGCTCTCATTCTCACACATACGCCATCAGTCCTTTCTCCATTGCTGCCAGGTTCCCCGTCTTTACACCCCCATTCGTCGTGCGCCGGGTCCCCCTCTGAGCGCTCTCCATGTTGGTCCTGTCGCTCCTTCTTTAACCGTGACAAATGCCCATTGTGAGATCGACGTCCATTAACAAGCAATTATGTCACATTCAAACACATAATGCTCTCCAACATCGACTCTATTAATTTAGAAGCAATGGCAAGTCGGAGCACAGAAGATTAACATGTTCCTTCGATTTCTTCTCTCTTCATCTCCGAATTAGTCGTAAATGAGTGCCACCAAGTACATCTTTCTCCCTCTGAATCCTCCTTTTTGAGAGAGACGCTTGTTGAATCTAATCTTATCTGCGCTTCCACTGTGCTCAGCTGGAGCAGATCCTATCATTTTGCTGCTGCTTTTGCCGAGAATAAGATAGCCACTAATCGCTGCCCTGATGTGCACTCTGCACTTAGTACACACCCATCAGAAATGTGTGGCCTTTGGATGTGTTCTCAATCACCAGATTTCCATCCCACCATAATTGCCATGCAATCCATAGTACTCTCAGTTCACCAACGCCCCAATGATCTCTCTTTGAAAGTTTTGCCTTCCCCATCTCAGACATCTGCATTGGATTAGCTTGGCAATCATGGCGGGCGGCATAGTAGCCTTTTCTCCAGCCACATGCATGGAATCAGAACATTGTGCCGAAGAGGACTCTCTCTCTCTCTCTCGTGGGGCCGACGGGGAACAACACGGCTTTAAAGTTGGGGTTGCTACTGATGGCTGTCAGAGGCTCTCACATGGAGGCATAGGAGTCACTCCCCTTCCAATTAGTCCTCCCACTATGAGGCCGTGAAGCAAAACCCATGTAGTAGTTGTTGGGAAAGCTACTGGTTGAGTGATTCCTGCATTGAAACAACAGGAGGACTGGAGGCAAAAATAAAAAGGGATCATTCTTTCTCGTTTCAACCAATCCAGCAACAATGTCTCATTCAATATGACCAAAAAAAAAAAAAGAGAAAAGTTTATGATCTCATGTGGCATGGAAGATTTTAGGGTAGATAAACCACAAGGTAGTCGAAGCATTTTATTCAATCAAAGTGCAGTTCAAAGTGTCTCTTTCAACGATAAAACATTAGACACGTTTCAAAGTATCTATTTTGACGATAACATGAATGATACGATTCACAATGTTTCATTTGACGATTACATGATTGAAACGATCCAAAACGCTCACTTTGATGATGGATAAATAATTTTTCATTCTTATTGGTGTCGACAGTAAAATGAGAATCTCATCATGCCTTGCTTTTACTATGCTCGTCGATAAAAGACAAATGATAGGGAAATAATGACATAGTCAATACTTTGATATCAAATCCTTGTTATTTTAATCGCATATGGCTAATATTCTCCGGATATTAACAATAACGTCACGATTTATCGCATGTATCATGAATTGGACATAATATAACTCTATCAAGATCGAAAGATATATGTAACCATTCCCGATATTAATGTGCACCTACAAGCATAACGAACCTAAAGTCACATTATAAAAAAGCCCCTCGTGTACTTTTCTTCACACTCAAGAATTTATAAACCTTGTATGCATTCGCTATAACAACCTCATCATTCAATTGACACCTCATTACCTAAATTGATATAGGTATCAGAAGAGTTTTCTTATATACACTTCAACACACTTTTATAGGGTTTGATGTCTTGGGAGATTCGACGTTTCTTCACACCATTCAGAAATAAATACGAAATGAAACTTCGGTTAGTTTTGAATCGACATTCTACTCGAACAACTAAAATTTGACTTAACACGAAATAATTTTATCTATTTTTTAAATCTAATAATATTAACAATTTTAACTAATTATTTTTTTAGACAATAGTTATGGAATACTTTGATATATAGGCTCTCACCAATTAGAGATTAGAAAGATGATTTTTTTTATCAACTCCAAGTCACTCAAATAATTCATTTGTAAAAGTTGAAGTGATTAGAGTAAATTATTAACATGTCAAAAATAATTGAGAACTCACGTGATGCCTGTGGATCTGTGATTTGAAACATCCCATATCCAATTGTGTTATGAGTAAGTCAAAATCAAATTGGGATCTCCTCTCATTTGTTGACTTCTCAACATATTCCCCCTTCTCCACTTCATATCTTTATATAGGCAGCAATCATACATAGAGACAAGCAAACAGCAACTCAATCTATTTATTTTTTGGTTGCAAATAACTATATATTCCCCCTTACTATTTAGCTATCCTGCAACGATTGTGCAATGGAGTTGAATAACCACACGAGAAAAACAAGTTTGGCTTGCATTTCGCACTCCAACCATTCTCTTGTTGAAGATCAAGTGATAGAGGCAATGCACGGATGAAGATTTGTTTTGTTCTTCGCAGTCCAATGATCATGAAAGTAAAATTACATGTGTACTTTGAGACTGTCTTATAACATCATCACAAAGACTGTACATATTCCTACCGGAAGAGCTTTCCTTATCCTAATCAAGGAGAGTCAACTTCTGAATAGTCCTATCCATCCAGCTTGAAGGCTACATGCCAATTGGAAATCACATTTATTTATTTTATTTGTTTCTGTCAACAGTGTCATGCCATCACATCCTTACCGACAGCTACACCCATAATTAACACTAAGTTGGAGTCTCATGCACAAACTAAATTTGGAAGCTGAGCTTTCAGCTCTCACAGAGTTGGAATCCAGCTCGAGAACAAAGAGAAGGGAATTAAAATATGCAAGATTGCATGACAATATGTGTATGTGGACTCTGATGCTTGCATAGTGGATGGACTATTCCAATTTGGATCTCTTGCCACATAATGGAAGGCCACTAATTAAGCTCCAAAGGCAACATAGTATTGTCCTAAACCAGCAACACTAATATAAAAGGCAACATGCTGATCTCTGCTCGAGTTGTCGATCTCACCGTAATGGTTAGTCCATCTATTTGTCTTCTTACTATAACAAAATAGAAATCATATCTCGATGAGTCATATATATAGATTATATTTAATGTTGTTGATGTCAATAAGTCGGTATAGCTTGATTATGTCCTGATGACTCATCATAAGTTTATCCATATGATAATCATGAGACTGAGGGAAGGTTTAGTTTATGAAATCATAAGGTATTAATTGTTCGCCTAAGGTGAATTTCGCATTGGACCGAGATGGTATGAGCTTCCTCAGAATTCTAGAGACGAATTGAGGTGAGCCTTGGCTTCATCAGGATCCTTGCACAAATGATCAATATCGAGGAAGTTTTCGATCCAACCCCTCCAATAGTAAAATAAGTATTGGAGTGAGAATAACTTTTATACTTAGCGATCAATGAAGAAAGGTTGATGATTGATCATGATGGATTCATGCATCCTTCAGGGGCTCATTTATATCGACGGTTAACTGATACACTCTCTTGTGATATGTCATTAATAAAAAATAATTTCTAGGATACCGTTTTTCAGGGCTGACGCATGCACGGGACAATCGGATGACGATCGCTTGCACCAAACGATCGAAAGGGGGGAGATGGTAAAACACTACAAGAAGTCAAAAGCATTATAACATACTAAAATACTGTAACAAGCAAAAAAAATTTTAGGATAATTTGAATATTTTTATATTAAAAATACAGTTTTGAGGAAAAAAAAAGAGAGGTATATATATATATATATATATATATATATATATATATATATATATATATATATATATATATATATATATATATATATACACACACACACACACACACACGATTATGAAATCATGAATCGTGTCTTGCTGTAGCCGCGGTATGAACCTGGAGGTCATTTCATTCATGGTTTCCTCCCACTTCAGATGGCAACGGACACATAACATTGTAAAGGCCTGCCGCCCATGGAAGCGATCAAGAAACTCCATTCCCACCTCATCGTCACAGGATTGTGCAAGCACTCATCGTCCCCTATTTCCAGGGTCCTCATCTCCTATGCTCTCTCCCCGCCTCACTTGACCCACGCCCGTCGTGTCTTTGAACAAGTACAAGAACCCAATACTTTCCTCTGGAACACCATGATCCGAGGATTCGCCCGTAGTGAAGCGCCCGATGATGCCATCCTTTTCTACAACCTAATGCGAGCACAAGGCGTCCCGCAAGATCACATGTCCTTCCCTTTTGCACTAAAGGCCTGCGCACGGATCTCGGCTGTAAGAGAAGGAAGCAGGGTGCACGCACATTGTCTCAAACTCGGGTTTCTGTCGGATGTTTTCGTTTCCAATTCGTTAGTTCATCTGTACTCGGTGTGCGGGGATATTACTCGCGCAAGTTTGGTGTTTGAGGAAATGCCTGCGCGAGATTTGGTCTCCTGGAACTCGTTGATCTGTGGGTGCAGCCAACACGGCCGCTTGAGGGAGGCATTGGGTCTTTTTGAAGCGATGCAGGCGGAAGGTATCAAGGCCGATAAGGTGACCATGGTCAAGGTCATTTCTGCTTGCACTCACTTGGGAGAGTGGGACTTGGCTGAATCCATGGTCAAGTATATAGAAGAGAACAGTATAGAGGTGGATGTTTACCTGGGAAACACTTTAATTGACTATTACGGTAGGCGAGGTTTTGTAAATTCTGCTGAAAGGATATTTAATGCGATGAGAGAGCAGAATATGATGACTTTAAATGCTATGATTACAACTTATGCTAAGGCTGGCGATTTAGTTTCGGCTAGGAGAATCTTTGATAGCATGCCTGAGAGGGATTTGATATCTTGGGGTTCGATAATCACAGGGTGCTCCCAAGCAAACCATTTCTCAGAAGCTTTGGCACTATTTCAGCAGATGCAGGAGGCAAAGGTTCAACCAGATGAAATTGTTATTGTCAGTGTGCTGTCAGCTTGTGCCCATCTTGGTGCACTCAACCTAGGTAAGTGGATCCACAACTACATTCTAAAGAAGAAAATCAGGGCGGACATCTATGTCGGAAACTCTCTGATTGATATGTACTCAAAATGTGGATGTATAATGGATGCATTCGAAGTCTTCATGGAGATGAAAGAGAAGGATACGTTGTCATGGAATGTCATTGTGTTTGGACTTGCTGCTAATGGTTATGTTAATAGTGCTCTAGAAGTATTTACTGATATGTTGAGAGAAGGATTCCGGCCTGACAATGCCACTTTCCTTGGCATCTTGATTGCTTGTTCTCGCAGTGGATTGGTTGATAAGGGGCTCAAATATTTTGCGAGCATGAAGGAAGTTTATGGGTTGGAACCACAGATGGAGCACTATGGCTGTGTCGTCAATCTTCTTAGTCATTCCGGTGAGTTGGATAAGGCTTACAATTTCATCAGGGAGATGCCAATGACCCCAGATCTAATCATATGGAGGACACTGCTTCGAGCTTGCCACACACATGGCAATGTGGATTTGGCCGAGATAGCCACAGAGAAGCTTAATGAATTGGATCCTAGTAACAGTGGCAACTGCATACTTTTGTCTGATACCTATGCCGGCGGAAATAGATGGAATGACTCCATGAAAGTTAGAGAAACAATGGAGTATACCGATGTGCAGAAAATACCTGGTTGTAGCTCGATCGAAGTTACAAACTTGGCAGATGAGTTAACAGCTGCTGAAATGCCACTTATGGTGAATAAACATGGTGTTCCTATCTGATTCTGTTAACTGCATAATGCTTCTGGATAACAAGTGACCAGATTTTATTCGTCATGGCACTTTCTCTAATCAATTATTACCAAGTTGGCCAGGCTCATGATTCAAGGATTAGAGATGTCATTCAGATACCAATTGAGGTGTTTCCAAACTGTGAGATGCAAGACACCATATATTGGTTACACGCTAAATTGTTTTCGTCTGCCATGATAATGTGATAAAATTCTTTGGCACTTTGGAGAAGCAACTTACATGTGTATCCAGCAAACAATCCGCAGTATATATCCAAATGTCTTTACAGGTTGCAAAGCTTGGCTATGAGTGGAACAGTAATGTAAAAGGTAACCCAACTTTTTCGCTTAGAAGAGCTAGTGCTGCTGTTTGTTAGATGAAGCAGCACTAAATTTTGGTGACTTTGTTCCCTGTATTATCCAAAATTCCTGTGGCAGATTGGACTAATATACATGTGGAACCAACAAAATGATGGCTTAATAAGTTTTCAGATTCTTTGTTACAGCAGAAATGAATCAGTTTGGTGATCTGGAAGTAAATCCTTACTGGTTTTTTTCCTTGGTCAGGGGGAGAACCTTAGGACTGGCTGATGCAGTTATGAACCAAACTAAGATTTCCAAGGTTTTGTTTGCATTGAAAAAAGAATAAACATAACCTGCTTTTCCCCGGAATATGGAAGACAAAGTATGATTCTTTCAGCTGTCTTTGATAGTGATGAATTTATTGATACTGTTTCTGGGAAGTTGGCTAATGTATGTTGCAATTATGTCTATTAACTAAAATACGATCGTAGTTTTGTACTCCATAACTGAAACTTATTATTTCATCATATTTAGGCATGAAAGCCGTGTTGGATAGCAAATTGAGACTCTGGATTAGTCTATGCTTGCATTTTTCTTATGTTAATATCGATGATAAAATCATCCATATTTCTGTTGTTGACCAATTTTGACATGGAATCATGATGATAGCTTTGATATCTTGGCTTTAAACTTAATTGTCAATTTATCATTTTGGATCTCGTTTTTATATAGAAATTCAGAAGAATTAGGTCACCTAAATTTATGTTGTGACATTGTACTATCTGTTCAAGAACTTAATTAGATTATCCATCATTCAAGTTCTTGCAGATGGATGTGCCTCTTTTAGTACCTCTTGTAGAATGTTTGTTTTGCCTAAACTTTAAAATGGATGTAGAACCATTGATTTCTCTTGAATGCCAATTTACTAAAGCTTGTATGGATAAGAGTCATCTAGTAAGGAACAAAGGATAAGCAATCTTCTATTAGAAATCTTCTTTCTTTAGAGAATGAATGTACATTCTTGAGAGAGCGAAAAGAGAATAAATGTGTAGAGAGAAAAGAAGAGAGGAAGAAGACAGGGATTGTGGCGTTTTGCCATTACTACAAATCTCATCTATTTAGATTACGAAATACATATTGCCAATGCATATTAAAATGATCTTTAGATTATGTATTTGCTTTGAAACTAAACGAATCGAGATTGGTTCAGATCCAAATATTTGGACACAGAAAATAATTCGAAACCTTAGGAATTCGATACAAATTTGGTCAGATGATAATGACGATTTTTGGGTTCACATTACACGGTCCGATTTTGATCTGATCGGATCGGATCCATGGATTCTTCAGCCTCGGACGCCGCATTGGAGATGACTATAACTCCGCTACTGCGCTCGTTAGGGAAGACCGGAAGGAGGCCGAGAGGCGGTGGGAAGCGAGATGGCGGATGACATAACGACGGTGACCATACCCGTTTTGCTGTTGGGCTGCGGCGGCGTCGGCCGCGAGCTCCTGCATCACATCGTCGCCTCTCGCCACCTTCACTCCAAACGGGCATGTCTCTCCCCTTCTCGCATCTAATGCTGTTCGTGATGGTTTGCTCATCCTGGTTGTTGTTGATGCTGCTTCGTTTGTCCATCCGTTCTTCTGACACCGCCTCTCCCGACCCCTCTTTCTTTATCAGGGATTGGTTCTGCGAGTGGTGGGGATTTGCGACAGCCGTTCGTTGCTCCTGGTGGAAGATGTCGCCGCGATGGGGTTCGATGATGCCTTCTTGACCGAGATTTGCCGGATAAAATCCTCATCCTCATCTCTTTCAGCCCTTCTTGATTTTGGTTTGTCAGCTTGAAATCTTTTTCGTTGGTTTACCATTCTACACTGCCATTCTTTTGTTTCTTGCGACAATTGTGGAACAGATTGTTGAATGATTGGATATATTAGAAGTTCGGATGTCAAAATGCCCTTCTATTTCCAGAACACTGAATAGCAGTGAAGTCAACAAAATGCTTCTCGAACAAGATCTAGGAAAATGATTCTATCTTTTAGGTTGTCTTCAGACAAAATATAACAACTTTAAGCATTGACAACTCAAATTTAACCTAATTGAGTTTCTACCAACCAATCATAGTACGACTTATATAGGAATTGGAGATTAATGATTGGCTGATTGACTTTTAATGCTACCAAGTTTTTATTCATATTAAATCTGAACAATATCATTTATGGTGTTTGGATACTTGATTTCAGGACATTGTCAACTGTTCAAGGATTCAGAAGCCAGTACAAAGATTCTTGATATTGCGGGTTTACTTGGCAGAACCACTGGTATGTAGAATGTCTGAGACTCTGAGCTAAAACATTATGTTGTATCTTTTGTGTGTTCCGGACGTGATGAGTATCAGAAATATTGATGTGGCATTGGCTGATGCTGCTGCATGATTTTAGTTCTAATGCACATGTAGGTGACTATTTACCAAAAAGAGAGCTCTTTTCCTGGAATGTGCATCTATGCCAGTTTCCTGTGGTTGCTGATGTTGAGTTTCTTATTCTTCATTTGTCTTTGTTAAAAAGTATGCCTGTTTCATTTAAATCTTGATTATTTTAAACAGGTCTAACTGTAGTTGATTGCACTGCCAGCACTGAGACAGTAGGTATATTAAAGGAGACTGTTGACCTCGGTTGCTGCACTGTGTTGGCAAACAAGAAGCCACTTACTTGTGGAACTGTAAGTTCATCTTCTTTTTTCTCTTATTCTGATTCAGGAAGATCTAACTAATATCATGTGGTAATAAAAAATGCATTATTTGCAGGACGATTATGACAAGCTCATCTCCAACTTCCGCCGCATTCGATTTGAATCAACCGTATGAACAATTTATTTCTTAGCTGAATCATTTTCAAGACAAAAAGAATTAAGTTATTTTCTATCGGTATATATGATTTCTTGATTTGATTGGAGGTTATTGAATCAATCATGCAAACACAGATCTATACTTTCTTGATGTGATCCATCTGTTTACTTGGTAAAACATCAGTGTTATTATGAACCTTTTTATCCTTCTCTCTTCTCCTCTTTTTTCTTTAAGTTATATGATGTTTCTTCTCATCAAACCAAAACAAGGGTCACTCTAAGTTGGTCTACAATTTTGGTATTGGTCTGTTTTCATTTTTCTGTTACCGAACAAGTTCTTCTTTTGTGATCATTCCCCGAGGCTTGTTGAAAAGATTTATAGAATGGACAAGTCACCCTGAAAGGCTTTGTGATGCAGTATATAAATAGATTTGAAGTTCAACGGCAGTACTGGAAAAGATTAATTTCAACTTTCATGTCACACAATTTCAAAATGTCAAGTTCCAATGACCAAATCCCAAGCTTGAAGTTTCATGCTACTAACTTCCAGGAAACGAAGAATTAATAGTATATTGTATTTTTTCTCTTAGTAAATTGAAACAATTATTTAGATTGTTGGTGGTTGAGGTATTTAATGTGCAAATCATCTATAAAAGATGGGTGAATCATCCTATATGGATATATGAATTGTAACTGAAATCTTAGTTCTAAGTTACTTCAAGATAAAAAAAAAAAGAGATTCTCTTGCTCATATCCCAAAATCTTTCTCAGCCTCTTCTCTTCTTGTTCAACATTTCTTTGCCTCACTTGTCTTTTTGGTAAAAGTGAAAAGATGACTGATGGTAATAGACCTGTAATTTATTTTTTATCAAGGTTCCTATCACATGCTTTTACTCTTAGCCTTTCTTTTTGTTATGACTTAGCTTTCTAGTCATAGCTTAGCTTAACTCTATGTGCCTTCTAAATTAGCTTTTAAAATTAGAAGGATATCATGCCAGATTCCATGCTCTACTGTTTCTCGTGTCTGATATGTCATTGATTGATTGATCTTTGGCTTTTCTTAATACTTTGTACTTGAATGGATAATACCTAATACCTTTTACTCATTGTCTTGAGTTGCTAGGAAATAGGATCTGTAGTCCTGAGGCTGGTGATCATGAAATTCTTCAGTGTTTGTTTTTGTAGGTTGGAGCAGGCCTTCCAGTAATAGTTTCTGTTACTCGTGTGCTTGCGTCGGGAGATCCCATTTATCGTATCATTGGAAGTTTGAGTGGTATTTATTTAAAGATACTCCTTCAACTATCTACAATTTTTCATATTCTAGTGCTAATCATTCCTGTAAATTTGTTTATAGGTACACTAGGTTATGTGATGAGTGAAGTAGAGGATGGAAAGTCATTCAGCAAAGTTGTTCTCGCAGCTAAGTCTCTTGGATACACAGAACCTGGTAAAACCTATAATGTTTTCCCTAAATTTTAGTTTCAACAGTAATAAGTACCTGATAAAGTCATTTTGAATATAAAAGTTGAACTGGAATGTTAATTCACCATTGGATGCGTTCTTCTGGTACTGTTTGGATTTCTTTCATTTTTAAGAACAGGAAGTTGTACTAATTGACTGGTCACTCTCTGAACCTCATCTTTCCTCCAGAGGTACTTGATCATTTGCTGCTGCTACATCATAGCCATGCTGTCATACAATCACAGCCGGCTGTCCATGTACTAGTTATTTTTTATTCATTTAGGTTATGACTTAGGTACAGAGTTTGATGTCCCAAATCCATTCTTTGCTTCTGGTTCTTTCCTGTTCTCCTAGTTATAGCAGTGCATATGCGTCAATGGCCTTTTTACCTGTCACTGTATTCAATATAAAAATCATTACCATTCCTCTTTGCTGACATTCAATTGTCATTTATCTAATGTTAGATCCTACTGCTAATCCCACTTCTACCTTATATGGGTTTTTTTGTCAATGGTCACTGCTGATTTTCTCTTGATGTCACTCTTAAAAATGTTCTTATGAAATGTCTAATCTTTGCATAACAATAAAATAAGCATCTTCATATGCTCAAGATTATCCAAGTATGTGTTTAACTGTTCTTGTCTCAACGTAGAACCAAGCATGATGACCTTTTGTAATCCTACTTGGAGAATATTCATGAATATAACATGCTTAGTAATGATATTTTACTTTTTTATTTTTTTAATCCATAGTCTTAGTTTGTAAGTACCATATTTGTAGAATATAGTAGTGAATTGAATTTCCTTCTTTTAGAATTCGTCCAAGTAGTGCTGCTGCTCTTTCTCCCTTTTGTATCCCTCATTTTTTTTCTTATTTTTCCTTTCCTTTTCATTCCTTTTTTTGCATCTGTGAGTCTTTCTCTCTCTGTCAACCTTCTAGTTTCTCCTTATGGGAGGGAAGGGGAAGATGGGAGGATAGGGAATATCTTTACTTGTTACCACCAGACAGGTAAACCTTGCTTAAGGATCAGTGTCAAGAAATTAAGAAAGAGGAGGAAAGAGAGAAGAGGGGAGGATGACAAATATCCTTTTACCTATCATAATTATCTTCTTTTCCTCTAGAATGAACTTTTTGCTGTGCACTTTTTTTTCTCTCTCACAAATCTGCTAAGAGCTTGTCTCTCTTTTTTTCTTCGCTTGTGAACTTGCCCACTCTTTTCTCCCTTCTCTCTTGTTCTTATTTCATCCCAATTTATAGACAAGAGCCCAAACTCCATTTAGAGAGCAAGTTAGTCATTCCTTGAAAGTGAAGTAATAGTATCTTGGATGGCAATGAGATATGCAATTATCCGTCCAAGGTAAAGCAAGATACACATATCAGCTACTCTGATATCAATCCATTTTTAAGAGGTGAGATCTCATATCTCAGATTAATATCCATTTGTTTTCTTGAAAGAGAGGGAAAAAATTACCTTAAACAACTAAGCAGGTAAAGAAGTCCCCTTTTCCGAAATGAATTAAAACAATAAGAGTTTCATTGTGGAAGCAGTTATTTTGTTTCTCTATGCTATCTGTACGAGGTTACCATGTAACTCGTGGAAATCTAGTTGTGTTTATAATTGACTTTGAAATATGACATGCATTGTTATATAACAGAGAATACATAAATTATGAAATAAACTGACAGTTGTACTCTCTCTTAACAGATCCACGTGATGACCTTAGTGGGATGGATGTTGCCAGAAAGGTCCAACTTCTTGATTGTCTTTCAGTTGCATACTCTTCTGGTTGCTTATGTTTTCACTTGTATTTTTTACAAGAATTAATCTTATTGACAACAAAAATACCTTTATTATCAGTTTATCATGTAAATAAAACCTTTATTATTAAAAAAGCTTTCCTTTCTTTTTAGTTTTTGTCAATTTGTTGACCCTTTTTGGCTTATTACTATTTTGTACCAGTGATATCTGAATTTAGTTTTGGAATGTATATATAGCTTCTGTCTTAAGAACTTCTGACAGTAGATGTTTTTTCTTTCATAGTTCTAACCTAAACAGGCAGCTTCAGTTTTTTGCTACTCTATATCAATTTGGTAGGCTGCTAGTGTGTGGAGTTATTACCATAATAGGAAATTGAAATTTAGAGTTATTTTGGATGGCTACTTGTTTATCTTGTCTAAAGAAACCTGCATTAGTTATTCTTTTCCTTGGTTTTGTGGAAACAGGCATTGATCCTTGCCCGTCTTCTTGGATGGAGAATTAACATGGATGACATACAGGTTTTTATCGGCATCATCTGTGTTCTTTAGATTTATCCTTTTAGATTGGAATGTGTATCTTTTCCTGCATTACATCAGTTTATTATGTTTGATCATAAAAATTTATTTAGCTCATTGAAAATTATCATATTTTTTATGCTGGAAACTCCACTGCTGAATGATATTTAGCAGCACTCAAGACAGAATTTCTTCTTCAATTCTAATTACATGCAGGTAGAAAGTTTGTACTCAAATGAACATGGGCCTAATTCAATGTCCACAGAAGACTTTCTCAGAATTGGTCTTCCTTCACTTGATAGAGATGTTCAAGAAAGAGTTAGTGCAGCTTCTTCCAGAGGAAAAGTCCTTCGATACGTTTGCGTCATTGAGGGCTCAAGGTTCACTTCTCACTCCAGTTATAATTTAAATCAGCAAGCTTATTCTGCTTTGATATCACTTAAGATACTGTTTAGACTTTATAGTCATCTTTAGTTGAGAATGTTGAGGCAGATATGTTAAATTGTTAAAAAAAAAATATTTACATTCATGATTAGGTGTACCTCCAGTAGGAAGCAAAATGAGAATGACTTATTTAAAATGATATAAACATGTGCTAAAAAAACACAAATGTTGTAGTCTACAAGATACGAGACGATTATATTGACTTTACTAGAAACTAAAAATAAAGATTTAAATTATCTTAATTTAATTTAAGATATTGTTTTTTACATAGATCAATGATGGCAAGAAATCTATGTAGCTGATCCTAAATAGTTGAGATGTTACAACTTGTTGCTATTGTTGCTTATGGAATAATTTATTGAGAATTTTTCATTGGTTTTATAATTCCTATTATTTGTTGGCCTGTACAACAACTATTTCAATAATTTCTGCTGATTCCTAATCCCAACAAAGTCACCAGCAGGCTGCAATTGGTGGCCAAGCCCAAATCACATCAACCACTTGCATTCATCAGCTGGTATAGCAACCACGGTGAAAGCTATAATTGCCAACAGATCTAACTGTCCTTCAACTAGGAATTAGCCTTGCATAGAGCTAAATGGTGAGAAAATAATTGGGATATTACAGCTTTGTGCTGCTGACCTGGTTCAGCCAGGCACATTCCTGCCTCTTAATTGAATGGGAGGTGCACCTAATCAAAAGCCCTATGCTTACAGAGAGTGCATTCCTTAGCATTGCCTTGATCGAGCACCTAGGCAAGAAAGCTGTGTCCCTGTGACAAGATTGCTATCCCTACACCAACCACAAATGCTGCGTCCCTGTGACAAGGTTGCTATGCCTATTCCAACCAGAAATGCTCTAGGTTGGACAGCTTGCATATCCTTCTCTAGTCTGAGTAGTTGTCATCCAAGTTCTAGGTAAGCCTTCTGCAAGTTGGACTGTGACAGCCAAGATCCATATGATCTGGAGCTGGACTGTACTGGGTTAAGAGTGGCTACTTTGGGTTGTAATATGCTGAACCGTTGTAAACATAGGGTTGACCCAACTTGTTTGGATTTGGACCAAGGTTAGCTTATACTATGTAGAGACTGTATGAGGTTGTCCTGCAGTGGATTGGACCCCTATGATGGTCGTCCAAGCCCCTATCAGTGTTGGCTATGCTTGCTATTGACCAAAGCATATGTTGGGTATAGGCTGATGGTGTCGGTCGATTCAAAGCTAGGGCTGATGCAACAATAGTTAGACCACAATATGGCCCATCATGGCATCTTAAAGTAGTTGGCCAAGGTGGTTTTAGCTGGAATTAACCTGGAGGTCTGGGGATGAACTTGTTCGTGTGGAGTCAGTGTTGTTTCTTTAAAGTATTGCAACTGTTAGAAGTCAAAGATTGCATTTAGTTGTTTGAGTTTGAATGTCATTTTATTATATATTTTAAATGCACAGGAGAGATTAAGTGGGCAAGCAATTGGTGGGCTTGAGTTTTACAAATCTCGTGTTGGATGGCTTAGTCAACAGTACCTGCATGCATTATTAGGCAAATCTCATGCATTAGACAAATAGAATCTAAATTAGGCCTGGTTAGGCCTCCCCCACATTAGATAGGTCTTAAAGAAAGGTATTATTGGGCTGGTGTGACAAAGAGACTGTACCTAATTTTGATAATTCACTGGCTAGTGGCTGATTTGTTTCCAAGATACAACATTATAGAAGGGAAAATTCAATTGGGTTGTAGAGGAGCTTTTGCGTAATTCAGTTGAGTTCAAGCTGGCTCATTGGTCCTCAATCTGAAATTCAAGTAGCTTGTGAAGAGCTCATATAAAAGAAAAAGATACGTAGATGAGGTCATCTACATAAATTTTTGTTCAATGTCGCGAGTAGATTCATATAGCCGTTTCTGATTAGTTGGGATATATTGTTGTTGTATGAATTCATCTAGCCTTTAAGAAATGCATGAGTTTATTAAATATTATCACTTATTAGTGTTCTCAGATTTGTAACTTCAGTTAACAAATATTGAAACTTTCATTTTTGTCAAATATACAATCATGGTCCTTATTTATATTTTTTTTCCAATTGCAATTTAAATCTTTCTGAAACAAGTGAGGGACGGCTGTCAAGCTAAACAAGATGTTCTTAAATGTGATAAACTTTTAGCTGATCACAAGCTGCTTGCTGTTGCTTGCTTATTTTGACAGCTCAGACAACACCAACATGTGTGAACTCTTATTATTGTAAAAGATGTACAAAGCAGTTTGTCCATTTCTTACAGTGTGAAACCCCCTACTTTGACTTAATAGTAATTGCTGTTTTATGTGACTCTCTTTTAGATGAAAACTAAGATGAGTATTCTGCGAGCATTCTTAAGATCGTAATTTAATTCTTCATTACACATCTATATTATCCTTGTAGGTGTCAGGTGGGTCTTCAAGAGCTCCCAAAAGATTCTCCATTGGGGAGATTGAGAGGAAGCGACAATGTGGTATGTTTTTTCTTTCTGTTTTTATGGGACAAATATTGTTATATCCATCATTTATTTGTGTTTGCTGATGGCCCAAAAAATGCCAAGTTTCCAGTATACCCCTGAAAGCACGAGAGCCCCTCTTTTGTGCCCCTTACATATGTCAGCCATTGGCCATATGTAGGAATATTTGAATCACTTGATGAGGAATAAGGATAAGTAATTACCCATCCTAAACAAGGAAGGCTCGAGTTTCATCAGGATCTAACAAGATTCAATATTAGGCTATATAAAGGGTTTCCAAGGTTTGCAGAGTAAATAAGATTTTTTTTATTTTTGAGGGAAAACTAAATGGCATCAGAATCTCTCAATACAAGAAGACAATTAACAAACAGAAGAATTTATCTTCTTATGTTTGCTGGTTAAGTGACTTAGATCATTATACTGAAGAGCTCTTAAATCCAAGTTGGTTTGGGAATTTTCACTTCATCTTCCCTTCTGTATTTAAGATTTCTTATAGATTCTGTTGATCGTGAAGGTACTTCTCAAATGTGCTGTTTTATAACATTGGACATAGTGCAAGATTGGAGACGTTGAAATGCTATATTCATTATTTTTCTCCTGCTACTATCAATTTTTGGTTTTTTAAAATTTTATTCGGATCAGTTACAGTAGCAACCACATGTAATTTGTTCAATTTGTATTCTCATTGCTTTTAATTGTCATGCTGATTTTCCGTTTTTTCTAACACATATCCATTCTTGGATACAATTTGGCAGGTTGAAATATATAGTAGGTGTTACAAAGATTCTCCGTTGGTGATTCAAGGAGCAGGAGCAGGCAATGACACCACGGCTGCAGGAGTCCTTGCTGACATTATCGACCTTCAAGATCTTTTCCACTAAGTTCTGAATATCTAACGTTGGGACTTTCTGTCTCTGGTGGTGTCCCAGAAAAACTTAAACATCAATGCTGGCCTATGGATCGTTAGTAGTGCAGCAAAACATGAACATCATGCTGGTTCTCTGATCGAGGTAACAGATGATGCTGGAGGTAACAGATACTTGCCATTGTCCAGAAAGTTGGAGATTTCATGATTTCTTCTGCTGGTTTTGAAATTTATGGCTGGATATGTTCTATTTTATATACAGCATACATTTGTAGAATCAAGGAAATGCCTTAGATATCTTAATATTGGCACAGATTTTTTTCATTGGTAAGTATTACAATAGGTTATGGTTGTTTTACACGTATAGGGGAATCCGAACTAATTGAGGTTCATTTCTAAGTGTGTTTAACTTGTCGAAAGATTGGGGGTTTTCGGGTTCAAGATCCTATACAAACATATTGTGTCGATGATATATCTATCATCTGATAATATAGATATTCAATCAACGTATTCAGTCAGGGAGTGTTGGTCATGAAGAATTTAGCATGTGTTGAGATCGTGGTAAATGTGCATGGTCGACCTTGTGGAGCGAAATTTGACGTCATTGTTGATGGTGCGTTGTCGACTTTGTAGGATGGGTCCCTGATGACGCATCAGTCATCATCAGTGGAATGAGATTAGGGTGTCAATCAAATGAATGAGATTAGAGTATCAATCAAATGGAGATGATGTGTTGATCAGACGTCGGCCTCGGCTTGTTAAAGATGATTTGTTATTGGTTGCTCGTATTTCCCTTATCTCTAAGGAGTAAAAAAACTATGGGTGATTAGTGATTGGCTGAGGGGTAAACATTATTATTTAGTATTAGCATTTGGCTCGCTCAAATAATATCACTCCATAATCCAATCCAACGATTGTTATCCTCATCTTGTTTATCACATTAAAGCTATCAAATTCCTTTATTCTCTCTCTCTCTCTCTCTCTCTCTCTCTCTCTCTCTCTCTCTCTCTCTCTCTCTTTGATCACTCGACATAGTTGTAGATTTTAATAACAAAGGATAAGTTTCATAAAAAAATGATGCAATAACGTAGTAATAAATCCTACATTTCGAACCTAAGCGTAGGTTTTGCTTAGAAACTTGTTTTTCTGAGATCATCTACCTTACTACAACGATTTCAGCCGTTGATATAGAAATTCTGGAATCAAATTTCATCTTCACCATTTACTCTTTATCGAATGTATATATATATATATATATATATATATATATATATATATATATATATATATATATATATATATATTATTAGATGATATCTATCTTGGAGGTGGATTGAATCGGGCCATCGTGAGCTGTGGTTGTAAGGCAAAACCTTCCCAGTTGGAATGGGTCTTCTTGGAAAGGGAACAATGTCACACGTCAATAAAAAGCGAGTCAAATTACTGACACGAGTAAAGCAACAAAGAAAAAGCCTGCTGCATTATTCGATCAAATAACCCAAAAGCCCCCTTCCCTCACCCACCACACCCACTGCTTCCATTTAAACCCACCCCCCCAAAGGCGCATAGAAATGGACCTCCATGTTGTCTCCTCCCTCCATTCTATTCTCCACCCAATTCCCTCCCTCCCTCCCTCCGTTTCTTTCTTCCCATCCCCTCCACTCCACGCACACCAGAATGGGCCTTCATCACCAAGCCCCAAGGAAGGACTCCAATGGCTCCGCACCCAAGAAGGAGAAGGTGGTTAAGTACAAGGAGTGCAGGAAGAACCATGCTGCCAGCATAGGCGGATACGCAGTCGATGGTTGCCGGGAGTTCATGGCGTCCGGGGAGGAGGGAACCAGCGCAGCCCTCATCTGTGCCGCCTGCAACTGCCACCGCAGCTTCCACAAGCGCGAGGTCGACTCCGACCCCGTTTGCGACTCTTCCTCCAACTCCACCTCTCCCCGGTGATCGCGGATTCCCCTTACGCCTACGTGGTTTGGTTATGGCTTCGTTCCACATATCTATATATATCTATATATATATATATATAGATATGTCTTGCTTGCTTATTGTTTCAAGGGGGTGGGGGGCTTGGTTTTGTTTTCTTCATTTGATATCCGATTCTTGTTTGGATTTGGTGATTGTAAGGAAGGATTGATGATGTTTTGGTGGTAATGCATCCTTTCGCTTCTTGCTTCTCTGTTGAGTGGATCAAATTATGTCATGTATGTATGATGTATCTGAAGGATTTCGGGTGCTGGTTTTGAGGCTTCCATGGCTTGCACTGGAATATCTCTGTTGGAAGAGAATACTCCATGGCGTTGCTGTGAGGAGTGGTGGCTGCCGAAGGGACCTTAGCAAGAACAGCAGTGGCACACATAACGACGAAATAGACTTGTCAGAGACCTGTGGACAAAAGAGTACGAAGCTGATGGTAAAACGAATGTCGATCATCCTACATCACAAAATATAGATATGTAAAACCATCAACCGGTGCAGTGGGTGTAGTGATAGGGATTTGTGACATTAGATTCATCATCATCATCATCATCATCGGCATCCTCCCAAATGGATGAAAGATCAAAGCAGATGTGAGGGGTGGGTGGGTGGTGCAATTAATGAGGTGGCCATCCATGAAGCATTTGCTTAGGTCCAAGATGTTGCCCTGTTGTGTGGTCATCTATCACGCACACCAAACAAGCTCCTCCCCATGTGCCCTTCTCGTTCACCGCTGGAATGATGCGCGAGAGGTGCAAACCAAAAAGCACTCGCTCGGTTGAGTGCGGGGAATGATCGAACAGCTAACAGGCACGAGTTCGGAACTAGAAAAAGTTCGCTCAGGAGCCGCTGGACATTTTAAGGAAGCAAATGGGAGTGACAGCTGCAGCTGCACGAAGATTCGACTCTATCGATCGAGTCTTTGACGCTTGCAGGTGAAGTCCCGGTAAAAGCTTCACGTTCGAGACCATGACACGGTTGAAGCCTTGGACGTTTACGAAGGGGCGTGGGCATGCAGAGCAGAGGAGGCAAAAGTGGGGGGAGGGAGGAAAGGGACGTGAAACAGAGGAACGGAGCAGAGACGAGCAACCATGGTGGGTTCTGAATCGACGATAGGCCCTCATGTCCAATGGATGGCCGCCACCCCATGTGGCTGGTCCCCCTCGCCGGTGGCACGTCAAGGAGGAGAAGCCGTGTCCCCAGCTGCGTGGAGGGAAGGCCCCCCACCCCCGTCGAGTTCCACAAGTCGTCGTCGTCTTCTTCCTGGGATCTGCTGCTGATCCATGAAATCCATGCGCTGAATCCTGGATCAGATGTTCGAGATTTACTTGCTACGTTTAATGCTGATAGAATCCATGTCATCTCAAGCCGCCGAGTCAACCATATCTATTTTTAGGAGCACCAACGTGTAGGGTAGTGTAGCATATATAGGGTAGGGGTATCTAATTACCCATGAAGTCTTAATTCACTCATAGGTCCTACCAACAAATAAAATCGTGATCGATCGATCCAAGAACAGATGATTTCTCACACCTCAAATAGTTCATTCCTAAGGAATAATATCGTAAAGGATCATTATGGCTCAAATGATTCATACCAGTCATAGATAATTTTTCTTGCTCAAGAACTCGCATTGGTGATAATGTCTAGTATGATTCATCTCAATGATAATACTTTGATCTTTTTAATTAACAATAAAAATTAAAATAGATAGAATATTAATAATTTTTAGTTTCAAACCCAACTATTTATCATTTGAATTTGATTCGGATATCTAATGTTCTATCCAAGTCCCAAAGTTCAATAGCCAATTTGAAATTAATGAAGTTTAATTTAAGCAAATCATATAATCAATCCTATGTATTATTATGATTTAGGAGTGTAAAAAATTATTATCAATAATTAAAATATTTATGAATGCATTAAAGCAAGAGTTTTGATAAATAAAATTATATTAAAGTGAAAAAAGAAACAAAAATTAAAATAATTTTTATTTTTTTGCACCCTCTACTTTTACAAAATTATGATTCACACCCTTATAATTGCATTATATAAAGTGTATTTTCCTATATTTGTCAGTTCATGTAACCCTTAAATTTAAATAACCAAAGTACCTAAAATAACCCTACAATATAAAATTAAGATGATCCAATGACCCAATGCTAATGGCTAACAATAGTCTGTCTAGCTTTTGACTTCTCAATAGGTTGACCAACACCTGTGGAAAGCTATATCGGTGATGTATGTTCCATACGATCACCTGCATAAAATGTCAACAGGCTCAGCCCTGTTAGACCGTGACATTCCAACAAGAATTGTCCTTCAAATTAGATGGACCTTTCAATGGATTAAAGTCATGCCAAAACCTAATCAACTATATGGGATAAATCTCATACCTATATCAGAAATTCAAATATATTTTTATCATTATATTTTGAGGTAATTTTGGAAAATCCCTATAGTTTAGTTTTTAATTTAATTAGTGAATTTTAAGGTCTTCATATAAATTGATTATGTTGGGTTACAAATCTTGATCGAGGATTTTCTAAAAACTTATCAATAAAAAATATCATCAAGAGAGATATTATCCTTTAAATCAAGATAGAATTATTCCTTAAAATATATCATATATTTGATATGATATCATCGTATTATTTTTTATTTATATATATATATATTTTTGTACTCATAGCGGACTAGATCGAGATGACTCGTCATGTGACGACGTGAAACCGATATTAGTCGTTGTGAAAATGACCTAATAGTTATCTCTTTTATTTTTTTTATTATTTTTAATTATTCTTTTTTTTATCCTCTATTATATATAAAAGAAAAAAAGTTGCTACACTTCATATCCTTGTTGGTCAAAACATTTGTTTAACCATTAAAAAGCACTATTAAAGAGGTCGCTCACTTGCAAGTTTGCACTGGAAAGTGAGCTTTACAAGAAAGAGGCCGTAATAGGAAGAGCAGCAGCAACAGCAGTATTCATGGCTGTCACTCTCTCAACTGGACGGCTTCAAAATAAGACAGCTAAACTGAAAGCAACCATGTCTCCATTAGATCGAACATAAGCCTACCTGTGAGGTTGATGCCTCGCTCGTGTGGAGGTACAGAGAAACCTATCCACTCCCAACTCCTGCAACAAATCTGAAGGCAAAAAACCAGTCAATTTGCAGTTGCAGTTGCAGCCGAGCTTCTCTTCTCACATCACGAGAGCTTTTCACAACCTAAAACATTTATTTCCATGCCATCTGGAAGCAGAGCAAGTCATTTCATATCACTTTCTTCGATCTGCAGCTGTTCTTACGGCTTTTAATGCATCAGAGTCCCATGCTACATGGTCTTTCCACTGCTTGTTTCTAATGCCATGTAAAAGTTGGTGTGTCATATTAATTTGTTTGTAGTAATAGTTGCTTGATTCTCCTTCCACTATAAAGTGATCTGCAATTGAACTATAGCAAGAGAAAATAAGAAAACATATGCACAACATGTAATGACTAATTTGTAGGAGAGTTTTTGCATCAAGATTCATAATAAACATCCGGCTTTAGTTCTAATTCAAATTAACAATATGTAATAAGAGCTTGACATAAACAAATATAAGTCAAAAAACAACAAATAAGCTTCATAAATTTTCCCCATTGAGCTCTGTGTAAGCTAATAATTCTAACAAAGTCAAGAATATCCAAATCTCTTTCTATCACTCTTTAGTATTTCTAGTAGATCACTCAAACTAATCAATTCATCTTGCCCAATAAATTTTTGGACAAAATGTCACTGAAATTTTGTTTTCTTGATAATATAACCATATTTCAGTGACATTTTGTCCACAAATTAGCTCAAAGTAATCAGTTGGCAAGCACAGAACTTGAAGGAATAAGGTTGCACAATGACAATGTGCACTTCGAGCAAATTGACTACTGTTGATTCCACAAATTACTGCTTGGCATGTAAACTATAAAGTTTAGAATGTTTGCCATTTGATGGGAAAGATATGGCACCTCAGAATGCATGGTATTTAGGATGTCGAAGACAGGTGTGTTCTTGCGCATGTGTGTCACTCAGCATTCTGAGGTAAACATACTGCACTTTTGAATGTGCAGCACTTGATGAACAATCCTAACAATGAAGAAAAATCTAGACAAATAAGGACTAGGCTTCACAATCAAGAAGAGAATAGCTATAGTGTATGTAATAACATATGGAGGTGGCCCATAAGAAGGGCAAAGTAGAATTCTAAGATTCATGTTAAATGCTGAAGTTAAATGTTGCCAGCTTTATGTTGTGCATAGATATGAATCCTCAACACCAACTCTTCAGATTTCCTAACTATACTATGACAGCAGAAAGAACACTAGAAAGCCGATTGAAGGTTGGCAAATCCAATCTTGCATCCACCACAGAGCTCTTACAGTAACTCAATGGCCAAGCTGACCGACTTGCATCCTCCACAGATCTTTTGTCCTGATTGAGCTAAAGTAGAAAAATGTTAATCTACTCTTAGATAAAGTGTCACCCTAAACTACCATAGTTTTTCTTATTAATCTTAGGGTCCATTTCATTCTTCCAGAAGAATAGAAGAATGAGTTGTTTGGAAAACCCGAAAAGTCCTTTCTTCCTGGCTCTGTTTCTGGCAACCTAATATCAAACCCTACAAGAAAGCAACAAGTTTGTCCTACAGAAAGAGAAAAAGGTAGACATGGATGACACTATTTAGTCTGACATAACTCATCATCCTTCACGAGTACTAAAACTGCAGTGTATTGTATCAATGTGTCCTGGAAATGCATGGTAGATAAATCATGTCACAGTGATCCCAAAGCATTTACCTTGTGATGTGGTAAAGCTGCTTGTAAAAGGACCTTTAGGTCACTGGTTATTGGACTTCTCCCCCACTTTAGCCTCTCCCCCAATTCACAGAGAAAGAGAGATTGGCAGCATGGCGGGCGTTTCGGCCAAGTGTTGGAACTCTGACACAGAGCCATGCATCCCCGTCGCGGACCCTCGAGCCATTTGGCCGCATCTGACAACCTGTAACCATGAGTTAATAGCACTATGTTACGAGCTAACATACCCTCGAAAGGCTGAACCACCCCACTCCCCAGTATAAATCACATCAGCCCCCAAAGAACACCACTGCCCTTTCCAGCAGCAACCCACATGAAACCTTCTCCTCCTCCCCTCCCTGTATCTCCTTCCACCTCCTCTTCTTCAAACTCATCCACATTCTCCTCCTGCGATGTGCTTCGTGTGAGCAAGCCCAAGAAACCCAGGCGCTCCAAAAGAGCTCCTGCCGCTGCCATCGGCAATGGCGGCGACAACGGGAAGCGGAGCTCTGCCTTCAGAGGAGTCACAAGGTACGCCCAATCCGGTGAGCTCCTCTTCTCGATTTGAGCTATTCCTCCTGATTTAGGATGCTGCATTTCATCAGGCACCGATGGACAGGGAGATTCGAAGCTCATCTCTGGGACAAGCATTGCTGGAACCCCATCCAGAACAAGAAGGGAAGACAAGGTCCGACACAAATCTCTCAGATTAGAATTAACAATCCTGACCTGATGTTTGTTAATTCATTTTGTATTCGGCCTTCATACGATTCTTAGGGCTGACATTTTTGTGTGCTTCCCATTTTTCTTTCCACTCGGATCCCGTCCTGCGATCTGCATGTGGTTCCTCCACCGATGCTGCTCCGTTGCCTCCGCTTAGTTTATTTGGGTAAGCCATCGATCACAAGCCCCCATGTTGAGATTCACCGATGTTGATCTCTGCAAGTTAACATGGACGACCGACGATGTGGTGCAGGAGCATACGATGATGAGGAGGCTGCGGCCCGCACCTACGATCTTGCGGCGCTCAAATATTGGGGTCCAGAAACAGTCCTAAACTTTCCTGTACGCATATTCTTATTTATGTATGTTTAATCGAAGATAAATTGAGGATTAATATACATGTTCTCTGACAAAAATTGCAGCTTCAGACATACGCCGAAGAGTACGAGCAGATGCAGAGCATGTCCAAAGAAGAGTACTTGGCTTCGCTTCGGCGCAGGAGCAGCGGGTTCTCAAGAGGCGTCTCCAAGTACCGTGGGGTTGCCAGGTTCTCTCTCTCTCCCTACACACTCGAATTGGTCCTAAGAAAGAACCATGCGATCATTGTCGATTCTATCACTCGATCTAATCCAAATCACCCCCAATTTGACAGGCATCATCACAATGGCCGCTGGGAGGCCAGGATCGGCCGAGTTCTCGGCAACAAGTACCTCTATTTAGGAACTTTCAGTATGCCTCTTGCCTTCTTCATCCAATTTTGCCTTCGTTTATCTTTGGTGACATGTCTCATTCGAGATATAATGCGGCATTGATGCAACCTGCAAGTGTCACGTGATTCCACGTGGTGTTGATGCACGTGAGATCCACGTGTATTCTGCTTATTCAAGTGCTCCCCACGTGGACAGTGAGTCGAATTACAGCGTTGGGGCCCCGCCACCCACCTGTTTGTCCTGTGTTGACCTGAGGCTTCCCGTGCATCGTCTTTCTTATACACCGTCTCTCGCTGTGCAAGCGATCCACCTTGCATGCAAGCAACTTGGGCTCGATTCCTCGAGCACCACACATTCTTGATTCGCTCGTTTCCTCTGTCGAGTTTGTCCATCCATGGCTTCGGGCTTCATCATAGTTTGATCATGTCCTGATGGTACCAGTGCTCGTGTAGGTACGCAGGAGGAGGCAGCCCAAGCCTACGATCTCGCTGCTATAGAGTACAGAGGCCCCAACGCAGTGACCAACTTCGACATCAGCTGCTACATGAAATGCCCACAGAAGCCTCTCCTCCCGAAGCCCGAGCCACAGCCGCCGCAGGAGGAACAGAGATCCGAGGAGCTCATCGATCAAACACCAGGAGACGAGAGCATGATGGAGATCCCTTGGACCCCTTGCATGGATCACGGCTTCAGCATGTATCCGGACCACCACGCCGGCCTCCACCGGACGGACTACCTGCACGGCTTTCTGGACGTCGGTGGCGGCTTCGAGGACAACATCGAGTGCCTGTTCGAAGGGTCCGAGGCAAATGAAGGCACGGACGGTGGCGGAGGCGATGAGGCTCGTGATGCAGGGAATGCGGACATCTCGATTGCAACGCAAGCTGAAGAGGTTGGCGAAATGGCTTCTTGTCAGATGAACTCAGTCTCCTACGCTTCCCCAATTAGCATATGTTCTTAGGAATCTCACCTCTGTTTCTGGCGGATTCGTGTTGAAGGGTGTACTGTTGTTGGTTTGACTTGGACTCGGAAAACTTTGACTTTTGTGGTAGGTGGTGCAGGTAGTAGTACTTCGGTACTGGTCCTCTGAACTTTTTAGGAAAAGGAGTTCATTTTGTTCGCATGTCTTGTTTCATTTTCCCCACCTCTTTTGTTTTCTTGTGCGTGCAGCTCATGAAATCTTTAGTACAGAACTACTGTGATCCACATGTTAATTTACACCAAAAATACGAACAATTTGACCTTTTAATATCAAAGGTCATCTCATCTTCTCTAAGAAGCTGCAGCAGAGAAGATTTAGCTCCAGGTGCCTGAAATATCTGCAAATTACTGTTGTTTTCTTTACTATTTTGTCCAAGGTTTGCATCAAAACACAAGAGTTTGTGAATCCAGCAATGCGTATTCCCATCAGACCTGAACAATAGCCTCCACAGAGAATGCTCTCATAAGAAATCAACTGGGCCTCTGAGAAATCTCCACTGAACTGATCCAAATCCATCTGATTAAAAGTCAAAACCGGACTACAATTCGATTTTGATTTCTGAAATTTCAGAATTGATAGTCCCCATTCAAGTTCGGTAAATTTAACGAATCTGCCCCTTCCTACAGCTCAATAAATTAAAGGGATATTTTGAATATATATATATATATATATAAAACAAGTGGTTTTGATTTGAAACTGGAATCAAAACCATTGATTCTATTCGGATTCCAAATTTAACATAAATCGTAAGTTATGAGTATGAATACATAATGTTTTTTCATCTCATTTGTTATATCTTATGCTGTTCGAGATGTCAAATTTGATGATCAAAATAGATGATTGAAGGAGAATAAAGTCAATCGAAAGGAGTGCGAAGATGACGAGTTCATCAGTTCATAGGTTCTTTATTTTTGGTGTCAAAAATATTATAAATAAAATAATATCGTATAGGTATGATCTCATACTAAAATCAAATTGACTGAGAGTCTAATCCTCGATCCATCCTTGTCAATTATGATAGCCTTGGAGAGATGCATGACAAATATATGTATCTGCATGCACAATCATACTTCCTCTATTGGTCCATACAAGCCTTAAGTTCGATGCATGGCAAATCCGAGGCCGCCACATTTTTGAAAATGTGGCGGGAAACCTTTTGCTACTCCGTCGAAATGGTCGACTCCAGGCCATGGATGGTCTCACCGCGATCCCTGATCGAACGGCCAGCGCTGCTTGAGCGTGTGCATTTTGATCCGTGTTCGGGCCGTCCTCACCAGGGATCGACCAAGTCTAACCATGACATCCCCCAAAAGTACCAAACGACCCCCTCTCCCTCGCCCCGGTGCTCTCTTTCTCTCGGGAGGAGACTGCTGTGATGGCGAGAACGAAGCATCTGTCCAACAGGTCCTCCTCTCGCCCTCGGAAGCGCTTCCATTTCGGTCGGTCTCCAGGGCAGCGAACCCCCGGTCCGCCCATCTCTCCTTTTCTCCTCTCTTCTCTAGTTTGTTGGTGTTAGATTTCTTCTGATCTCTTTCCTTGCCTCTTTTCATTGTTAATAGCTGATGCGAATCGGCCTGCGACGCCATCTGGTGCTACTCCTGTGCGCTTCTCTTCTCACTATTCTTTCCTTCTTCCTCGTTTCTTTGGATTTTTAAGCTTGATTGTCTTGTATATTTCGCACGAATAGAGAACCACGGCCACCAGATCGAGGGATACGCCTCAAGGTCTTCACCTTTTCGTACTTGTTGCGCTTGATTATATGTGATTTTTTATTTCCTTTTTCTTACGCGCACACCAAATAAGTTCTTAGTAGATAAAGGGACAAAAAGGAAAAAGAGGTCGGAATTTGAATGACAAGGGTTCCCTTTTTTTGTTGGGCGGAGGCAGGGGCACCGAGCCAATCAAAACAGCAGCCGAGGCGGCGCAGGTTTAGGCCGGGGGTGGTGGCGCTACGCGAGATCAGGAATTTGCAGAAGACGTGGAATCTATTGATCCCTTTCGCTCCGTTTGTCAGACTTGTTAGTACCATCATCGTCTGTATTTTCCCCATTTGCAACAATAATGCAGAAAAAAATATGTTCTCCAAGCTCCGTAGATGCTGCTCTGGGGATGATTTGTGGTTTTGGGTTTAGAAAGGTTTACATGTTCTACTTCTAATGATGTTTGTCAGTGGATCTAGGTTCGGGAGATCACTCATTTCTACTCGAAAGAAGTAAACCGATGGACCCCTGAAGCTTTGGTTGCGATTCAAGAGGTACTTTTCCTTCATTTTCACTTTGGGACATTGGTTCACTAGTTTCTTGTAAATTTTCATCGAAAATGCTAATTCAAAATTATATATGAATAATATAATTACCTCAAGTTATTTATATAATTTGGCACTAAGTTAAAAAAAAAAAATCATAATCATATAAGGTCCATCCCTACATATTTGGGTCGCTAATTACATCACAGAGAATAATCAACATGATGAGATAACATCTTATTGAGGTCCACAGAACATGCAAATAAATCGGCCCCAGATTTGGCTCATGTCTAGGTCTATAGACAAGCATTCAACTTTGTTTCACCTTCAGATGGGTTGCTTGCCTGCTCAGGGGAGCAAGGGTGTATTCATTTACACCAAAAGATCTTGCAGTTTAAGATTTCTAGATTGATGGTGTTTGAACTGTAGCAAAGCTTTTCATTTTTGGACTAGTGTACTCTTTTCTTTGTGCTTTTTTCAATTGGTTGTCATGTCCAGAGCTTTTCTGAATTTTGTTGTCTTTAGATATAAATGGTTAGTGATACCAGAATTAGCTGACCACAACTGACTGTAGTACCATATATCACCTTGAAATGCTTGCTTGAACTTGATTCCTAACAACCCAAATATGTCAATGAACCTTTTTGTGTTTTTCCTTAAAAAATTGCATTTCACTTTTCATTTAAACCTATCTGTTTGATTGGATAATACATTTCAGTATCCAGATCTTTTACATCAGCATCATGGATTGACAGCATACATTCTGATAGGATTGATGAACTTGGTCTTTGATAAGACTATAAAATGAAATACTAATTGTTTTCTACATGTGTTCTGGAAAGAGCAATATATTTCTTAGATAAGTTCAATTTAATAGAAGTCACATCACCATTTTTCATACCGATAATTATGGTCGTTTTGATGATTATGATAAACAGATGATAATTGTATATGGTTCCTGAGCCTTTAATAACAACGTGAAATGGTTTTGACCATGTGACTTTGTTGTTCAATGTTAAGATTTCAAGAGGGAACAAGGGTTATAGGTTGAACCAATGGAAATAAAGTCACTCAAAACCTCATCTTGAATCAAAGTTATTTGACTCGGAAGATTTGATCATTGTTGAATTGTTATGTATTTTACTTTCATCATTTTGCTGATTATGCTTATGCTTACTTGCTTAAATCTAAATTTTTTAAACAAGAACTTCTATATAAGAAATGCCATATTCAAGTCACAATTATGGTTCAAAGCCTCAATCAAAGAAAGGAGTAGGAGTCTGCTGCCCCATCTTGAAATTAAGAACATCACTTCAATTAATATATTAAAACTATGATTGACTAGTAAGTCAACCTAATACTAGTTGACATTTTCCTAAAAAATAATTGGTTTTGGTGTTCATAACTTGGTTGAGCACAATAACTTATGAGAAATTCTAAGAAACTCATTAAAACATACTGAGTTTGGTTCAGGGTTTTGATCAACCTGAGTTAGGCATCGAGTTGCCTTGGAGTCCTGCTTATCTGTCTTAATTTAAGTCATATAAACCTTTTTTTAGTATTCGTTGATTAGTGTTAAACATTTATAATTTAGTTGAGACGAACATGGAATTTTTTTAGATATTAGATAGTGTTTTCTATCCATGTGTCATATAAATTATGAGTAGATAAAAAAATACGGTAAAGGATTTATCTAGTGACAAATTATATGTTGCTATTTTCTTTCACCTGCATGTCGAACTTGAAAATTGTTCTTTGTTGTCCATTTCCTATATTCAGTTGTGTGTGCTTTATGTGACAGTCCTATCATCATCAGTGTTTTAATCTCCAGTGATTGCAAAAGGCGCTCGGGCGCTCGCCTAGGTGCTCGAGCGAGGCGAGGCGAGGCTCGAGTGCCTCGCTAATCTCCCAGGCGGCGCGCTTCAAACAGGCGCCGCCTGGGCGCTCGCCCGAGCCCAGGTGCTGGGCGCTTCGGGCAAGCGCTTGGGTAAACCAAGGCGACCGAACCAGGATTTTAGGTCTGGTTCGGTCCTGGTTCGGTTGTTAGTTGGTTCAATCGAACCAACTAAACCGATATAACCCTTACCCAACCCTAACCCACTGCCGCTCTCGATCCTGATCCCGATCTCGCTGCTCGCCGTTGTCGCTGCTCGCAAACGCTGCCTCTGTCGCCGCTCGCGCCTCCCGCTGCTCGTCGCTCCTGCTTACGCTGCCGCTGCTCGCCGCTGTCGCTGCTCGCGCCTCCCGCTACTTGCGTCTCCCGCTGCTCGCGCCTCCCGCGAGCCTTCCCGCTGCTCGTCGCTCCCGCTCCCTTTCCCGCTGCCGCTCGCCGCTGCTTCCTCGTTTCTCCGTCAGCAGGCTTATACTGTTAATATTAAGTTTATTTGAATTTTGAAATGATTAATTTTCAATACTGTTAATAGATTAATAATATATTTTTATATTTTTATTAATTATATTATATATTTTTATATTTTTTTTATTAATTATATTGTATATTTTATAATTTTTATTAATTATATTATATATTTTTATATTTTAGCGTCTCGCTTCGCTCGGGTGAGCGCCTCGGGTGTTTTTGGACCTTTGCGCCTAGTGCTTTTTAAATCACTGTTAATCTCAAACTTTGAGAAATTTGAGTGGTTGCCTTGGCCTTGGTTTGCTAATGTTTTTGTAGTAAATGTCATTGGATGCATGAGAGTTGTTGTCCTTTACAATTTTAGATTGTTACAATGTCTTTGGCCAATGAAAATAGTTGGAGCTTGGAAGGATGGGTTATACGTGTGGGTGAACTTGCTCAGTTTCACATACTAGCAAAATTAGCCACCTTCAGTTGTTTTGTGAAACAGTGTTTGGTAGCAGGTGTCAACCGAATATTTAGTAACTAAACACAACCTTGTTGGCTGAGATTCATGCTCAACTGCCAGTTTTGATATTTGCACAAGCAGAAGAGACTAGAGAAGGGTTATAGGTCCATGAGGACCAATCCAAGGTTTCAATTGCTTTTCTTATTTATTTGTTGTGAAACAGACTGACCACTGTGAAGACTCTGATTTATCTTAACATGTTTTTCACTCTTTAAAACATAAAAGCAGTTACCATTTGTAGCAGAAAGTAATATGGTCTGCTATCTTATTGGTGAAAGATTTGCTCATCTAAGCTGGCTTCTGTGCAACTGATGTCTACTTTTTGTCATTCATATAGAAATTGACATCATAAACTTGTTATTACAGTTTTGTTTGTCATTTGAATTTCACGTAAAACTTTCCAAATTATTGCAGGCAGCGGAAACTCATATGATAGAAATGTTTGAAGATGCATATCTCTGTGCAATTCATGCAAAACGTGTTACCCTTAGTAAGTTACACACCATGAAATAAGGTTCTATTTTTGCAGCAAATTCCTTTGATGAAAATCACTTAACAATCTTTGTTTAGGGGAATTTTGATCAAAAAAACCTCTATGTAATATGTTCCACTATATATCTGCATTTAGAGTAAAGATATCTAACTGATGAAAATGAAAGTTGATCTTTAACTGAAAATTTTCTTTTTGAAAGTTGATTTATACTTTGCATCATATCTTGCTTGTCTGTTCTTGGTGAATTTAAATACATAGACAAAGAAACTATCTCTTTTTTCCCCGAAAGAATGTGTGATATTTTGAATTAAACATGCATATGTCTTGTTAGTCATTTAGGTTATATTGTGACAGAGCTGGGGTCATTGACTATAGTTGTCTTCTTGATTTGATAAAGGAAATTGGAGTGGCACACAACTGATTCTTTGGAGTGACATGATGAATATATGTGTTTCCATAAATCGTTAACTGGTTCTGGAAAATCTAATTCCTCGTACCAAAATAGAATTTAATGAAGATCTGGTAGTAGACTGCTCCACTAGTTTATTTGAATAGGACATTGTTGGTTTTCCTAGCAGATAATCATGAAGTTGCTTGGTGAACACCCGCATGCAAATACATTATGATCTGAATGCCTGAACCTATAATTCCTTTCATCCCTCTCTGATTAACTTAAATCTAGGTGTGGTTCCTCTTATGATTAATTGTCACCAGTGCATGGTGAAAAGATTAGTTTTAGAAATTGCATGGTTGCTCTTGAGCAAAATAACTACAATATGGAAAGAAATTCTGAAGATGTTCAGGTAATTGTCGCTGATGCATGAAAATATTAGTTTTAGAAATCGCATGTTTGCTCTAGAGCAAAATAACTACAATATAGAAAGAAATTCTGAAGATGTTCAGGAGCATATAACTTAATGACACCACTTTCTTTAGCCACAGTATAACTATAAAAGGATGCTCCTAAAACAGTTCCTACCTTTTTTTTTTGTGCAAAAAATGCTATTAAATGCATATACAAATATAATATCTTTCTAATGCAGTAACATTGATTAAGGATGGAGAGACATGCATTAAGGCTCATTTGAGGGTGTGCATGTTACATGATAAGATTTTTTGTACACAAATTCAACTAATAAAAACAGGATACAGACTTGTATTAGAGCCAACATTATCAACTCAGGTTGGCAACTGGTATACTGCAGAATGTCTACATAATAATCGGAACTTATTACTGTATAATCAGTAGCCAAAACAAGAGAAAAAAATGAAAACCATCAAAGACTTCGTTATAGTGATAGTGATACATAATCAATAATATACTCAATCTCTTGTATTGCCAAGGCACGAATTAAGACTTCCAAAGATTCCCTAGGCATGAACTAAAACTTCCAAAGATTCAAGTGCCACTTGGCACCCTTCATTTTGGCCGGTAGCTGGTACAGCACATTCCATTGGTGCCAAATAGGAAATCACAATGCTGAGATAGTCTTACTGCCAGCATCCAAACTGAAAAAAAAATGACAAAGACAATTGGAGTAAAAGTGAAAATCTTGCCTCTCTTTTTGTGGCCTCCACTTCGGTGAGAAACAATGATAGCCTTATGAGTGATCTCTGAAACTCTAACCCAACTCAAAAATGCTGTTCCTTATTTGATTTTAAAGAGAATTTGTTTCAAGACCAGCCTCATCAGGATCCATTCTACTTTATAAAACAGTTGTGTAAACCCAGTGTGATTTGGTTCATGGTATATATAGTGTATTAACAGTCATTTTATTCACAAAATACCAAGATTTAACTTTGTATCTTTGCAGTGATGATGAGCCTAACAAATTATTAGATCAATTGTAAAAGGCTTAACTTTGTATCTCTGCAGTACTGGTTGTCATCCTGTTATTTATCGGAAGTGCAATTTCTTTTTTTGTTTTGATGCTTGCAAACAAACTGAATTGATTACATTGTTGTGATTGCATAATTACATTGTTTCAATTCTTCGATTTATGGTGGCTTTTACTTTATTGCAGTGCAAAAAGATATCCATCTAGCAAGGCGAATAGGAGGAAGAAGACATTGGTGAAACAAGACAAACTAATCCATATGTTCTGAGAATTGGATTCTATTCTCATAAACATGTTGTAACCTCATCAGGCCTTTTTTCTCCCTTGAGAAGTGACTTCTGAATATAATGTAAGTGTGACTGCTAACTAACTAGATATCTGCACATGACCACTGCTAAACCTTTTAAATCTCTTTTTTGATTCGATGCTAATTGGTTGTCCACTGAAGATACTTGATTTGTGAAACTCTAATATTTTTGTGGTAAAATATTCAGAGATATTATGAGTAGTGCATCAGGCAAATATATCCTCAAGTGGTCTAATTGTTGATTTTCTTGAATTCAATATGCCGCCTGTCCGGGTGTAGCTGCTTAATTTTCTTTATAACCTGAAGCCTTTGTTGTTTCTCTTTATCTGACTCATCTTTTGTGAATAAAAAAAGTCTGTCATGCTGTTTGTATATCAAATGGTCCGTCCGGAGTACTCAGGAGTATTTGGCTATGCAATATTTTGAGGAACGACACTTGCGTGATTATTTTCATGTGCATGTTTATATTACATCGAGTATTTTTAAATTTGATATAGCAGTTCTGTGTTGATTAGCCAAATAGCGCCTCCACTTTTAGATTTGTGGCATAATTAAGCGGTTCTCTGAATTATTTCTTTGTTTGAATTGTTGAACATATCATCCTTGCAAATGGAAAGCAGGCAATAACAGAGTCATTGTTTATGAGTACAATTTTGGACACTGGAAATTGATTGTGGTGTCAATCAAACGGCAAAGTGCACATACCATAACTTTTATTCAAGTCTTTGTAGACGTACTAGAGGGATTTGAGACATTAAACATACATTATTAATCTTTTGCGATCATGTGAATGCTGTCTTCCATGATTCTAAAGAGAGTATATGGGACGGTTCATGTCTCTTTTATTTCGGATCTTTGCAGGTGGCTTGAAGGCTCACCCACAAATAGCAATTCCAGATCCTTCAAGGGCAGGCCATCTTTGAGCCTCCTCTTTCATTTCGGATCTTTGCAGGTGGCTTCGAAGGCTCACCCACAAATCGTAATTTCAGATTCTTCAAGGGCAGACCATCTTTGAGCCTCCACTTTTTCCGACCCTGCAATATAATTTTGAAACAAAACGTATCGACAAATACACCCACCTCCAATGCATCAACCATCAAGATCTTATTTTGACGGTGGCGGTCGCAGCTTGTGCCATTTGCATGGCTGTTCCTCTCAGTAGTTCAGGACATCACTGTCATTGTGTTTCGACCTGCCGATCTGAGACGGGGTTTGCCGTTCTCTCAGAGATTGGATTAAAACAAGGCTCAAACCAAGCAAAACCGCTGGGCTCAACAATAAAAGAAACTTGGTAAGAGGTAAATTAATAATTAAATTAGAATATTTACGATATACATCAAGGTTGGAACTGAAACAAACTGGGAGTCAACAACTGCCATGCATATCCTCGTTTTTGCTAGAGGTTGAAAATTTGTGAAACCTAATTCAGATTCATTGGAATTTAAATATTCATCACCAAAATTTCATAAATCAGTAGCATCAAGATATTCAAGTAGGCAACCAACTGCTACCATAGAAGGTTATAAATCTAGAGTGGCGATAAAATCCCAACAAACTGGAGCCAAAATTTAATCAAATAAAAAGTAGAAAAGTGCGGCGAATCACATTGAATTCCCATAACACATGCGCTCTCCCTCTCACTGCTCTCCAGGCATGCTCTTGATGATATCAGAGTCACCTGAAACACAAATAATCAAACACTAACAATCTGGCACTTAGTAAGGTAAATCAAGGTTCACTAGTTTGCAGATGGAGCAAACATACCAGGGTCAATAATGCTGAGGCAGCAAACACGGAAATATTTACCACATGCAGTTCCAAGGTCGACATTACCTGAAGTGTCATATCAGCAAAAAGAATTAAAGAAATAATCAATCATCATAGTTATGACATTAAACTGAAGAAAAGAGATGAATAGTTTTAGGCTAAAATCTGCCCAAAATAGAACAAACAAGTTTATCATGGACTCAGGACAAATAAGTAGAAGCTTGGCATTACTTCGACCCCAGTTCTGAAATAGTTTAAATGTCAACTAGACCTATTTTAACATTAACATATGGCTGACCAAACCGAACATGGATTCATCAGCCACTTTAGGTTTTCATCCACGGCTTAAATCACAACAAAAATGGTCAACCCAGCATAAGAAAGCAATGTAATGGTATTTTACGAACATCATCTAGACTAATTTTATAATTTTTTGAATTACGACTAGAGCAACCAATGTCTCTTCACTCTAATCTCCTCCCCATTACAAACAATTTCCAAGAGGGTAATATCTTCCCTTGATGCAAGGTAGCACCAGATAGGTAGTAACACATCCATCGAATTTATTAAATGTGTGAAAAGTTCAAAAGCTGACTTATGGAAAAAAAATCCAGTATATGCAACAAAACTAGTAAATCATGAAGAAATTTCATGTCCATTACTCCATGGACATGAACTAAATAAAATTATGGTTGCATAAGTGGCACAAAATTTTAAGTCTTGGCAAGGGTCAAAAGGACTTACTTCCGCTAAAATGATGTACTCCCACCTTTGCCAACATCGCATAGTACTCAATCTCGGACTTGCGGAGCGGAGGACAGTTGTTTGAAATCATAACCAACTTGGCTGTTGAAACATAATAAATTTTGATAATGCGAGAGCAAATCTATCATGTATAATGAAAAGACTCCAAACAAGGGAAAGACTGAAAAACAAAACTTCATCTAACAAGTTTGCAGTTTTTATACTAAATTGTCTAACATAGCAGCAGCTTCTTCAATAAGCTAAACGATCTCAAAACAAATAATATAATATTGACAAAAGAAAAATTATAGAATGCAGAATATGCTTGAATAAACAAATAAGAGGATAATGTTATATGTATGACAACCTAAAATTGGAAACGAGTCAAAATTAACACACATTATCAAATTAACAAAGACCGATAACATCGTTTCAGGACCACATATTTACATTGGCTAGCACCTTCAAATAGATCCCCTATGCAATAGGAACATTTCAAAATTAACAAGACCGTAACATTATCAAAATTAACACAAATTATCAATTAACAAGACCAATAACATCGTTTCAGGACCACATATTGGCATTGGTTAACAACACCTTCAACTTGATCCCTCTATATGCCAACCCATGAAAAACCATATATTAGTGAAGACCATTGTGAAGGATGGTACAGGCCTTTCTTAAATCTTACTAACGTGACTTCTACTAGTTGACTAATTCAGGCAATTGGGAATGGTATAAGCCACACATGCAATTCAGCTGATTATGACCGTTTATAACCTCAATCTTGATCCTTAAACAAGCTAGCATCCTTATCATACCCACTATTTACATTACAGGAATGAAAAAAGATACAGAATCTTAAAAATCAGACTAATAGTCAATTAAGGAACAACATAAGGTTCAGGGGAAAGAACCAAATCATCATCAATGGTGGTGCAGTTCTGCAACATTTGCATGACATTGCAGCAAATAATGAAGTTCAATAACTTGACTTCTGGTACCCTTAGAGAAACAAGAAGCACAGCAAACTAAACTTACCTATCAGCATTTCAACTCTGCATTAATCACTTGACCCACTTTTTTATATCCCTCATCCAGTGTCTTATCAAAAAATTGAAAGATGGAAATTTCACAATTTATGCATCACTCTAAAGCTTAGTAGTGGAAGAATTCAATAACATTTTCAAGGCATTTTATAGTGAATTTTGAAGGTATCTGAAAGTTCACCAATCCTGCTATTAAGTTCCCGTAACTACAATAAGAGTCTTACTACTATAATTGCCATCCATAAAACAGAAGTGACAGATCAGGAATGATATTTATCCATATACACAGAAAAGATGTAGCAATTACAGGCTAAGGAACCTTTTTCCCATGAAAGAAGCAGCACTTTGGCTTCCGCACATTCCCAAAGATAAGTAAATGATCTAATAGATATCGGAATAAAAAAACAGGAGAAGCCAAGTTGATACAAGAACTCTAATCAGCTCAAAGGCACAAATAAATAGCCTAAGAACCAAACCCCTGATCCAAACCATATCCACTCCAAACAACAAGACATGTCACAAACTAAAATCCCATCGTCCAAAATTCGAAACCACCCAGCCTTAAACAAGAAACAATATCCATAGTTCCATGAGAAAACAAACCCTTTCCTCTACTACCCGTATAGATTACTGCTGCAGATCTACAATAGGGATTAGTCTATATTAGGAACCTCACAAATCCTAGTAATTTCAAAATAAATAAATTGTTAAAGCAACAGATAGGACTCCCGATATGCAGCATCAGATCAAATCTCGCCGTCCTTGTGAAAAGAAAATAAACATCGCCTACCTTTAGAGCTCCGAAGAGATCTTAGGACGGTCTTGTAGCCGAGAGTGTACTTCCCACTCTTCATCACGAGAGCAAGCCTGTTGTTGATGCTCTCCGTACTCTTCTTCTGCACCATCCAAATCACAAAAACATATGGGAGGACATCAAAAAGGAGAGATGACGCGTCCACCTGCCTACAATCGAAAGGATGGAACTAAGCTTACCGCCTTCTTAACGGGCGCCATTGGCGAAGGAAATTGGTGCGCAGTGGTGTGATCGGGCGGCGAGAGGCGGAGGCAACGGCGAAGGGTTGGAGATCTCTTCCGAATGACGCCCTGGAATCTTCGCTAGGGTTTATCGTATATATATGGAGAGGACGGGCTGGGCGTCATTTACTTAATTACCCTTCATTGTAAGCATGTGGGCGCACCTACTTAATTGGTTTCATCAGACCGCATCAAAATGGAGCCCGTTATAACAGATATAACGGACCCTAAAATTCACCGTGATATATTATGTTGTTTATAGCAAGCTGTTGTTTAAGGCCCCGAAATTCTAATAATATATTGTGGTTATATTTGCTTGATGCTGTCATCGTACTACTGCACATGCTCATGCAACAACCTACGAATTGGTAAAGATCTTAATGCTTCGAATCCAAATAAATCATAAAATACTCATTTAATAAAACGAAAATAAATATATAAAGAGATAAATAGGAATATGGAGCCATTTGGACGTTGCGCTAACAATCCATGTAGTTATTGGTCATTTTCGTATTTACAACTCAACCTATAATATTGTAACGTTCTCCCACCAATAACAAATCTCATCACTAAGATGTCATTTTTATGGTTTTGTTAGGGCTAATTATAAATTTACTCATTGTAGTTAAATCTTTCTAACATCTTAGATTTAAAAATTTTATATTAAAATTTTTATAATTATAAAAATAAAATATTTATCTTCATTTATTTTAACAACATCAATTTTATTGATAAAAGATAATAGCATGTGCAAGAATGATACAAAAATAATGAGCAAAAAACTAATCTTAATATCTCAGTTACGTTTTCTTTCTTCTTAGTCAATTGTTGTGATAGTAGTAAACAATAATATCTCTATGAGACACGGGAGGTTGTTGTGATTGTGATTAGTAAAAATAATACAGTGATAAATGAGAATGATATAGGGATGTCCTTAGAGATAATAGGGGTGGAGGGGGGGTTAGTAGAGTTTTAGATGTAGAGTTAAGGGATTTCTATGGCTTCTTGTGGGAGAACGAGGAGGAATAATAGTGATAAGAGGCAAGGCAAAATGAGAGGAAGAAGAGGATAAGGATGATGGCCATGTCGACAAAAATGTAACGCAATATCGCTCTGCTCTACACTAGTGATTTATACTCTACATCATTTTATATCTATATTAGTGCCAACGTAGATGTAAAGTGATGCTCATCCTCCTTCCCCTTTCCCCAATCCCTCATCATTTTTCTATTTTTCATCGCTCTATAGCTACATCGACATCGACGTAGATGCAGGGCAATGTAAAGCAAAAGCCAAAGATGCTTGACGCTTTGCATTTATATCAACTTTGATACAAACATAGGGTAATGCAGAGAAGCAGAAGTTGTATATGTTGATGCCTTATATCTATATCGAGATCGCTTTGTATCTATGGCAGCGTGGCCATCATCCTCATCCTTTTCCTCATCTCCTTTCGCCTTATCTTATTCTATCACCTTCCCTCTTCTTTCTCTTCCAGGGTTATAATGTATTTTGTGCCACTCTATATCTATATCGATGGTAGGTGAGGCATTTGTGTCGGTACTATGCCACTTTGCATATGCATCCGTGGGACACAAGGCCTTTGCCTCACTGTCTGTTAATGCAGTTGCAGAATGACACTTACGCAGATGCCTCACTTGGGACGTTATAATTATCTTTTTATCTATTATTTTTGTGTCATTCTTACATATGCTATCACGTATTATATCTTTCATCGATAAAATCGATAATATTAAAATAAATAAGACTAAATATTTTACTTTTATAATTATATAGATTCAAATATAAATTTTTTAAGTATGCCACTGCCATTCTCCTGATTCATCCACCAAAATTTGAGAGATCTTCGATGATGATAAAGATAAAAGCCTTCATCTCCATAGTCTTACTCCTATTTAGTCTAGTGTCCATCTTTGTATTTTTCTTCATCAATCTCTGACTTTCTTCTCATTTTCACTCTTCTTTCTTTTGCTCATCTAGTATTGTTACGTTGGCATTATTGGAAGAGATTTTGTTGGGTATGATGTGCATACTCACATCACTTCATCATAAAACGTAAGAAATAATATTCATTGGATACGAATTAACATCCAATGAAATAATCCAAATCTAACATAACAACTATCAAATTTGGATAAAAATGGTTACTAATAATGTATAAAAAATCTACCCGCTTCTCTCACTCTTTGTACCAAAAAATTCACCTTTAACATTAAATGCTTTCTAACTGGGCAGGACACTTAGCTCTGATTCTTGGAGCTTTTTTTTTTTTAACTAGGGTTTTGAAGTACTATAACTTTCTTTATTTTGGAAAAAAAAAAGAAAGACCTATAATAATCTCTCATACAATTTTTAAATATGATATTTCAATTTTAATAAAAAAAAAATAAATTTAATAATTGGATTTAACCTCAGCTCCCAATAATTAGGCCAAGGAAATTTAATAAGTATATGTCATGTAGTAAAATTTATTGGATTTTAAAATATTTAGTGTTGTCTTTGATCCTTATTATTATTATTATTATTATTATTATTATTATTATTATTATTATTATTATTATTATTTCCTCTGGAAGACTTGGGACCGTTGGTCAGGAAAGATCAGGTGGGGTCCGGGACCAGAAAGTCTCCACCGTGACGTGGGCCCCGTCACGGGGTCGCCTTCGCCGCCGTTATCTCCCTTGCAATCTCGGATCTCCCGCCGTCTCGCCGTCCATTGGCGATCGCGCGGAGATCAACATCACGGATCGGTTGGTTCTTCGACAGGCCTCAGATCAGAGCATCCGATCCAGGTGTAAGATATCCCTGAAAGCATCTGCTCCATCCGATCCAACAAGGACGGAACCGGAAGCGACGCTCGGCCTTCGCCTTCGTTCCTTCTATAGTTCGCTCTCTCCCATTTTGTTTCCTGTTGTTAAACATAGAACAATCGAAGGTGAAAGTGAAGGTACATGTATATACATTTCATGGATTCACCATCTTGAGCAGCGTATCTGATCATATTTGCCTTTCTGCAGGGCCCAGATTATTTGGAGAAGGCTGCGTTCGTATGCTCCCTTCTACGTTTCAGAACCCAAATGCAAGGCATCATCTTCCTCGTACGATCCTGGTCAGTGTGTTAGGCAGCGTTTTCTTCTACAATAACTTGTTTTTCCTCTCCCTTTTTGTCAATCTTCAGCTGATGCGATTCTTGTTTTCGTTTGTTCATATGTTTAGGTTAATGATCAGTTTCGATAACAAATTAAGCTTAAAAAAACAAATTTTTAAGTGACATGATGATGATGTTGTTTTGAGCTTCTATAAGAGGTTTCAATTGAGATTTCCAGGCCCCAAGCAAGGGTAGGCTTTGACACGGTAGCGAGGTTGCTTCATCTACCTTAGATGAGATGCCAATATGTAAAATTCCTTAACAAAAAGGTGGATAAGACCTATGCTTTTCTTCCTTTTTCCCTCTGTTTTCTAAAATTACGTGAAGAGGTGATGCCAACCAGATAATCGTCAAGGATTTTAACCTGCAGCCTCTTCAGAGGTCTGGTGAGGATAAATCCATACAGCTGACCTGAGATAGTTAGAAGTGTGAATGCCACAAGTTCCATCCATTTTAAGAGTCACGGAAACATGGAATGCCATGAGAAACAGGACCACTTAAGCAAGGGTTCCAATTTACCTCAAGGAAATGAGTTAAGGAACATAATAATAGCTTAGATGCAGCTTCTTGTTCTTAGTCCTTATAGTACTGGTTTTGAAAAATCAGAATGAAGTGCACTAAAAGAAGAGTGGTTTACCACCGTAATATGCTGTTCTGAGGTGATTAGGGACAACAGATTTTTTTTTTCTTGCAGCTGATTTGAACTAACTTAGTTCTATGACTGAGTCCAATTTACTATGAGTGGTTTATTTTGTCTTTGTTTTTATGGAGTCATGAACATCAGCATCTAAGATTGTACTGTGATAGGAACCTCATGCTTTGGACTGCTTCCACTATTTCAACACAAGTTGTGAATGTCTTGGGCATGTCTATTCCTCATGTTCATTATATCGGATGACTCTTTTCGAGTATTAGCACTGTTTGTGCACTTTCTATAATGATCTTGGAGGATGATAGCAATCCATTGGAAACATCCATTGAAGAGGATAAATCCATACAGCTGACCTGAGATAGTTAGAAGTGTGAATGCCAATTATTATTATTATATTATTATTATTATTATATTATTATTATTATTATTATTATTATATTATTATTATTATTATTATATTATTATTATTATTATTATTATTATTATATTATTATTATTATTATTATATTATTATTATTATTATATTATTATTATTATTATATTATTATTATTATTATATTATTATTATTATTATATTATTATTATTATTATTATTATATTATTATTATTATTATTATTATATTATTATTATTATTATTATTATTATTATATTATTATTATTATATTATTATTATTATTATATTATTATTATTATATTATTATTATTATATTATTATTATTATTATTATTATATTATTATTATTATTATTATTATTATTATTATATTATTATTATTATTATTATATTATTATTATTATATTATTATTATTATATTATTATTATTATATTATTATTATTATTATTATATTATTATTATTATATTATTATTATTATATTATTATTAGTGATTTTCGGATAAAAGAAGCCAATATAATAACAATAATAACAATAAAACAGTAAATCTCAATTATTTAGGGTCAAATATATAGATTTTTTTTGTTATCATTTAGTTAATTTCAGAATACTTAATTCTTTATTTATAGTTTCTAGGTAATTTTCTATCTCTCATTGTATTACTAATATTAATTATTTATTCTCTTTTTACTATTAGTCTCATAAGTACATGCTCATACCATCTTAAATAATTTTCTTTTATCTTACCCTCTATCGAAGTAAAACCCGGTTGTTTATAAATAAAAATATTTTTTTCTATCTTTTCTAGTAACTCCATACATTCATCTCAATATTTTTATATCTGCAATACAAATTTTTTATGTATGTTATTTTTTAATTATCAAACACTTAGATCTATAAACCATTGTTGGTTTTATAATTATCATATAAAATATTATTTTTAATCTCAAAGGTATTTGTTTATCACACAAGGCTCCTGATGCCCCTTGTCATTTTAACCATCTTGTTTATAATCTACAAATAATATTTTCATCAATCTCTTTATCTTATTGAATAGTTGATCTAAAGAACTTAAAACTTTTACTTAAAGAGACTTCTTGACCATCTAATTTAAATATATTTTTTTGTCTATTTCTAGAAAAACTAAAATTATATTTTATATATTCAATTTTAGTCCTACTTAATCTAAAACTTTTAGTTTCTGATGATTATCTCGATAGCTCAAGTTTATATTAATTATATTTAGGTTTTTATCAACTAAGATAATATAATTAACAAATAACATATAGTAAGGAGGTCTATTGACTAGAAAGTTCATCCATTATCAATATGAAAAAGTATGAACTTAATATAGATCCATGATGAAATCCTATACTAATAGGAAACTTATTTGATACATTCTATATAGTTCTAACACTAGCAACTATATTATCATATATATATATCTTTAATAACATCAATATAATTAGTAGATATACATTTCTTTTCTAAAACCCATCATAATAAATCTCTAAGAATCCTATTATAGGTTTTTTTTCTTTAAGTTAATAAAAACATATGTAAATATTTCTTTTTGTCTATATGCTTTTTTATTAATTATCTTAATAAATAAATAGCTTCTATGGTTGATTTTCCGAGCATAAAATGAAATTGATTTTTAGAAATATTTATTCCAAGTCTTATCATATTTTCGATAATTCTTTCTCAAAGATTCATGATATGACTTATGATTTTAATTCCTCTATAATTTGAACAATTTTGTATGTTACCTTATTTTTATAAATTGGTATAAAAAAACTCTTTTTCCATTCGTTACTTATCCTTCTAAATCTCATAATTTTATCATACTTTATTAGCTCTAATTTTATGAATAAATCTATGATTATTAAATATATCAATATTATTTATTATTAAATCTAAATCCTATGTGAAATATTCATTAAATAATTTATAAAATATTTTTTATCTTTCCTTAATCTCATTATTATTAACAAATATTCTTTGATTTTTCATCTTTAATACATTTAATATTACCTAAATTCTTATATTTTCTTTTTCTAGGTTTAGTAATTCAATATATATATATATATATATATATATATATATATATATATATCTTTTTTACTATCTTTAATACCTAATTTATTAAAAAATTATCATAAGGTTTATATCTTGCCATAAAAATTGTTTTAGCCTTTTTTTTATATTCTTTAAAATTTTCTTATTTTTATAATTTTATTAATCTTTAAAACATGATCTTTTAGTAAAATTTACTGTTTGAAATTCCTCGCACCAACACCAACTCTCTCTTAAGGTTACACCTTTATATTTAGTTTCATCAAGAATTTTCCTTGTTAAGCTCCTAATCTTATTGATCATCATAGTCCAAATAATATTAATATCATTCTCATCTAAGTTTTAAGTTATCTCATTTTTTATTTTAATTTTTAAAATTTTAAAGATGATAATTTTTAAAATTTTATCATCTAATTCTAGTAAATTTTATTACTATCTTTTTTATTTTTTAAGTAAATATCTAATACCACTAACCTATGTTAATTCATTAAATTTTCGTCGGGCATAATTTTATAATTCTTATAAATAACTTTATTTATCTTCCAAGTGAAAATAAAATTTATTTGATTACAGTTGTGATCACCCTTATAAATAATCAAAGATTCATTCCTCTTCTTCGAGGATGAAAGAAGTCAACATTTTCAATTAATCCTTTTTTGGTACTACTGATTGTTGCTCATTTGCCAAAATTTTGTCAAAGACAAATCTCCACTATAACCAAAGGAACGTGAAGAAAAAGGCATATTCATGATGCTCTGCATTCTGTTGCTTCCTTTGCAAATTTTGCAGCTCAACTCCCCATTACTCCCTTCTCTTCAGATTTGTGGCTGTGTTCTGTTTATTTTAAATGGAGGCCAACCAGTGGTTGTATGACTACAGGAATTTCACCTGTCAAAATACTCTCAAGACACCAGTGACTATAAGGTCGCAGTAGGGCTTTATTTGACAAACCTTACTATATTAACATGTGTTCTCAAAGTACAGTAATGAATTTGAGAAGAATCTGGTATAATTCAGAATAAAAGAGAAAAACAGATGGCATTGGAACAAGAAACTATTTGTGATGCTCAATTTTTATTCTTTTATTTATTTTACTGATCTAGCAAGCTAAGATTTCTTAATGGCACAGAGGCAAAGCAGATTGGATATTTCTGTGTGGAATAATTTAATTTTGTATCTTCAGTTTGTTTTGTTTTGATAAACATGAAAGAACCTTAGCCATCAGGATAATGAAAGCAATATTAGTCCTTTCTGCTTTAATCTTCACGTTAATTAGTTTCTACTGAAGCAAGTATGAATTTAGTTCATCTAATTTGTTGTTTCCATGTTACCCAAGAACATCATATGTCTTCACTCTATCAGTCTTGCTTGTTCCTAATCAAGTATATATGATTTGAGATAATTATTTTAACCTCTGCAGAGAGGTCCATTATACAGTGTCATAAAAGGTCAGAGGGCTAAACAAGGCAACAAGAACTGAATCGAGAAAGATGCACATCTTCCACAACATCTGTTGACTAATTTGAGGAGGACTTTCTCTGGTTGGATCCAACTCAGCTCAGCATGTCAATCCACTGCCTCAACATGGAGGCGTAGCTCAAGAACTAAACACTCGACCTGGTGCAGCTACAATTACTGGTGGTTCTTAGATCTCATTGACGACAGTAATATACCTGCAAGACCTCAACCAGGGGGCAAGCAATTCTTTCCTGATACTTCAGCTAGCAGTGCTGGAGCAGACACCTCCAGCACTCTCGAACCGAGGCAGTCTCTTCCTGTTCAGGCAATGGAGATGTCAAATGTTTCCGACCCAGATCGAATTCCCTCCTCCGTCTTTACAAGGACTAAATCAACAACACAAAAAGATTGGAGTGTGGCCTCCAATGAGTCTTTATTTAGCATCCATGTAGGAAATTCTAGCTTGTCCAGGGACCATGTCATTGGCCCAGTGGAACACCTGCCGATGTCCACTGATTCAGGCCTGAACCGGGCCGGAATCGATGCAGAGCAGATTTCGTTGGAGCTGACTGCTGCAGCGGCAGCAAATGCGGTGGCCACGAAGGATGTCTTGCCGGAACATGCAGAGGAACATGCTAAAAAAGAGCAGCATTCAGCTGAGGGTCCAACATTGCCCGCTAACTCATTATACCGCTCAGATGAATCATTTGCCTTCCCGATGTATGATCACTACTCATGCACTTGAGCTGACTAATCATTCATTGCTGTTCTTGACAATGCACATGAACATGAAAACATGTCAGTTTATGCTACTACACAGAAACTATTGGGATGAGGTTGTCATACTGATAAGCTTACATGCAAACTGAATTACTTGTTTAAATTTCCTGCCTAAATATGTGATTGTGAACTTGAATTTTGGGTTGCCCAACTAAAATGTGTAGAAACAGATTGACAGGTGAAAGAAGTGGTGGTTCATTAAAGGCGGAACCTGGACAATCGCCGCGGGTAGATAAGGGAGAGCAGCTTCCACTGCAGACTGAGACCCCAAAAGCGGCTCCTGCTGCAGGAGAGAAAAGATGGTTCTCATGCTTTTCTTGTGGCTCATGCTGTTGAGACGGTAAGAAGTACAGTAATTCTCATTTGCAAGTCAGCCCCATGTTCCTTTTCATTATGTGTGAATTGTTTTGCAGGTTTCTGCTCAAAGGTACAAGAAGAGATTTTTCAGCCTTCCTAACCGAGTGGATATCAAGTGTAGAAAAAGCATCAGGTAATCGTCAGTTTCTCATGTGAATAACTTTTATAGAGTGAGTCAGTTTCTTCCGATTCATAAAAATTGGAAGAAAGTTCACATGAAAATTGTCGGAAGGAGGCCTTCATCTGTTGCAGTTTGTACCATCCTACATCTAATCTTTTTAATGATCGATGTTAATGTTAGGATCTGCACTTCAACTTATTTCTGTATCCATTGCCTTTTATTTATGTAAAATAAACGATCTAGTGCTTAAGGTTCCTTCTAATATGGAGTTTATTTAGTAAAGCTCCAATATACATGACTTTGTCCTTACAATTTGTGAGATTATTTCTGTGGCTGAATCTTAGTTGATGTGAATATACTTGTAAACAGTTTCTATCCAAGCTTAACCATCCAGCTTCTTCATTCCCAAAAACATTAGAAGGGAATAAGGTTGCAGAGCTTTTAAGAATGATACATTTAGAGTTGTCATTGCTTTGAAAATGAGATATTTAGAATTGATGTTTCTTAGCCAAGCTCTGTGCTACATCCCAAGGAGCTCTTACCAGAATCAAGACATGTCTAAGCTCAACTTTGCTTCCCACTATATTTTTGAGAGCTCAGATGTAATAATTGTAAGCCCAACTTTGTTTCCAACATTATATATTTTTGTTATATTTTGTGTAGTACATTTCACGGCTTGATCTATTACAATTGTTTGTTCATCCTTACAATTAGTCTCCAAAAAAGTACCCTTGCAAGCTTCTGACTAAGAGTCATTCAAATGAGTCGGATTGTGCACAACATAATCATATGCTGTGTATGCAAGCATGAAATTATGGGATCAGGTTCTTTTCTCGGTGAACGTAGCATTTTATATAAACTATATTTACATTCATCTCATCAAAATAAATTGGCAAAATGATATATTTACATATTTATTCCTATGAAGCTAATAAATGAATAGATATTTATCTCCTTGATCATTAGAATTACTCAACTCGACATTGATACAATTTCAAAATTATTCAGAAGTATAAGGTGTCAAATAATTTGTTTATGTATCTTAAATTCATTTATATTTATAATTAATCGTCGTTAATTTTGAATGTATTAGATGGATACCAACAGAACAAAAGATTTGCAAAGCTGATGGAAAATCTATAAGTTGGAAAAAAATAGATATGCAAAGGCGTCGAGATTCGAAAATTTTTGGGAACCGAATTGGACCGAACCGAACCGAAGCGAACCGACCGGAGTTAGACCCAAACGGTGCATCGAGATTCGAAATATTGCATACGCGTCCGAAGGGGTCGCGGCCACCGTGGCATCAAGATCGGCCCCTTTAAGGGCGTCATGAGTAGTCCAAGATACCCTCGTTCAAGAAACCCTAATCTCCCTCTCGAGTTCGTTGAGAGAGGGTGGGGCGACTAAGCAGATCTTCTGGTTCGGTAGCTGTTCCTCTCATCTTTTGCGACCATGGATTTGCAGCCGAACGATTTCGATCGGCTCGTGTTCTTCGAGCACGCGCGCAAGGCCGCGGAGGCGGCCTACGCCGTGAACCCCCTTGACGCCGATGTGCGTGACATCCCTCGCTTTGTGTTGTTCCTTTCCCGTCTATTTGGCCTTTTTCAGCGTGTGGATCAATTAGATTCGATCGAATCACTTGTTTTCTTGACTTATTCGGTGCTTCCATGAACGATATCGCTGCGTGTTCCCTACACTTTTATCAGTTTTCTTGAACTTGCAATGTTCTATTTTGAATGGTTGGTGATGGAATTGTGTCATCGTGGTGTTAGAATCTGACGAGGTGGGGAGGAGCGCTTCTCGAGCTATCCTCGTTTCAGAGTGGTGATGACTCCATAAAGATGGTAAAAGGTCCGTAGGATGGAATTTAGAGCAAAATTCTTCTTACAGTTGCAATTGAAAAGGATAGTTTTCTGCAAACTTGAGTTAGAGGAAAAGAAAGAAATCTCAGCATTGCTAGTTTGTACGCGTTGCATATAATTCCCTTACTCTTCTTCTTGAAGATGCTATATCCAAATTGGAGGAAGCCTTGGGGGTGAATCCGAGCAAGCATGATACGGTCTGGTGCTTGGGAAACGCCCATACTTCTCATGCGTTCTTCACACCGGAACATGAGACTGCTATGGTTTATTTTGACAAGGCAACTCAGTGTTTCAAGCAGGCCGTCGAATTGGTAACTCTCTTGCGCACACAATGATCCAGTTTAGTTCTTTCTCCATGATTATTTGTTGTTTTTTTGTTTGTGTTAAGATTTTCAGATTATTGTAGGATCCTGGAAACGAGCTGTATCTTAAGTCACTGGATTTGTCAGCGAAGGTATATATGTTTATTATCAGTTATATGTAGTGAGACTATAATGTGTCAATTAGTTCATGGAAATATTCTACCTAGTAAATGTTCATCATTTGTATATTATTTGTTCTTTTCTTGTCCATCTTTAGCTTTTGAGCAGAGCTGGTTTTTCTAAAGATCTTATTTTCTATTCTGTGGTTCTGGTTTTTATATCTGAGGTAGTGTGAGATAGGCAATGATTACAAAGACTGATATTTACCAGTTCAAAAACAAATGTGAATATGGATAAGATACATGATAGATATGGATTTAAATCAGACTGGTAGTTATGAGTTTATACTGCCAGAAAATAGTTATAAGATGATTATTTGAACCTATCAATCATGTTTCTTGAGTTAGGAGGCTATGAAGAAAATGTGAAAATCAAAATGGAAAGATTCTATCAAAAACATCATTGCTTCGGTTAATAAAGAAAAAAACTATTTTAAAATATATTTGGAAGTTCAGATTTCCATTTACGAAAGGAACTAACCAAAATCTGCATTATAATGCAAATTTTTGATGGAAATATTAAAATGGCAGAAACTCATTTGTTTTACCTTATCCAGCTCCATGCGGAAAAGAAAATAAATTTGGAACGATAAAATTGGCCTATTTTCACCCCAAGATAGATTCTATAATCATCTTTTTGGGCAGGGGTTCTCATTAAATGTCATATGCTAAATGCAATGATGATATAAGACATTAGTGTGAAATTTATATCTTTCGATAGTGCTAACTAAGCTCTTTTATTGATATTAACTAATAAATGTCTTCTTAGAGCCGAACAATCGTGAAATACTTTTTATAGTTATTAGTAAAATGGAGACCTGGGGTTCTTTTATCGAATCATTGTACGAAAATTGGGAGCGTAAAACTCGAAAGCGACAAAACTGCGTAATTGTATAAAGTGGTTGAGACGTTCTCATCTAAGGGAGATCGTATATCCCCAAATCTGCAGGTCCCCTTTTGTGGATGAAGGAGTTATCACAAAATCCTCTTTAGTGGTGATTTACATAGCGGATGCAGCGACGATGCACCTCATCTCATAGCACGTTGTTTCCTCGTGTTCGTGCACTACCACACCATAGCAACCAAGGAGGGATCGATCCCTTTTGTTGTCCTCTCACACCAAATAGGGGGTCGTCGACTGGAGGAAGGGGCAGGGAGGAGATGAAGGAGGTAGTGGCAACAGGGGTCTAGCTTATGATCCCTTTTAGTCCCAACTCTTATTTATAGAGAGTCTCCTTTAACTAACCTTAATGGATCCTCTTTTTAAGTATTAGATCTTCCTTCAATAACTCTTAGCTCAATGAATATTGGATTCCCATCCAATAATTATCCTAAGCTCTATTGGGTCTCTCCCAAGGATCTATTAAAATAGAGGCTTATCGGATATCCCATATCCGATCCTCTATTCGTCGCGTTGTCTACCATATGTGTGTCTCTCTAGGTTCAATATCGAGCTGATCATGAGATGCACCTATTAGAACCCCTTTTGACTCAATGAGTTATTATTCCCATAATAATTCACTTAACTAATCGACTACGAATGTACTAGGCCACTACGCCATAGTTCTTAGACGGTACATGGGAATCTAATTCATTGAACTTGTTTGCCCTTAGTTACTGTGTATCTATAGTCCCCCGTCTATTTAATATCTCAGAGATCATATATCGGACATGGTGCTGTCAAGCCCGTATGAAATCTATTCAAGTTTTACTCTAATCGGATTCTCCCGGAAAACTTCTTTCTCAATTTGAATCTCACGCTTATCAGAATCATCATGAGCCGATTGACCCTAGCTAGGAATTTGCCTGAGTGAGAGCATATGAGATATTCCTCTCATGATATCGAGAATGGATAATCCTCTATTGACGTCCAATTGCCCTCGTAAGGTTGGCTATCACTTTCGATGATCGGCTATGCTAGATCTGAAACTTTTAGACCTATAAGTTTGATATCAAAGAGTGGAGTACTCATACAAGACATTCTTGGTATCTTAAGTCTAAAGACCAAACATATAACTGAGACTACGAAATTATTGTCTGACGATAAGGTATAATTAACCAATCAGCATTTCGTAAACGGATCATTAAGTAAGTCCATTCTCTAATGAGCACTTGCACTATATCCATAGTATCCCCACACTGGCAGCTATGAGACCAACTGCCTCCATCATATGGACGGGTATATAGCACATTGGTCTATCCAGTTATCTCGATGTCTTTCTTGAGTAACCTATGACTAGGAATATTTAGTGATATGTGTTTAAAGCCGAATTAGTCTCATTATCATGATCTCATCATAATTCAATTTCTATTACACAGATCCAAGGACATCATAATATATTTTCATTATCCAATATAAAATGAGAAAAAGTCATAATAACAAAAAAGATTGTGCAGCATTTTACACGTGCCATCACTCACGTGATTGGCTTGCAGGGCACTTGTAACTAGCAAAGAGTGTAACTTTATCTAGGAAATTTAGCGAACCACAAGAACTTGAGCTTTTCTAATTGTTGTTTGGTATGGTGAATAATTACTTATATATTTGATGACTGGATGTGTTTTTCGTGTAGTTGTAGCATGAATTTAACATTGTAAGTGTCCTGTAATAGAATGAAAGCCAATATAATGCTATACCATTTTACTTTTGATATGTTGGCATTTATGACTTTTCTCCTTTGTATACACCATTATTCTATCAACACATTGACATTTAGGAGCTTGAGTTTTCCCTCGGGTGACTTATGTAGGGCCTCCTAGCTTAACAAGGCCAACACTTGAGAGATTGCTATTGGATTGTACAATGCCTATTGTTCGTGCATGAACATGGTTTTTCTTTTTCCTGCATTGGTCTTTCTCATCTGTTTTCTTTTTTGAGCCCTTCTTTTTATCAGCATCAACTTTTATAAGATGAACCATAATTAAGTAGATTTATGATATTCTAAATCATGATACGAGAGCTATGAAACTTGAGAACCAGCCTATATATGGTGCATGAGAACCTGGAACTAACCAATTTTCTCATCCATATAATTTGACATGAGACGAAGGATGGTACAAGAAAGTCTGTCACCATCGATAATTGGACAGTTCTATAGGCATTGACTTTGGGATTATATGTAAGCATGTGAAAGTGCGTGTAAATACAAACTGTTCTTGATTTTTATCCTCCCTTTTTGGTTATGCATTTGGTTGTTGACATATGTTTGACTTTTTTTTGCTAGTGGGTGTCTGGATTTGCTTCAAAATGTTAGAACTATTTATATTATTGCTCTTGGCAAAGAGTTTGTGCCTTTTTGGTGTATACTTAGCAGGAAAACAGGCAATGTAGGATGTGAAATGTGATTTTGAATAAGCTTTCAGCCGTTGAGAATGTGTATACTTAGTGAGTTGCTTTTTGTTTTTTCAGTGTTTTGCATATTTTTCACCTCGTGGAACTGCAATTAATAGATTTCAGTCTTGTGCCAATGGGTAAAAATCTGTTGCTCAGCTAGTTGATATGGAATTTATTTGGACGAGTCTTTCACACATCAGTTTTTGTTGGTTGATATGCTCATCAGGTAGAAACTCTCCCAATTGTAAATGCTGTTAATATGTACACTAGTTTGATTGTTGATTGTGTTGGACTTATTGGGAAACAAGAACTAAATAGAGATGTATAAAAACTCCAAAGAAATTCGGTGATCTTTAGTGTGGAGAAATGCTTTTTCCCATTCTATTTACTCAACTGTGTGTAACATCACACTGCCTTCATCTGAAATTTAGTATTTACATCTTCCTCAGGCACCTGAATTGCATCTAGAGCTCCAAAGGCAAATGGCAAGTCAACAGGCTTCACATGTAACAACTTCTGCTTCGAGTAGGAAGGTATGGCTGTCCTGTTCCAGAAGAAAGATAATGTTCTTTTCTAGCAGATTTTACCATTTTATTCTGTTTGATGCAACACTTTTGCATGTTTAATGCTCTTGTTTTGCTTCTCCGCTGCAAGATTTACATTGACATTTAGATTACTTCTTTATCCGAGGTCTGACTAGTTAGACAAATGTAGTTTGTATTGGTTGGTCTTTTCTTCAAACTATTCTTTGTTTAAGAATATAAATATGGTGTATGGTAAACTCAGCATTCCTCTCGATTGATTTATCTTGCCTTTTCGTGTGGACATGTTTTGCCAGTTCATTAGTGAAATACCTTCGTTTCAGAGATTTTCATATTCCACAGTTAAACTACTGACTTATTAAATGGATTCTTTAGATCCTTTTAATTCAGTTTAGATTTGCCTGTTACCTCTTGCAACATAGCCAAGCGATGGACAAACTCCCTGTTTCAGTTTTAGAATATTGGTCAGCATTCTGTTGAGGCATGATAGTTATCACGTGTGCATCCAGTGCATATGTTTTCTTGAAGTATATAAATGAACTGATTATAGCCATCATCTGCTTTCTTGCATTTTCCTGTTGTAGTTCAAGATTATATTAATTCTCACATGACACAACTTCCCACTAAGCCCTTTATTCTTCTATCATTGCTACTTTCTGTAAATTCAGGCATTTATACCCTAGTACACTTTGATACCATATGTTGCATTCAAGGTATGCAATACCGTATCGTCCCGATGTTTCGAGGTTGGCTCGGTACGATACCGTGCTCCGAGCGGTACGCTAGGGCGTACCAAGCGGTTTTATATATTTCTTTCTCCAACTGCAGCACTGCTACAGTATAACATTGTAGCACTATAGCACGTTCCGTCCGGTAGTGGACGGTCCGCGTACTGGTATGCCGTCGGACCGGTACGGGTGGTACAATTCGAAATTGCATACCATGGTTGCATTTGTTGCCTTTCAAAGCTGCTAAGCAACACCCGTATCCCAACTTTGTTGGCTTCTTTGGCAGCAGACTAATGTGGTGATGCTTTTTGTGTTAGATAAGTGTGGCTTGAGTTTTGCTTGTTTGATGCAAGTCATGCTAGCTTGCTCAACTTTGTCTTGCAATAAGGTTTGATATATGAACTCTTTTATGATTGTGATCTGACCCATAAATTAACTAGCCTCAGCTTTTTAATTTTTGGTGCCCCTTCTTACCATGAAATGATTACAGTTTCTGGTTTCCTTTTGTTGAATCCCAGGAACCCAAGAAGAAAGTAAGCAGCGATCTAAAGTATGATATACTTGGCTGGGCAATTCTTGTGGTCGGTATTGTTGTATGGGTCGGAATGGCTAAATCACATGTTCCTCCCCCACCGCCTAGGTAAGGGTGTCGGCCTGTTTATGCATCCACGAGAGAAAGCTTCTGCCTTTGTTTTCTTTCCACTGCCATGAAAAGGAACCTTCTTGTCACCAACACATGATCAAAGGAAGAGTTTTTATATTTGACCCAGGTTTAGTGTTGCTGGGTAAATCTCAATGCAGCTCGACTGTGCAAGTGAACTTTTATGATGATCACTAGTGTTTGTTGCTCTACCCTTCGTCATGTCTTAGTGCAGTAGTATACATTGATAGGTTTCCATTACAGAAAGCCAAACTACATTTTACAGTAACAATAAGCTTAGAACAAGAAAATTCCTCGAAATTTTCTGATGGAACTCCGGGAACACCATTGTCAAGCAGCTTAGTGGCTTCCTATCGAATGTTTAACCCCCTAAATTGTTACTGATAACTATTACTTCGTTACTTTACTGCTGATAACTATTACCTAAATTGTTTAGTTGGCTAAAATCCTTAGGTAGTCTGGTTGCTGCACTATTTCGACCCTTATTCTTCTACCGGCATTAGGTATCATGCAAGATGATGTCCACAGCGTGTCAACATTGAATCTATTGCCCTTTGAGCATGCTTGGGGAGCATAATGAGGTTATTTATCAGATTCCCATCCAATTTACAGGCTTGTATCATGAGGGCATCAGGATCGGAGGTGGTTCAGATGACAACAAAGGCTTGCTGGTGTGTGACATGGGTTGTCTTTTGCCCTTTCCCACACCAAACTCACTGACCTGGGTCTTCAATGCTCCTTCACTCCAGGCCTGGATCTGCAGGTACGGTTATCAATTGGGACTCCACTGAGCTCATCGTCAGTGGTGATGAAAACGAAATCCCACCACTCTCTTGTCACTATACGGTGTAAAGACTGATGGGAGCGGGGGCATAGAATTGCAGCAACCACCACAGGCCTCACAGCAGGGAGGGTGGCCAAAACATTAGCAACCTAGGTTATGGATGGTTGGTGGGGTTGGGTCAGGAGGCAATTGGTGATGGGGTAGCTCGTCTTCTCGATGAACTATGCTTTTGCTTTCAGCAAAGACAACTCTCTTGGGAGGAATTAATTAATTTACATTGAAATTTTTATAGTTATAAAGATATTGATCATAACACTATCAGTCTTATCAATGAAAGATAAGACACGTGATAACATTGCAAGAATAATACGAAATCGATGAGCAAAACTTAACATCTTAGTTACGTTTTCTTTTGTTATATTCTAATTAAAACTTCTTAGTCGACTATTATGATGGTTGCGGACAATGATACCTTCGCATCGCGGGAGGCATAGCCCTCTCTTGACAACAGTAGGGGCTAAGCCCTTAGGTCCTCAAAACATTCCTCACGATATTGTTCTATGAGATTAAGGACCTAAAGGTGGGGAAGGGGGCACTCAAGTGTACGGTATGCTTAAGAGAGTTTGAGGACAACGAGGAGCTTCGCCTCCTCTTTTGTTACAGCCATGTTTTCACTTGGATTGCATTGACACCTAGCTCGTCTCCCACATAACTTGCCCCGATTGTTACGCCAATCTTACCGAGCAAGTCATCAATGACAACCTCAACCTACTACTTATAGTCACCCTTACTATAGATGCTATGGGTCTTTAGCTTGAAATTGTTGCCCTATCACATGATCATGTTGCCATCGTCGTGGACCCACAATGGTGGCGACGAAGAGGACTGGAAGGAGGCAAACATGATTGGAAGCCAAAGGCGGGTGGTTAGATCGTAATCTAGGCAATGGCCGACAAAGCTCCCACGATCTCATTCAATCGAACATTTCAAGGTCCGATTGGTGGAGGATGTCGATCGATACACCCTCCACTTGTTGCTCTCTCTTCTCTTCCCTTTTGACATTGCTCTATATACACATCAATGAGAGATGAGGCATTTGTGTCGACGTTACTCTACATCTACGTCGACGGGACACAAGGCCTTTGCCTTACCTCCCACCAATGTAGATGCAGAATGACGTTGATGCAGTTGCAGGATGTTGCAAAGCGACCATTGTCCTTGTCCTCTTCCTCCTCTCTCTTTACCTTACCTTTCGTATCTTTTTCCCTCCTCATCCTTTGCCCTTAGCAAGAAGTCATATAAGTCCCTTAAGCTCCATTGTTGTCCTCGCCTCGATTGTTGATGCTCGGATCGACATTGACAAAGCCGATCATAAGGTCATTTTCATCAACCACCATTACAACAGTCACCAAGGACTCTTGACGACGTCGCCATCTACCACCACCATAATAGTTGACTAAGAAATTTTAATTAGGGCATAATAAATAAAAAATATAACTTGGATATTAAAATTATATTTTTACCTATTATTTTTATAACATATTATCACATGCAATATCTTCTGTCGATAAAAATAATGATATTAGGATAGATGAGATTAAATGTTTCACTTTCATAATTATAAAATTTTTAATATAAATTTTTTTATTCTAAGGATCAGCATACTAAAGATGTTTAACTATAAGTAATATGTAATTAGTCCCTGAGCAGTCATAACTGGTGTTCTCCAACTGTCGAGCTACCTGCATCTATAAAGAGTTGGTTATCTTCTTTGGTAAAAAGTATCATTAGTTTGCAAGAGGCATCAAAGAAATAAATATCTGAACCAGCATAGGATGGTGGGCATTTATTTGTTTGTTTCCGAGATTTAGATCTTGAGAGTGGTTGATGATTCATCTCTGAATAATTTTGCTCAAGAACATGCAAGCATGCCCTGTTGCCCCCCATACCTGATAAAAGAATTGGTCATGCAGAGAAGGAGAAAGGTAGTCCCATTACATATTTATTATGAATTCTTTAGCTAATAGAATGAACAAGTCAAACTTCAATGAGATCAAAAGGAGGCATTAGATAGTTCTGCTCTTTCACCTTAAATAAAACCCAAAGCAGAAGAGATTGACTGAAATATAGCAATATGAGGAACTAAACTAGAAGCTAGATTACAACTTTGAAACAAAGATCAAACAATATTAATATACACGGAGATTAACCAATCATCTAACAAGCAAATATAAACAAGATCAAATTTAAAACGAAAAACAGCACATATGATAGTCAAACTTGCCAAAATAAAGGAATATGATAAACTAAGTCAGAAGCTAGCTTTGACTTCAGAATATCAATATACCTGGAGCTAAAACAGCATATCATGTAACAAGCAATTACATGTTGACAAAACCAACTATACGAATTAGAATTATGTACAACAACTAGGTTCCATTTGCATTAACAAAATGAACAGCTTATTGCCTCTGCAAGGACATTTGATGCTACTTTAATCATATATACCGATATCTACATCTTATCTGATATACCTCTGGTTTCCAAGAACTGTTCAACCAACCTTAAGCAAATCTTCTCTTATACAACTGAGGCATGTAGCACTCTGTATTTCCAAGCTCATAATTATATCAGTTATTCCATTATCCACACTGGCTCAGCTCAGCCTGCAAAGAAAGATAAGTGAAGAAGGCAAAAATTATGATCCTTGTAGAAACTAAAAAAAAAAAAAATCATAGTCAAGGATATTTCTTCCAATAACACATTTACTCATTGTTGGTTTAACGAACTTTCGGGATAAAATGTCAGCTCTCTTATATGAATGTCAGCAGATAGAAAAGAATATGGGAAGTAGTACTCAAGAAATCTAATACTTCCTGTTTAATAGGGTGCTTTACATTATTAACTAGAGAATAGCTTCAATGAAACCTTTATTTGCAATGCCAAAAGCATGCAATACAGAACAGACTTCCAGCACAATCTAAGTGTTTCTAAGATTCTTCTAATAATTAGACCTCAGATTCTTAATTTCCAAATATTAGTATTCAGCTGACCACAATTCAAGCTTTATGTAACTGAAACAATACCTCCAAAGGCAAGATGCCTGTCACCTTAAATGAAATTTAAAAGGGGAAAACAGGAGGCAGGAAACATGAAATATACAAAATTTGCCCTCAACATAAATCCACATTAAAAGGGGATCTAAACTATAATAGAGCTCCAAACACTAGTGTGTTGCTTAATTAGTTAAGTTAATCACATAGTTTATTGCAATGTCAATAAGATTTGATAGAGTTCTCAAATCTCAATGATGATATTCCAACAGCAAAGGTCACACCAAAGTTTCATAATAAATGACAGATATGCACCTTTCATTCTTCATGCTAGTTCAAAGGTAAACAGTAAAATGCACTACAACACCACCTGCACATGTTGGAGCCTGAACTTGTTGTTTGGGAAGTATATGGTGCAATATTAATACAAAATTTTTACCTGAGCTTGTTGGTAGCTTTCAAGCATCCGGCGGTATTGCTCCCGTGCTTCAGGACTCTCTACCACAGATATGACCCTTGAGAGAGCTTCATCCAGAGCTTTATCAACTTTTTGTTTGCGGAAAACCTTGATTATGTCATCTTCTTCCTCCTCTACAATAGGTTTTGGTTCAGCTCGAAATCCTCGTAAGCCAACTCCTCTTCTATACCATCTTAACATGATTTTTTCAAGGACACCGACACTCCGAAGGAATTCTTTGTACTTCTTCCTTGCTAGATGAGCTCTAAAATGTGACTGACAAAAAAGTAGCAAATAAAAAGAAGAATACATGAGCCACCTGTATCATCACCTATTTTAAGAAAAGGGCAGCCAAGTGGTGTCTGCTCATCACCTATTTAAATAGAGAAAGAAAACATAAAAGTTGTGATGCACAAGTGATAACTAGTGAGAAAACTAAACTTTATGTTTTTAAACATTCCAATTTTATTTTTTTTCTCAAAAATCAGTTGATAACTAGTGAGAACACTAAACTCATGTTTAACATTATTTAAGAATTTGACATCTGATAACAAAAGGTGCGATGCACAAGGACATCTCATAGACACTACCAACTTCCATTGTCTAACCTATATGACATTATTATATTAAACCTAGATTGAATAGTAAAAGTTAAAATGTGTTTCTACTTATCACATTCTCAAACTGTGGATTAAAAAGTGTTATAAAACTCCCTTAAATTTTTAAAGAAATACTAAGATGTTGTTCAAGTCTGTTATGCTGTCCAAGAAAAAGTTTATATTGTATAAGTAGAAACATGGACAATAACTCCCAGAGTAGTCCAGAATAATGTATCATTCTCATACTTAAAAATCATGATAACTGTAATGTATTCTTCAAATGGTTATCTGACCAAGCAAACGACTGGAGAGTTATGTTCATTTTCATATTTATTATAAATTATATTTCACTTTAGCAATGATTTGAAGAAGAAAATGATTGAAACAAAATTAATTTACTTCAATTGACACTGCTAACCAAGCACAGAAAAAAGTCAACAGACATTGAGCTATGTAGAACAGACACATAAAAGGACGTAACCAAATTCCCGACAATGGATAGAATAGATTCATTAGCCCAAATTGGCTGCAGTATGTTTACTGATTTCTAGACATCATTGAAGTATTTACTTAACCATTTACTGGTTTCTAGAAATCTTAGAAGTATTTACTCAAAGTATAACCAAAATTTAAATGATACCTACATTTAAAACAGAATGTTGGATCCCAGCCAGAAAATAAAAAGGGCTGGAAAAGAAAACGAGATAGGTAATCCCTTCAAAGTGATCAAATCTGAAAAGCATTCAGTAGAACTTTCATTAACTTGCTTGAATAGAGATAGGCTCCAAGGCTACATATGCAAGGGCTCTAAAATCAAATATTTTTATAGAATTCAAAAATACAACTTAAGCACAACTTAACATAACTAAGCTACTCTTAGTTCTACAAGGATGAGCAATTCAAACACTGAAGCAACTAATCTTCAAGGAATTTGAATCATGGTTTGAATCTTGGCAGGACAATCAAATTCTATTACAGGTCAGTTTCAGCCTTCATGAAGGATATATCATGATAAAATATATTTATGAATACCAAAAAACAGAAAAAAAATTCTTGAACTTAAATTAGACTCGGACAACCAAAACTAGACTCAATTAGGAGACCTAAGCAAACTTGTGCATCACCTCGCCCACCCTCCGCCTTTCCCCCTCCCCTTATCAACATATACAGAATCGGATTGGATATGGAATGATCTTTGTCTGATCCATTTACAACCTACAAACCGGCTCAGCATAGAATCCCCATACTGATAGGTAAGAACCTACTGCCCAACACACTGGCACACCTTTTGGTCATATTCTTTTTACTTATTATACATCAAATTATCCAAATAACTTGATCTTCTTCCTATGTTGAAAAATTATGTTCAATATTTTGTGCATATTAAAACGCAAATACATACTGACAAGAAAAAAAAAAAAGAGAAAAATTTCAGGTACCTGTATCTTCACAACATTAGACCGTAGCTGTAGGAACTCTTTGTGCTTTTTCCAACATCGGTAATTCTTTTGAATCGATACAGCTGCTTTAACAAACTTGTGATCACGAAAACCAAGAATAGTTTTGTGCATCTGTGATGCAACTGAAAATCCATAAATGTGTGTTTGCGACATATCATATATGCCTCGAACTATATCAGCTTGTTGTTTCTTCCTGAAAGAATAGGCACGGAAAGCAGCTTGTATACGGGCTGCTGCTTGAGTTGCATTTCTGACAGCTTCCAAAGAATCTTTAAGTGAAAGCTGATTCTCTGTCCCACCTTGTAAGTGGGCCCTTCTCTCAGATATGTTGTCCACACCTCTCTCGGCTTTCACAGAAGAAGACCCTTCCAAAATCTCAGTTTTCTCAGTTGTAAGAGAAAAGAGATGATTAGTTAGTGCAGCTTCTGAAAGATATCCAGCAAGACCTCTGTGACCATTAGCAACAGCTAGAGAAGCAGGAGTTTGGCCTGCTGGATCTTGTGAGCTTGGATCTGTGACAGCTCCAGCTGAAGCACCAGCAGCAAGAAGTGAAGCAACCATTTCTTCCCTGCAAAGGTTAATATTCCAAATGATAGTTCAGTGTGCAAAAGAGGAGAAAATAGCTTGGAATTAGTTTGATATTTTATGCTTATATTTGACATCTCCTCGTTAATTCTTCTAAATGATTATGTCATATACAAGGATTTTTAGGTTAGTCCAAGGGAATCAATGATATATTGATTCTCACCTTCCAAATCTTGCAGCCCAGTGAAGCGCAGTCCATCCATTTGAATCACGGTAGTTTATGCACATACCAGAATCAAGAATTGGGTGCAAGGCCCATCGATATCCTAAGCCAGATATCATGTGTATGATGCATTGGTCTTGCTTGGACAACAGACAACCATCGTCAGGTTCTCCCTGATGTTTAGATGATAACCATTGCTGCAACTTATCTTTCAGTAGTTCTTGCAGAATCAACTCTATTATCTTTCCTGGAGGCACTGATCCAGTTAGGATTGATCCGATGATTAACTCCAATTGGTTTTTCGATCCTTTCAACTTCCAGAGAGGATTGACTTCAGGTTCAAGCTCATCTTCTTGAGTAACTGATGTACTATGTCCAGATAAAAGTATCTGAACTAAATTGACAAGCAACATGAATTCCTCAGAGGTTTTTAATGCATCAACTCGTGATAAGGTACTACTAGAGCTGGCGTTTTGAAGCTTTTCCCGAAATTCAAATTCATGCACTTCACTGCAGGGTTTCCCATTGCCAGATGTAACGCACAGTTTGACTTTTCCTGAAACGTGCTGGGGAGCAAGGCAACGGAAGACACCATCCTGAACAATTTCTAGAGGAACTTCAGTATCTCCAAATAATGCAGTCCATTCACACTCTGAAGGACTGCATAGAAAGTTCCCTGTGATGATGACCTGCATATTATGATGTCATGTTAAAATGAAATAGTATCAAGCATGTGGATGTTGATTCTACAGACATAATCCAGTGTGGCTTTTGCCTATTCAATTCCCCAATAAACCCTTCAATCCTCAACAACTCATTCAGTGTGGCTTTTGTCTATTCAATGGAATTGCATTACTTTTAGAATTTGATATATTATGATTGAAATATTGACCTAATATGTGCTGTCTTAATTGAGTTATGATGTAATTTTAATAGTTTGCTTGACTCAATATCATATTTATCTTCTACAGAAAATATTTTGCTTATGCTGCATTATGACAATCCAGATGACTAGTGTGAATATCCTAGTTGACTGTATACGTCACCAAAAACAACAAGAATTGGAGAGGATGTGTTTTATATTGGTCCAACACAATAGAAAGCACACTGACAATTGATTAAGCATGGCAATCCCTGACATGACCATAACCCCTAATTAGTGCCTTTATAATTCAAAGGATAGAAGTAGGAATTAAACAAAAAAGATACCTTTATGCTTGAAGAACAAGAAAAGAAGATAGACCTTGATGCTAAAGTCTAGTCTATTTGAAAGCCAACTATAACCAATCCTGCTAAACTTGGTACTCGTCAATTCTATCAAGGATTTCCAAATTTTCCATTCTGCTAAGTAAACTATGTATTGCTGATGCAAAAATATGTTAATAGTCATGGCCTTATCATCATGAACCATCCGCATGGTAGGAGGCACCTTAGGGAAGTAGAACCATGGCAAGTTCAGCTCCAGAGGATATAGTGTACTAGAGCTATGACTCTTGTCACTATACTGTTGTTGCATCTGACTCTGAGTAAAATAACCAACTATTATCATTGATTCCAATGGACCTCACAAAGTGCAATATAAGGGAGAAGGTATTTTGTCATCTGATTGGATTTGTAACTCATCCATTACTTCCAACAGATCAATTGACTGTGACGTGACCAATGTAGTGATGCTCCAAGCAACTAATGTGTTGCCATGTTGAATCGAGACTTTGCTACTCTGAGGCCATTTTCACAGAAGGTTGTCAACAGATTTTCAGATCCACAAGTCAGAAGTCGATATTGGTATTGAAACTAAAGGTTAGGTCAACAAGGATTAGTAAGGATCTATGCTATATTTGCAAAGATCTAAGCTAGATTCAGATCTAGGTTAGATCTGGATCTAGCCTAGATCTGAATGGATCTATGTCGAAGTCACAAAGATCTAGGCTTAGATCCAAATGGATCTACACTAGCTCCATGAAGATCAAGCTTAGATCCTTACCCATCTGGCTATTTCTGAAGATCAAATCTAGATCCATGTAGATTTATGGTAGATTTGAATTGGATTTAGGCTAGATCCATTTGAATCTGCACTAAATCCATGAAGATCTGGCTTAGATCCATAAGATTCAAGGTTAAATCTTTGTGAATCAAGCCTCAAATCAGGTTTAAATGGATGACATTAGGCTAAGAATGGAAAGACATGACATAATTTATAACCTGGTTACTGCCAAATTAAGGAGATTAGACAATGAAATTAGGTTCAGATTTACCAAATTTTGGGAAAGAACGGATCCAACCTTCTCCTCGATAAAGTTTTGAGTGAATTTGGGAGATATTCGAGAGAAATTAGAGTAAGAGAGGGTTGTGAAAGAGAGTGCAGAAAGGTCAGGAAAAAGATTGTTTAGCTCTCTTTAAAGGTTCCAATGAGATCATAACGAGCCTTTTGGGAAATTTGAACCAGGTGGTGGGCTTACCACCTGATTCAGGCTTGAAAACGGGAAAAAAATGGGCAGTAGGCCCAGTTCAAAGGGATTACTCGATAGTAACCCATGCATCAGACTTGATTCACCCGAAAATAGATAGTTCACATCCCAGTTCATGCCCTGACTGTAAATAGTAGCCGATATGTATTAGTCCAAGTGATATTAGGAACCATGCTTAGTCAAGTCATAAAAATCAAAACTCAGGTACAAACTATAACAAATAAGCATATTAGAATATTTCCTGTCATATTTTTTCTTTATTAAGATATCCTAAATCATTATCTAGTTAATCTAGGTCCAATATATCCCAATTGCAAGTAACATAAAACATAAAGATTAGAAAATGTTAACTTATCATTAATTATATGTAACCACAATTGTGACGGGGCAATTATCCCTGTGCATGTTAGTTTCTATATTCAACTTGTCATTCATGCAAAACATGGCATAATCTCATAGAACCCAGATCAAGAAATTAAACCATAACTTCTGTTGAGAAGCAAATTTTGTAACTTCATTAACTATACCTTCGTATTTTCAGAAGAAAATGCCCATTCAGGAGCGACTTCCCGTATAGTAAACAGATAACCTTGTGGCAAAGTCAAACTTGAGTCTATTTCAAGAGGTGCTTCAAACTGATTCTGGTCATACCATATATCTGAAAGTTAAGAAGTAAATTGCACAATTTTCAGCTGAAAAAAGAATACAGTTAGCTCCACGATTATCTGTTTCAGAAGCATAGCATTGCGGAAAAGTAGATCCATGGGGCCATCTCATACCATCTGATGCTTAGTGGTGAAAAAACATTAACAATAATATGTAACTAGACCTTCTTTAAGGAATAAAATGTCAATGTCAGAGGATTATGATATTCCAAATATCAGCTAGTTGGCAGATTAAAGAAAATTTTCATGACTGATGACTTTATTCTTAGTAAAAATAACTGAAGCGGCAATTAGTTAATATAGTGAAAGAAACCACCAACATTTTAGTTATTGACTTGTTAAAAAAATCAAAATTGAGCTGCATAAAGGACAGTTAGATGGTTGACTTATACTCATGTTAAAACTCAGTTAATAAAAGACAAAAAGAGGGTTCACTAAACCTTGATAAACATTTTTGTGTACAGCTGCTTTCCTTTATTAAACTCATCAAGCACTAAAAATAGAAATTCTACCTTAACAAAGAGAAATTTCTCCAATCTCATGCAATAGATCAAACAACAACACATACCTGAATTATTCAACATATCATCATATTGCATGCCATCTTCATCAAAATGACCATCTGACATTTGTTTCAATTCGTCAAGTGGATTTTGAAGTGTTTCATCTTGGGAGTTCTTTATTTCATAATTCAGATGTTGTAAGTCATGTGTTTCCACATTCAGATTGCAATGTGGAAGTAGTTCCTTTTTGGGGGATACAAAATTATCTTCATCATCATCGTCTAAACTTAACTGCTCTTTGAGCTTTCTCAGTGCTTGGTTGAGCTCTGGCAACAACAGCTGATTATAAGATTCTGATCTGTCCATCCTATTTAAATGGGATGTCTCAATATTTCCTCTTTCAAATTTAGAACTAACTTCTTCCACTGACACTGGACTGCATGAGTTTTGACAAGGTTCATTCAATTCACCAGTACGAGAAGGGAAACATTGTGCTAGATCATTGCTGACACTGGTACTATACCTCAATGTTGGAGAAGATTCATTTGAGATGCTTAAGATTTTTCTAGGTGTGTATCTTCCCTGGAACACGCAAGAATGAACCATAATCAAATCGCCAGGTGTTGCAAAGTAAACATTGTTTTTTAACAGCATCATAGAAGCACAAAAATAGCTGCACTCAACTTTTATTTTAGATAAATTATAAGAGCTCTAAATTATTTTTCAACAATTAATCTTAACTAGATAGTTTACTGTTATTCTAAGGGCTATTTTTGGAAAACATAGTGTTTGACATTTAGAAACTCAAAATCATAGTAATTATGAATCCATAATATTCAACCTTGTTAACGGTAAAAAACCCTCAACCATTTTAACAAAGAAGAATATTCTGCTTGTAATTAACTTTCAGATAAATGAATTGCTCTCAAAGATTATTATTATTTTTAATCTGATATATCTGGAACCATTTTCAGGCTTAGCTGGAAATATTTAAAGTCATTCACATTCTGTATCCATGTGTTAAATCTCATTAATTAACTTTTTCCATATCAGTGTAAGATAAACATAGTAGAATTCTACCAACTGATTACAAAACCCACTCATCTCATTTGCCCTTTAGCTTTCTAACAGGAAAAAGAAATGAATAATCAAAGAGTACCTGAGCCTAATCTGATTGTCATGTAATTTTAGTGAAGTTCAGAGGAAAGCAAATCTTATTTAGTACTAAGTGGCACTCGTGATACAAAGTAAAACAATTTGAAGTCTTACGAGCACAACCAACTACCAATTATCATATTCTAAATTGTGCATCCTGATAGAGATTAGGCTACATGCTTGCAAAGAGTGTGAAAGAAATAAGGCTCCAAAAAATGTGCTGAAGCATGGTTATATCTTAGCTACATGCTTGAAAAATAGATATGTTACTGGCATTTTGTCTCATTTCATCCCAAGTGATTATTCAGAGACTTGCACATTTTATCATCTGCCTTCTCCTTTCAAAAAATAATTGACTTAATCAACAGAAAAAAAAGTGAATAAAACCTAACAAACCTCAACAACTTCTCTGTAATGTACAAGAACTATGTGCTCGTAGGCCCTGCACATAAGAAAATACACTAAAATTTCTGTCATTACAATAATATAACTACAGGACTAGATCTTCAAAATGGTAGCTTAACCAGTAATACAGTTTAAGAAGTCAGTATAACTTCAAGAGAAGGAATTTGTGCCAGTATGATATGCTGTTTGTCATATCAGTTGCTATTCAAGCTTGGTAAAGTATGAAGGAACCAACCACATCTTCAATCATATCACCAGAATGGGCGATTGTGCCATTTCTCAGAATATCTTCAATCATTAGTCAATGTCTGATAAGCATCCAACCCGTTGATCATGCGGTACAGGTCAACTTGTGGGTCAAGATAACAATAGATCAATTTTGGGGTCTAAGACACAGCTAACTTAAGATGTAAATAATACACACAAATAAGGTGATTGTGCTATTTCTTCTTAACATGCCACTCTCCTATAACAAATAATAATAATAATAACAAGTAAAAGTTTAGTGCAAAATAGAATATGTCAGGGAAAAAGAGGAGTTGAAATTATTCTTAATATCTAGGAAGGAAGAATCTAAGTTAGAACTGTTGAAAGATTAAAAAAAAAATTCCACAAGTATTACATAAATAAGGTTCTAAGGAGGACATTAGTAGTATTTAAAACAAGGTTTGCATGTTTGATGAACAAATATACTGTCAGCATTAAGATAATTTATCATATATGCATAAAAATGAAATATGTTTCGATTATCCTCTAGAAGTACCCATCAACTACATTCAAAAAGAAAATTTATTTGAGAAATTTATTACATGTGTGAACTCTCATACAAGCTCATGCTCTGAGGTTGCTTCAAATTGTTTGTCATATCTATATTGTCATACTCACTAGATATGTGTTTCAATACTTTCTATAAGTATCTGATCTTTTTATGACTATTAAAAGTGATAGGATACAAATATAGATACTTCATTGGAAAATCATGTTTCTTCAGATGATGACTTTTTGTTATAGATTAGATGAGCATATGATTAAGTAAATTATTTAAATTGTTTGCACTAAGCATAAAAATAATAATCTTATTTCATTTATCATATGTTCTTCCTATTTCTATATATTGTTTAAGAGTTATATTACTATTTTTTTATAATAAATAGATTAGCAATGGTAATTAAAATTATTATTAAATTATCATGACAAGTAACAATATATACTAACACAAAGGAATGTCAAGCTTTGCCATATATAGCATATGCACCTAAAATATTTTTATATCTATGCATTTGGTGTCAAAATTCATAAGATTTGACATATTAAAGTATATAAATCATGTGGTATCAGTCAATAATTCATATCCCGCACCATACAACTGATATTTTTAACTGGTCCAACCTCATATGATAAACAATATGTGAATCATGCAGTAGTACCATCACAATGGAACATTGTTTATATTATCATGAGTTCATGACAGTGGACCACTGCTCATTACAAATTAGCATTTAAAACTTGGTAACAGTTTCTTTTATGATCATTCATGCATCATAGAAGGTTGCTTTAAATTGTCAAGAGTATTTCTAAATACTACTTATTCCAAATCGAGACCATTTTCATGACACAGGATTCAGATGAAAATTATCTATAAGTAATAATTCTAGTTCTCTAGAAGTCTTTAGGATTTGATAATCTTACGGATCCAGAATCCAGTAGCTCCTCCTCTGAAAATTATAATTTTGTTCTCCATGAGCATAATAGCAATTTAATGCTTCAGAGTTGCCAACCTAGCCATGAACAGACACATAATACAAATGATTTGTTGATTTGAAATTGAAAGTATATCAAGAACAGTAGAAGCACTGTTTTCAACTAAAAGATATTCAAATTAAAAAAAAACAGTATTTTGCTTATACGTAAGAAAGAAAATAGAAAGATGAATCATGACTTGACCCTGATGTTAACATGGAGTTAAATTAACTCTTCACAAACATACAAGAAAAATCAACAAGAATTGGTATAAGTTTGTGATATGTTAAATATAACCTGGTGCCAAAGGCAACTCAAATTTTTGTAACCACCGATGGCTTCAGGAAGAATGTTGGTATTATGTGGTACTCATTATAGAAACTTAAACATGATTCAGTAAGCTTCGATTTCATAATGATTTTTGTGAGTCATAGGTCATTATATTCTAACAAAAAATTCAAATTAATTTCCAGAGCAAACCATTAACTGGATCATGTGCCCTATTGTTTCTCTTAGCACAGACCTACAAAGTTATACATGGAAGTTCATAGCTATTTGGTTTAGGGGCTCTCCATCATAGAATATACCCCATACATCTTTTCTCCCCATTGTGTTAGTGACTAATAGTTCTCACTTCCCATACTCTGATTTCAAGACTATCGGATGGCACTATCTAAGTTTTTCTGGAAGGTTCTTCATCGGCAAAAAAGAAGAGACAGTTTCAAGCTACAATGCTAGACCATTAAAGCATTCTACAATTTTTTGCTTGTAAAATCTCTTTTCAATAAAGGAACCAGATATATTACAAGAGACAAAAAATCACAAGCAAATCTTTGTGAAAAATTGATGGCCGTATTACAAAAAAAAAAAAGAAGAAAAAAATCTTGAGTAGACTCGAAATGAAATAAGAAATTTTCAATATACCATATGGTTAGCAACACATACCTTAAGACGCTCATGCCCTTCACGAACAGTTTTACCATTTGTCTTTTTCCGCCATGAGTGTCCATCATTACGAAAATAACGAAGCACTCTACGGTTAAAAAGAAACAAAGAACCACCTATAAAGAAAAAAAAAAACAAATTAGCACTTTGAAACATAGTGGGAAGAAGACCCTAACTGGGCAGAACAAGATATTGTATGTATTAGATGTGGAAGAGTATATCACTTACTAGGTGGCTTCTGAGGAGGCTTCTGAGTGATCTCAGAACACTTATAATTCTGCAAAATATATAGAACTTCTACAGGCTTCAACCACCGGGTTTGGGCTTCTTGACTTAACTTATTTATATCAAAGCCTGTAACTGCACAAGGAAGAGAAAGCAACTTAATTTTGTATGAAACGTTCATAATATTCATACAATTCCATACTTAAAATATTATGGAAAATTACTTGAATGTTTCTTTAATTATGGTTTTAATTTTTTGCTTTGTTCCCTAGACTTAAATGTGTGACATTGACATCCTCAATGAATCTAAAAAGTTGCCATAAAGTCCTGATATCATTATTGTCAATAATGTTTCACAAGATTCTGATATATATATGCCCAATGAGCATATGACATGGCCAAAATTCCCAAAATGTGAAGCCTGTAAAAAGTTAAATTATCAAACCTAGACTGACTGCACCTACATGTCAGCATTCTGTTGGCATATTTATGTAATGGCTGGATGATTTGATCAGTCACAGCCTTCACATTAAGACATTTTGGCCACCTAAAATTCTTCTCAAGTTGTTTGTGAATGAATATAGCAGTCTGTCACTTACTAATCATGACGGAAGATGGAAGGGTGATGATTGCATTGGTTTAGGATGTCAATAACACTACTGACATGAAACTGATCCCATCATCAAGGTTATATTCTGATCCATACTTTGTATATCAAAAGCAGATGAAATGAAGAAGATTCTAAGACACATATAAAATTCAAGCTATTGATTCACACATTGACAATTTAAAAGGAGTAGAAGAAGAACCAGTAAATTATGGTGTGTGTGTGTGTGTGGGCGGGGGGTGGGGTGTGGGGTGGGGTGGGAAGAATGAAGAACTCGAGACCAAAAATAGATCAATAAATAAAGAACATACCAGAAAACCAATGTAAGATTCGACACTTGGTTGCCTACATTCATGGAGAAGACTAAATTCTTCACTATATTAAACAAATTAAATATAAGAATGTCTCTCTTAGGCTACCTCAATGTCAAACCAAAAACCCTGTACGCCCTCTCATATAAACTTTAAGAAACTCTTCTCTCAATCCTTCTCTGGATCCACTAGAGAAGAACTCAAGAGACCCAAAGTGTCTTTCTCTATACCTCTTTGATCCATAGTCCAGTGTAAAACAAAGGCAACTATACCAGCACCAATTATCAAAAAGGCCACCGACACACCAACGACGGAATCATGATCTTAGCCAAACAGCTCCTAGGGAAGATTTTAAGCTCCTGTTCCCATATCATCAACTTGACACCAACCCAGAACTTAATTCCACTTCAAATTCTTCTCTCCTAATTTTCCTTTCAGGACCAGAAAACCAAGCATACCAGTACAAGAGCAATCATCTCACAAAAGCAAACCAGACAAGAAAGAGAAATTGGAATATACCTGGCTGGATCATATCCATGCTCTCTACCCGAGGGGAGGGGGGGAAGGGCGGATCGGTTGGTAGGGGAGCTCCCACGGGGCAGAGACAGCAGGTGGGCAACAGCGGCGGAGAACCGACGTGCCGAAGGAGACGCGTAGTTTACCTACTTCTCCATCTGCATTTCAAACGTGAAACAAAAGGGAAGAGAGTCGAAGATGAAGTGGAAGAGAATAAAAATAGAGAATCGATGGTGTTATATACCTACGAAGCGAAACCGCCACTGCGGGGAACGGATCCGAAGGAGGCAGAACGCCACCAATTAATGCTCGCCGATGGCGGATAGTGTAACCAAGTAAAAGCACAAGGCGTCCGAACTCGCTTGACATCCACTACTTTATTTACTGTAATTATACACATGGTTTACTTTGCCAACTCATTCTCTTTGCCCCTTTTCTTTGTTGGTATGTATATATTTGGTCATTTTTCATGTGATCCCAAAGTCTTCTCGGTTTGCACAAAAGTCCTTTTAATTCTTTAGTTTAGAGGGGTCCTTCTTGATTAGGACTTTTCATTAATAATTTTATAAATATTTTTAATATCTCAATAAAAATACTAAATATAAATGAGCTAAATGAAAACACAATAATGATTTAAAACTGATGAAAAAAATGGGTAAACAAAATTTTGACGAGAAGAATTGATGAGAGATATTTTAGGTATTTTTTGAATTAGAAGGTTGTATAAGAAAAAACCAGAAAGAAACCATCTTGAAAAATACTGAAAAGGAAATCTTTCCTACACAAATCATCATACATTACACGTTAATGATCGACATGTGTCGTCCACAATACGTTTGACTTTGTTTCTCTCGGCGGAATGTGACTCATACCGGAGTGTCAGCTTCATGAGAGAGGAAAGAGGAGTTACCGACAAAATATACTCATTATGAATGATACATATTCGTCAGGAGAAGCCGAGTATCGATCTCAGCCTCATGAAGAGGTGCAAGAAAAAGCTGCCAACAATATATAATTAATTATCATGGACAAAATATCTATCATAATAAACATGGTGGAGAAAGAGAGTTGCGGATAGAAAGTTGCCACAGAAACACGGAAAAAGGTTCATTATTCATCGGGAGAAGTCGATGCTTGCAGAAATCCGAGCCTCATGAAACAGGAAGCTGTGAGGAAAAGCTATCAGCAAAAAATAGTTACGATGGATGATTACCATTCCTGTCACAAGAGATTGTGGGAAAGTGATAATCATTCCTCAGGTTAATTATAGATTATTTTTTATAATTAATTATTTTTCAGTAATTTAATATATATATTAAATATATTAAAATCTTTAAATTTGTATACTAATAAAATATTTAATCACGTAATTCTAATATTTTTTAATTTTTAATTTTATAAAATTATTTTTTTAACTTTGTATAAGGATCTCAATATTTCGCTGAGAATTCAAGAGAATTCCTTTAGAATTGACGTGACTTGACAGTAGTTCGTATAATTATATATATATATATATATATATATATATATATATAATATTATAATTATCTAGATAATCAATTTGGGATGAGACAAATAATACTGTTTTGATTAGAGTCCTATAATTTATTCTTTTTTGGTTGTTCGATCAGAGCTGATTGAGTCTAATCCAATTGAAATTTGTTTCCTACATAAGTGGAATATTGTCTCCACAAAATGCTCCTATTTCATGTACAAATTCAGAAGAGGTTTTAAAGCACGTATATAGCATTTTTCACGTTTATTATCTACTCTATCATTAATTGGAACAATGTTCGTCTTAAAATTCTAAATATGAAAAAATGAACCTGGAACGAGTGAGATTTGATAGTCATTCAAATATAACAAAAATGTTTTTTACGATAGTAGATTTATTCTTATCGAATAATCTTACATATTTAGTTTAATTTTATTTTTTATTTGACTATAACAATTTTACTTTTGTTTCTATGCATCACAAAGAATTATACCAGCTGTATAATGTTATATTTTCTAACTATTTATTTTATTTTTTTGAGAACTCTTTTATAATTTTATATTTTTCTATGCATCTCAGAGGTTTTAGGTGCTCCTATTATTATTATTATTATTATTATTATTATTATTATTATTATTATTATTATTATTATTATTATTATTATTATTAAGTGGAACAGTGTCTGCCTAGAAATTTTTTCTAAAATCTTGTAAAAGATTTACTCTCACTTCCACTGAAAATTCAACACCTAATCCTTGAATTCTATTTTTGAAAGATACGATCACGAAAATTTCTTAGTTAGACAAAAATCCAATTTATCAATGTCCTGTAAAAAAACTTCCTACAATAAATTTAAAATATTTTACAAAAAATTATAATTATTTTCTATGTTATATATTTCACAACTTGTAAATTTAATCTGAGTTTTTCATGAAATTTTATTGATTATGATACTTTGACTAGAATTTTGTTAAAATAGTGAAAATGAGGGCTTAAGTATGAAACAAATTAATATTCCGGGATAAATAAAAAAAAACTTATCACTGCTTAGTTACTTTATTTTATTAAAGACTTATATTACTTTAATAAAATATGATTGAAATGATTTTATATGATTATTTGACAATGGTCATGGGCTATTTGAGATCAATTTTTTTGGCAACAATATTCGAATGTGGGTTTGTATTCCTTAGCATTTCACAAAGTGGGATTAATACGTACGCCGGTATCTTATCGTCGTGCAATTGGAATCTCCCCCACAACTTTGGAAGGACTATTCCACCAGCGTCACTCCACAAAATCCCAAATGACTAAGCTTTATATAGAAGCTCAGAAGCTCAGTGTCGGCAACGAATTGTATTCAGCTGCATGTCAACTTCACGTCGAAGGACAAAATCGATTTAACCTGAAAAGCCTTACTTTATGAACTTTTCCTTGACAGCGTCTCACTTTTTAGAATTTATTACCTGAGAAGAAATGCCTGGATTTACTTTGGCATGAGGGCTTATAAATGTGTTTGCAGAAATGCTCGAGCTCATAGGCACTAGGGAAGGAAGAAAGATGCGAGTGAGAAGAGCTTTCTCCGGAGATCATGCCAGCAACTCCAATATTTTACAGTTTGAAACCTGAGGGATTGGTTTCATACACAGGCTGAGTCCTATGTGGAACGGCGAAATGTTCAGCTTTGTGAGATTAGGATAAGGCTTGCAAAAGCTAGTAATAACGTGGAGGGCCTATTGTGGTGGGTCTAAAAGGCTTCTAGTGCTGCACTCATGGAGAAGAGTAGGACTCGTTTTCGCTAGTGGACACGAAGTCGCATTTCATTGTCCTCAGCTATAGATAGAGCGTTTTAAAGGTCCTCAACCTAAGAAACTAATATGATTCAGTGCTAATAAGATTCTTCTCTGTCTCTTCACAAGTATTTTAAGTCAAGAACCACTCTAAAATTACACACATCCCTACAAAATAAATAATTCTCCATTTACCCCTTTAATCCATTTGCCCAATAGTTGAAATTTTTAAACAAAATTAAGATAATCTAGAACTCGTTATGATTGGTAGAATATTAGGGAATATCATATCCAAGATAGTTGTAGTTACTTGTGATTAACCAAAGTTTGCTTGGTGAATGAATGTTAAGGGGCGGAATATATGTGAGAAATATACACCATCCGGTCTCTGAAAGGGGTACGTATGTATGGCAACCAATTGACAAGTGACAGAACTCCAAAGTCGATACCATTTCTGTCACCAAATTGTTTTGCAAGAAAATGAAAAGCATCAGAGTGACTTGCCTCACCAAATTATTGGAAGAGCCAACAAATTACCATTTCTGCAACAAAACCATCCGCTCGTTGGCACCTTCTCATGTTACCACAGACACATAGATAGTAGTGGCATCTCAACCGGAACCTCTTAAAACTTTTCGTTCGGGTTCAGCAATTGAGATGATGACCGTACTAAAACATGAGATAGTCGGTACATGTAATCTGCTCGATAAATGCTGAGCAAGATACATGAACAGGACAAAACCGTCGCATATGGTTTCTTGCCATCTTTACAGAACGGGTGAAGTGTAAAGACCAATACAGATCCATGGTATTAAAGGGGGAAGAAGACACAGTAAGCTGGCCCGATGAGCAAATTCTAGAATTGATTTCAAGTGGTATTCTTGGCCAGCAAAAACTTGCCGCATCTGGCAACAACTACAGGAGATGTAATATGTTTCCACACACTGTTCAAATAGTTGGAAGCTTGGAAAAGAGAGGATCTGCCAAAAAGAAAAGTCTGTCACAAATATATTATTACAGTGAGGAAATTCCAGAACGATACGCTTTATCCTTGTCACTGCACATTGATAAAGAATCATGATTGCAAATCATTAAAAAGAATCACATTTATATGAGAAAAACATTGATAAAGAAACAAGATTTGACTCTTTCTTGGATCAGGCTACGAAATTGCAAGCTTTCAAACGTGAATTGGGCAATCCACAGGTATACCATAAGATCATAAAAGATGAACCTCTAGAACAATTAATAACTATTTGGTCATTTTCTCTAGTGATCCATGCCTCATCTCCTAAATATGACAATTCAAACACTACTATGTGTGATCAAGTGGTGTTTGGATACCAATCATTACTGAGCCACATCATCCAAAACCAATCCTAGTCGGACCGGTGTTTAAAACTTCATTCTCAACTAACATATTCATCTAATCTAAAATTACAAAACTTCTTTTTTTTTTCCTAAAAAAAAATTGGCATAACAATATGATGGGCCCCATATTGATGCTGATAGCAAAGGGTGAACATTCAAATATAAGATCCAAAGCTTCAGAAAACCAACAATACATTAGAAAATGACCAAAAAAATTTGTATTTAAACAAACACTTTTACTACAACCTCAGACTCATGGACTACAATGAGTACTAATGGATTTGGGTCCATAACGATGAGTTCCAATGCACAAGAAGTTATTTGTTTAATTCTATCCCTATGGGAGTTATAATCACCTGTATGACCAAATCACATTAGTTTCCCAAAACCTTTCTAAAATAACATCTGTCTCACTAAGACCAATTATAATGATAAATCTTGATTCCTATAAAAACATAAAATAAGACAGATTGAATATTGCCATGTTTCTCATCTTCATTCCCCTTATACTATTGAACTAAGATTCTTCTATTGACATTTCATACCGATATTTAGGAGATTTTCTGGGTCATGAAGTGATTTCATCACTGCTCAGCACTTTTATACTCGTCCTTTATAGGGTCTCTAGTTTGTTATATGTAAATCTCTTCAACAAGATCACCATAGGGTGATAATCATAATAACATTCTCATGCAGGACCATTTATTTTTTTTAAAAATAAAGTACATTAGACAAGAAATATTTTGTAATTGTCATTAATGACTACATCTTCCATATTTCTACATTAGTTACAAGGATTGCACAAGACAATGAAATAGAAGTCAATGAGTAGAAGAAATCATAATTTGATTTTGGTGAAGATTTTGTTTATATAAGAAAGTTTCATCATTCTATAAATGGAAGTCTATAAATCAGCTATATCGTTAAAAAGGAAGTTTATTAGTCAACACAGATATAACATTTATCTTCTCAAGGAAAGAATTAATTATTGTTTGCCTTGATATGAATTTCTTAATTGCATATTTTCGATTTACATATTTATATATATTTTTATTTGAGTATATAAAAAGAGAAAAAGATTGTAACTAAAAAAGAACACAATGATTGAACGAATTAAAGATTTATTTTGTATGATTTCATCGTGCATGTGTGAGATCTGTGGAGCTAAAGTGAATATTATATTTATCTATTTTCTTTGTTCATCTCAACTAATATCTTCTTTTCTCTATTCAACAACTACTAAATCCAGAAAAATATTTCTTTTTTCCAATTGCTTACAATATATCTTGTCATAGATCATATTTGATGACACATCAAATATGGATCATGAATGCCTAGTATAGCAAAATCCACAAGCTCGAGTTCTTAGGGAAGAATAGATACTAAACCACTACCCAGAAGATAGCACATAATTCTCAACAAACAAATTCCAAAGAGTTCTAAACTACACCTGGAAGTAAGGGCGTTTTGATCCCCAATGAGTGTGTTATGAAGAAATTAACTAATTATCAGAACAATTCCAATTTAAGACGCAATTAATCATCAGTACAACAAATAATAGGACACATACAACCTGAAGAAATTCGAACATCCAACCAAAGAGAAAAGTCAATCGATAATAGATAAAGGAAGAGGTAAATAATTAAGTAAATAAATAATAAAAACAAGTAACGGCAGAAATGGATCTGTACCTGATACTTCCTTAGGGATCTCGGAGGATCTCGGACAAAGGATCGCCCTCCACAAGCCGGACAAATTGGAGAAGATGCCCACGACATATAGTAGCATCAACAAACCGATCACCAAGGGCATCAACAAGAACCCGATCAAGAAAGTCACGGACCCACAAAGAATCATCGCCAGCGACGCCCCGAGGAGGAACGCCACGAACCCCGCCGGCGACACCTGGGCTCGCCTTGCGGCGCGGGACCCAGGCGCCGGCACGCCGGCCTCCGGAGCGGCCGGGGAGAGGGGAAGGGCGGCGAGGAGGAGGGCGCAGAGGTCGTAGAGGAGCCGGGATTGCTGGTCGCCGCCACGCATATCGGACTCACAAGCACGCATCTCGACACGGACCCTTAAAAGCAGCAAGAAAGAGACCAGCAGGTGGGAGGACCGAGGGGGAGACCACTGGGAGTATATAAGGTTGGTGAGTCGGATGAGGCCGTATACAAATTAGAGTTAAGAATAAATCGAAGGGGAGGGGAGGGGAGGGGAGGCGAGAGAATGTCCCGTTTCTTTTCCGTTTTATACGCGCGTGCTGAGGTGGCTAACTCGAGGGCCGTCTTTTGTGTTGGTGTGGGTCCGACCCATCGCACGGTAAATTTGTGAGTTGAAGAGTGTGCTGCCTTTTGGATAATACGTGTTTGGTTTGCTTTCCGAACAGGAGAAACATTGCGTACCCGTTTGACAACCTTCTGCGGACGTGACTGACGGGACGCATGGGACCCTGTTGGGACCGACCAATCGTGCTTTCGCCTACCCAAAGTCAGGTGGTTGGACGCGAATGTGGGACCCTGGTGAGAGTTTCCAAATGGGCATTGCCTCAGTCTGCTATTGGGAGGTTGAGTGAATTACTATTAGTGTCTTTGTTTTCTTCCATGGAATACATTTCCTACATCAGGTTCACACGTGAATTCAAATATGAGAATAATTAGTTTTCTATAATAATATATTAATCAATCTGAATGGCTCAACAGAGACATCTTTAAGAAATGAAGTTAAAAAAAATGAGATCTCAATTGTTGGGACTTCAATTCACATGCTTGCAATAAATCAACGAAACTAAATAGACCAAAATCAATAAAAGCCGACAAAATTTTCAAATCAATTTAATATAAAATAAATGCAAATTTGGGTGATCAACATGGTGAGTCCCAATGAATTTCATTGAAATTCTGATTTAACTATTTATTATATGTGAAAAAAAGGAAAACTAATAGCTTAAAGTTAGATGTTATTTAGAGGCGTATTCATTGTTGGTGAACCTCTATGTGGTGATCGAGGAGTTAGCACGGTTCAATTCGATTATTGATGTCTAGGATCGTCCCGGTGATCAAACCTTCATCGGATCGGATTAAGCTCGGGGTTGGTTTGGATGTGCCTCTTCAATGGGCACGCTTTGCTTCATCGCTGCTAGGTTCCTATATACTAGCGTAGATCGGGAGGGGTTTTTCGACTTAGGCCCCTTTGAAGATTAAGTTAATATTGAGTGAAACTTCTATAGAAAGCTCGCCCTCCTTGCTAGATGTTGGCTAAGGGCTTTCATCCTAGCGCTTGAGGGTCGGCCGTATGCGATCTGCGTGCGATGGCCGACTCTTCGGGCAACGAGTTTATACCTTCAGATGACCGTCAACTGATACGTGCGGAACGATGCCACGCAGAGCCGTCTCGAGCTTTTCGGAGTGGCCCTTATCGACACGACGCTGGCTCATGTAGCTCCAAATGACGTGAGAGGGGAGCAGTCATCGTCCCAAGTCCATGGTGCCACGTCCGACGTGGCACCCCATCTTTGTCCCGAGGTTCCATGTTTACGCTGACCGGTTGCTAGCCATGTCCACGTGGCGAGATCCAAAATATGCCCTATCACTTCTCCCATACCACACCCCTAACGAGGCGTGCTCCAGGATCCTTATGGGAGACTAGGGGCATGGCTGGTTCGTTAAGACGCTGCTCGAGCAACAATTGATAGAGCTGCAAGACTCGGGCAAAGACTGACTTATTAGTCGAGCTACTCAACTCGGGCACAGGTTGGACTGGTTTGTCGAGGTGCTGCTTGAGTGTCAACTAGCCGAGCTATGCGCCTCGGGAAAAGACTGGTCTTATTGGCCGAGCTATACGACTCGGGCATAGGTTAGACCGGTTCGTCGAGATGTTGCTTGAGTGTCAACTAGTCGGGCAAAGACTGGTCTTGTTGGCCGAGCTATTTGACTCGGGCACAGGTTGGACCGGTTGGTTGAGGTGTTTCTTGAGTGTCAACTGGCTGAGCTGCATGACTCGGGCAAATACTGGTCTTGTTGGTCGAGCTACTCAACCCAGGCACATGTTTGACTGGTTCGCCAAGGTGCTGCTCGAGTGACAATTGGCTGAGCTACACGATTCGAGCAAGGACTAGTCCTATTGGTCGAGCTACTCAACTCGAGCACATGTTGGACTGGTTCATCGAGGCGTTGTTCAAGCATCAATTGGTCGAGCTACGCAACTCAAGCAAAGACTGGTCCTGTTAGTCGAGCTATTGAAAAATCTAGGAGCGACATCATGCATAGTGGAAGAACATTAAAAATAAAATCCCTAATTTCCTAAAGATATATTCGTCGTCGTGCGAAGGTTGGTGTGTAAAATCCATAAAACTTAAAACTATGTATATGAAAGATTATGTTGCCTAAGGAGATCGTATATCCCCGAATCCCTATAGATCTCTAGGAGAGAATGAAGAAGGTTAAGTGTCCTCCTCTCTAGCGGTGATCCACACAGTAGGACTACGATGATGCTCCTCAAAACTCCAAGCCTGCTATCTGAGGAGAAGAAGGGGAGGAGAATAGGAGAGGCAGCCCAAAAGACTCTAACTTATGAACCATTGGTTCCCTCCTATTTATAAAGGTCCATTGTTAACTTAACCTAATGGATCCTACCATACTGGGTATGGATCTCCATCCAACTACCTAAGCCTCTTAGATTAGTGGATCTCTATCTAGTAATCTCCCATTGGCTCTTATGGATCTCATCCATAGGATCTAATAATTCAGGGGCTTATTGGATATCCAATAAGATATGGGCTCCGACGGATATATCATATCCGAACTTTTACTCATCGTAATGCATACCATATGTGTGTGACCCTCTAGGCCCAATATCGAGTTGGCATGAGTCATATCTATTAGAACTTCTTCTGGCTCGACTACAGATGTACTAGGCCACTATGCCATAGTCCCCAAACTGTTGAGAATCTTAGGGGTGACATCACATGCGCAACGGAAGAACAAGAAACAAAATCCCTTATTCCCAAGAGATGTTCATCGTCGTGCAAGATTGCTTGCGCAAAATCGGAAAATATCGCCCGAATCCCTATAGATCTCTAGGAGAGGGGGAAGGAGGTCAAGTGTCCTCCTCTCCAACGGTGATCCACACAGTAGGGCTGCGACAACGTTCCTCAAAACTCTAGGCCTGCTCTGAGGTGGAGGGGGGGGGGGGGGGAATAAGAGAGGCAAGCAAAGGCTCTAGCCTATGAGGCTTTAAATCCCTCCTATTTATAGAGACCCCCCTGTCAAACCCTAATGGTTCCTCCCCTAGTGGGTATTGGATCTGCATCCAATTACCCAAGCCTTTTAGATTAGTGGATCTCTATCCAATAATCTCTCATGAGCTCTTATTGGATCTCATCCATGGGATCCAATAATTCAGGGGCTTATTGGATATCCAATAAGATATGGGCTCCGACGGATATCTCATATCCGAACTTTTACTCATCGTAATGCATACCATATGTGTGTGACCCTCTAGGCCCAATATCGAGTTGGCATGAGTCATATCTATTAGAACTTCTTCTGGCTCGACTACAGATGTACTAGGCCACTATGCCATAGTCCCCAAACTGTTGAGAAATCTTAGGGGTGACATCACATGCGCAACGGAAGAACAAGAAAACAAAATCCCTTATTCCCAAAGAGATGTTCATCGTCGTGCAAAGATTGGTGCGCAAAAAATTCGCGAAACAAACTGCATATAGAATAGATTGTGTTACCTAGGGAGATCGTATATCCCCGAATCCCTATAGATCTCTAGGAGAGGGGGAAGGAGGTCAAGTGTCCTCCTCTCTAGCGGTGATCCACACAGTAGGACTACGATGATGCTCCTCAAAACTCCAAGCCTGCTATCTGAGGAGAAGAAGGGGAGGAGAATAGGAGAGGCAGCCCAAAAGACTCTAACTTATGAACCATTGGTTCCCTCCTATTTATAGAGACCCCCCTGTCAAACCCTAATGGTTCCTCCCCTAGTGGGTATTGGATCTGCATCCAATTACCCAAGCCTTTTAGATTAGTGGATCTCTATCTAGTAATATGTGTGTGACCCTCTAGGCCCATATCGAGTTGGCATGAGTCATATCTATTAGAACTTCTTCTGGCTCGACTACAGATGTACTAGGCCACTATGCCATAGTCCCCAAACTGTTGAGAAATCTTAGGGGTGACATCACATGCGCAACGGAAGAACAAGAAAACAAAATCCCTTATTCCCAAAGAGATGTTCATCGTCGTGCAAAGATTGGTGCGCAAAAAATTCGCGAAACAAACTGCATATAGAATAGATTGTGTTACCTAGGGAGATCGTATATCCTGTTTCCTTGCAGATCTCTAGGAGAGGGGGAAGGAGGTCAAGTGTCCTCCTCTCCAACGGTGATCCACACAGTAGGGCTGCGACAACGTTCCTCAAAACTCTAGGCCTGCTCTGAGGTGGAGGGGGGGGGGGGGGGGGGAATAAGAGAGGCAAGCAAAGGCTCTAGCCTATGAGGCTTTAAATCCCTCCTATTTATAGAGACCCCCCTGTCAAACCCTAATGGTTCCTCCCCTAGTGGGTATTGGATCTGCATCCAATTACCCAAGCCTTTTAGATTAGTGGATCTCTATCCAATAATCTCTCATGAGCTCTTATTGGATCTCATCCATGGGATCCAATAATTCAGGGGCTTATTAGATATCCAATAAGATAGGGGCTCCGGCGGATATCTCATATCTGAACCTCTACTTATCGCAATACCTATCATATGTGTGTGACCCTCTAGGCCCAATATCGAGCTGGTCGCGAATCATAGTTGTTAGAACTCCTTCTGGCTTAGTGAATTATTATCTCTGTAATAATTCACTCGACTCATCGACTACAGTCATACTAGGCCACTACGCCATAGTCCCCGGACGATACAGGGGAATCCAATCCATTGGACCTGTCTGTCCTCAGTTACCGTGTACATATAGTCTCTTATTCATCTAATATCCCAGAGACCATATATCGAGCATGGTGCTGTCAGACCTATACGGTTTCTACTCGAGTCTCGCTCTAATTCGATTCTCCCGGAGAATTCTTTCTCTCTCAACCTGAATGACCCTGACCAAGGATTTGTCTGAGCAAGAATACATGGGATATTCCTCTCATGACGCCGAGAGTGTATGATCATCTATCGACACTCAATAGCCCTCGTAAGGTCGACTACCACTCCCAATGACCAACTGTACTAGATCTGGGACATCCAAACCTATAAGTCTGGTATCAAAGAGTAGAGCACTCATACAGGACATCCTTGGTGTCTCAAGTCTAAGGACTAGATACACCACTATGACTACGGAATCACTGTCTGACAATAAGGCATCATCAACCATCTAGTATTTCGTAAGTGGATCAATCAGTGAACTCATTCTCCAATGAGCACCTGTACTGTATCGCTAGTGTCCCCACACAAGCAACTATGAGACCAACTGCATCCATCATATGGACGGGTATACAGCACACCAGTCTGTCCGGTTATCACGATGTCCCTCTTGAGTAACCTATGACCGGGATTATTTAGGATCTGTGTTTAAAGGTAAATTGGTCTCATTATCGTGATCTCATCACAATCCGATTCACATTGCATAAATCCAAGGACATCACAATATATATGCAATAGATAATATAAAGTGATAAATACCAAAATATAATAAATAAAAAGATTTCGTGTCAAGTCACACGTTTCATCACTCACGTGATTGGCTTGTTGGGCACTTATGACTAGCACAAACAATATAGGGGAATTCAATCCATTGGACCAGTCTGTCGTTAGCTACCATATACCTATAGTCTCTCATCTATCTAATATCCTAAAGATCGTATACCGGGCATGGTACTGTTAGACCCATACAGTTTCTGCTCGAGTCTCGTTCTAATCGGATTCTCTTAGAGAACTCTCTCTCTCTCAATTTGAATGACCCTAGCCAGGGATTTGTTTGAGCAAGAATATATGAGATATTCCTCTCATGATACTGAGAATAGATGACCCTCTATCGACACTCAATAATCCTCGTAAGGTTGGCTATCACATATAATGACCGGCTGTGCAAGATCTGGAACCTCCAGACCTATAAGTCCAGTATCAAAGAATAGAGTACTCATATAGGACATCCTTGGTGTCTCAAGTCTAAGGACCAGATACACCACTAGGACTACAAAATTGTTGTCCGAAAATAAGGTATCAATCATTCAACATTTAGTAAGTGGATCAATTAGTGAACTCATTCTCCAATGAGCACCTTATTGTATCCTTAGTCTCCCCACACGAGCAGCTATGAGACTAGCTACATCCATCATATAGATGGGTATATAACGCACCAGTCTATCCGGTTATCTCGATGTCCATCTCGAGTAACCTATGATTGGAATTATTTATGACCCGTATTTAAAGGTGAATCGGCCTCATTATCGTGATATCATCACGATCCGATTCCCATTGCACAGATCCATGAATATCACAATATATTCAAGCAACAAGCAATATAAAGTGATTAAAATACCAAATAATAATAAGCAAAAAGACTGTGTGTCAAGTCATACGTGTCATCACTCACATGATTGACTTGCATGACACTTATGACAAGCACGAGCTACTCGACTCACACACAAGTTGGACTGGTTAGCCGAGGTGCTGCTCGAGTGTTAACTGGTCGAGCTGCATGATTCAGGCAAAGACTGGTCCTATTGGTTGAGCTCCTTAACTCGGGTATAGGTTGGACTGGTTCGCTGAGGTGTTGCTCAAGCGTTAACTAGCTGAGCTACACGACTTGGGCAAGGACTGGTCCTATTGGCCTAGCTACTCAACTCGGGCACAGGTTGGACTGGTTCGCGAAGGTGCTACTCGAGTGACAACTAACTAAGCTACGTGACTCGGGCAAGGATTGGTCCTATTGGCCAAGCTACTCTACTTGGGCACAGGTTGGACTAGTTCACCGAGGTGTTGCTTGAGCATCAACTAGTCGAGCTGCACGACTCGGGCAAAGACTAGTTCTATTGGTTGAGCTACTCAACTTGGGAATAGGTTGGACTGGTTCACCAAGGTGCTACTCGAGCGTCAACTGGCCGAGCTACACGACTCGGGCAAAGACTGGTCCTGTTAGCCGAGCTACTCAACTCGGGCACAGGTTGGACTAGTTGGTTGAGGTACCCCACATGACATGAGAAGGTTGAAGCTTAGCGGGAAACTCTTTATGACATGTCATGTTATGTGTTTTGATGGGAAATTCCTGATGACATGTGGGTTTCGGTGGGAAACTCCAAACATTACGTGGGTTTTGACAAGAAACTCCAAACGTTATGTGGGTTTTGACAAGAACTTAGGGACTGATGAATATGGGGAGTTATGCCAGATTAAATGATGCTGTCATTTCTCACCTCGGGGAGCCCAAACGTCGCCTTGTGGCGGCGGGTTTCCCCTTTATAAACCCCTTCCTATATAGTGGCGTGGCATCATTCAGTCTTCATTCTCCTGCTCCATGTCTCGGATCATTCCTCTTAGCCTCGAGGTCGGGATATCTTTATCTTCCTCCTCTTCCACAAGTTGGTCGGCTCCCGAGGCCAACGAGTCGACCTCCAAGAGTTCTAGGATAGAGGCTGTTAGTTCATCCTCAGGTGGCATGTCCCCGACGGATTCGAATGCCTTTATGGCCTTCCAAGTGATGAGATTGTGGCACGACATTGACTCCATGGTGACCGAGGAACTCTTAAGTTCGATTCAGGATTGCTATAGTATCCTAAAGAACTAGGGGCTCCATGCCCTATGTTCTGATCGGTGCACTTACAACCCGTTTACCAATGGGTTCGAGTTGACCACAGATGCTCTTGAGGTGAGGCTGCGGTTCCCCTTGCATCCGATCATTAAAGAGTGACTTCGTTGGTGGGGGATTTCGTCATCCCAGATGGTGTCGAACTCTTGGCACTACTTGGTGGCTTTCCTCAGGGAGTGCCAGGGGGCGGAGATCGAGCTGACCCAGATACTTTTCTTAGTCTGTTTTCACCTATGCAAGGGGCGAGGCGAGTATCACTTGACCGCTTGAGGTGGTTTCAAGATTAGTAACGCACCCTCCAATAATAAGGGGTGGAAGGCCCATCACTTTATTGTAAGTTATAGTTAGAGATGAGGGTTTTGTGTCAGATGGACCTCATGAGCCATCAACAACATTCCCTCATTCCTTTCCCATGAAGAGACTGAGCGCATTGAGCATTTAAGGGAGATCTTGTTTTCCACTCGGGTAATTAAGGGAATGATTAAGGAATGGCTGGTCGAAGCGGGACTAAGCCCAACCCTTAGGGGTGCGGTGATATTTGTGCCTTAGAGCGTTTCTTTTGTTCTTGGTGTGTTTTACTAACCGACTCGTTGTTCGCAGAAATGGTGAACCTCAAGTCGTTGAAGGGGTTGCCTCACCCTTCAGTCATAGTGCAGCTATCTCAGGAGCATGAGGGGTCTAGCCCTGGAGAGCCTTCAAGGAAGAATATGCCAGCATGCAAGTCAGGTTCGCCCAAGGAGCCAGAGGCAAGTCGATCGAAGAAGAAGGCTAAGGTGGGAACCCGAAAGGTGTCTGAGGGCATGGCGACCCATGAGAAGGAGGCCTGGGGAATCGCGAGAGAAGAGGCACGTCGAGTCTTCTAGTGATGGTCCTTCGAGAAGGTCGACAATGTGCCCAAAGTCGATGCGAGACTTGTGTCGCATCCGTGCCTGCTCTAAGGATGAGCCCTTCCAAGAACTCAGCATGGTTGACCTTGCAGAGGAGGACCCAGGGGCCCCCCCTATGGCATGCGGTGGCTGACCCTTAAGGCATAGAGCCAAATCTAGGCCGATGGATCGATGGCCCAGGAGTTCTCCTGGGGGGTACTCCACCTAGTGTTACTAAAAGTCAATACGAGACTTGTGTCACATCCGTGCCTGCTCTAAGGGTGAGCCCTTCCAAGAACTCAGCATGGTTGACCTTGCGGAGGAGGACCCGGGGCCCCCCCTATGGCACGTAGTGGCCGAACCTTAAGGTGTAGAGCCAAATCTAGGCCGATGGATTGACGGCCCAGGAGTTCTCCCGGGGTTACTCCACCTGGTGTTATCGAAACAGTTGTATTGTTCACCCTCCGTGGTACTGATGGATCGGGTGGCCAAGTCTCTTGTCTGGGTAAGTTCAGTATTTCTCCCTTTTATTGTTGACCTGAATACTAGTTCTAACATCAACTTTTATGCATGGCCAACATTACACCATGGCCCTGATCAACCGTGTCTATGATGTTAGTAGAGTGATCGAGTGCTTGGGCAAAATGAACTCGGGAGGTCAAGGAGCTGAAAAGTGGGCCTAGTTCGATGGATGTGGTCGTAGCTGAAAAGCACGCCACAGATTTGGAAGCCAAAGTCAAACAGTTGAAGGTCGAGTTAGGTGACTCATAGAGCTAGCTGAAGGAGAGTCGAGGGCGAGTCCGGGCACTGGATGACAAGCTACTAACCCTTTCTTGAGACGTTGAGGCTGCGCGATCTACCTTCCAGACTGCGGAGGAGGCTTTGAACAAGGAGCACCGAGGGACCAGAGTGTTGGTCTGCAGAGGTCGGGACAAGTGACGTATGAGTTCAGGTACCAAGTCACTTTTGCTCGCTTCAGGGTGAAGTACCTGGACCTGGAGGTGGAGTTCGACCCCTTTACTGACATACCCGAGGACTAGAGTATCGAGATGCCGGATGAGGTCCCTTTTGATGATAGCCTTCCGATCCCCTCAAATTGAGGGGTAGTGTAGTTTTTCATTTTTTTTCCTTTTGGTTCCGGTCAAGTTGCGTTTTGAGTTGTAATGCCCTAACCAATCGTAATGTACATACCTTTTGTCTAATGAGAAATATGCTTTACGTTCCAATGCGCTCTTGCCATATCTAAGAGTAAATTTTTTTGAGATTTAAAGCGTTCCATGTCCTTGATAGAGGGCTTCCTTTTGTAGTCTCAAGGTGGTAAGTTCCCTCTTATACCACATCATTAACCTGATAAGGTCCTTCCTAGTTTGGGGTAAGTTTTCCTCTAGCTCGGGTCGGGTCACTTGCTTTGGCCTTCTGCAGGACAACGTCTCCAGCTTTGATTTGGTGCCGATGGACTCTGCGATTGTAGAGTTGGGCCATGGCCCTCTTGTATACCAAGATGCGTAGGTGTGCCGCAGCTCTTCTTTCTTCAAGGAGGTCGAAATTAGCCCGGAGGCCTTCCTCCAAGGTGCCTTCCTCAAAATTCTTGGTACGCAGGGTTGAGAACACCATCTCAGGTGGAAGAACTGCCTCAGTCCTATATGCTAAACTGAATGGGGATTCACCCAAGGCAGTCTTGGGGTGGTCTGGGACACCCATAGAATGATCGGGAGCTCATCGACCCAAGCGCTGGGAGCCCCGGTCAGCCTTTTCTTAAGCCCTCCAGAATAGCTCGGTTGGCAACTTCGGCCTGGTCGTTGGTCTAGGGGTGTGCGACCGAGCTGAACTTTAATTGTATCCTATAAGATTGACAATAGATTTTGAATTTTGTGTTGTTGAATTGGGCTCCATTATCGGTGATGATGCCCTCGGGATCCTGAATTGGGTGATGATGTTCTTCCAAATGAATTCGTCGACTTACCTTTCCATGATAGATGCTAATAGCTCAGCCTTAATCTATTTTATGAAGTAGTCGATGCTGATAATGAGGAATCTTCGCTGCCCTAATGCGGGGGGAAAGGGTCCGAGGAGGTCATGCCCCCAGTGGGCGAAAGGCCAAGCTATGTCTATCAGGGTGAGAGGGACTACGAGCTAATGTTGTATCCAAGCATGCTTCTAGCATTATTGGTATCGTTACATGTATGATAGGGCATCTCAGTGCATGGTTGGCCAGTAGTATCCCTACCTAAGCATTTTGAAAGCTAAGGTTCGACTGCCGACATGTTCCTTGCAAATGCCTTCATGGATTTCGGCGAAGACCATCTCGGCCTCGGGCGGTGCCAAGCAACATAAGAGGGGTTGGGAAAAGGCTCTTGGGTATAGTTTCCCATTGATTTCATAATACCATGCTTGGATCCACCTGAGTTGAGTGTGGCGGCCAAATCATTGGGTTGTGTCCCTTCTCTCTTATAGTGGAGGATCTCCTCCATTGAATTTAAGGTAACTTCGATCATGACGATGGCCTTGGTCGACACTGTCGAGGCTGAGAGGACTTCGGTTTTCTAGATAAGCTACTCGGGCTACAAGCGGAAGCCAACCTAGCTAGGGCATCAGCCTGCACGTTCTGGGCACGTGGTATCCTTGTAATCGAGAGATGATCGAAATGGCCAACGAGTCATCTTACTTTGGCTAGGTATAGCGCCATGGTCGAGTCTTGGGCATTGTAGTTTTCGTTGATGTGGCCCACCACCAACTATGAGTCGCTGAAGGCTTTTTGGTCTCGAACATGCATTTCTAAGGCGAGGCGCAGCCTTGAGAGTAGCGCCTTGTACTCGGCTTCATTGTTGGTGGCTTTGAACTCTAGTCGAAATGCATGCTCATATGCCTCTTCGTCTAGACTTTTGAGGATGAGTCCTGCCCCTACTCCTCCTTAGGTTATGAACCTATCCACATATAGGGCCTAAGTGCGCTCAGTATGTTCCTATTAAATAGAATGCTTATCGAGGGTTAGTTCGAAAATGAAGATGGCCAATACCTGAGCTTTTATGGCCATTCTGGGAGTGTATTGGATGTTAAATTTTCTGAGCTCGACCGACCATCTGAGCATCCAACCTGATGCATTGAACTTAGAAAGGATTTATCATAGGGGCTAGTCGGAGATCACTCTTATTGTGTGAGCTTGGAAGTATGGTTGTAGCTTCCAAGCCATTTTTATCAGCGCTAGTGCCAACTTCTCGATGGGGGGTATCATTCCTCGGGTCCGACAAGGACGTGGCTGATGTAGTAGAAGACTTGCTATGCTTCCAGATCTTCCTATACCAACAACGAGCTGATTGCTTGCCTTGAGGCCGCCAAGTAAAGAATGATGGTCTCCCCAGGTTGGGCGAGGTGAGCCGAGGTAGTTGAACGAGGTGTGCTTTTAGCTTTCTAAAGGCTTCCCATTGAGGCATTGTATTTCTTTGATCAAGCATGGAGGTTGCATCTCTATTATAGCCCGAACTTTTTTTGGGTTGGCATCTATTCCTCTCTAATGGATGACAAACCCGAGGAATTTGCTAGAACTAACCCCGAAGGTGCACTTTGAAGGGTTCAGGTGCATATTGAATTGCTTGAGAGTCCATAAGGTTTTGGCTAGGTTGGTCAGATGTGTACTTGCTGACCTACTCTTGACAATCATGTCATCAACATAGACTTTCATATTCCTCCCGAGTTGTTGCTTGAACATCTCATTGACTATTCTCTAATATGTGGGTCTAGTGTTTTTTAGGTTGAAAGGCATCACTTTGTAGCAATATACCCCTTTTTCGGTGATGAAAATAGTATGCTCTCGGTCTTGTGGTGCCATTCGAATTTGATTGTAGCCCGAGAATGCATCCATGAATATGAGGAGTTCATGTCTTGTAGTGACATCCACCAGCTGGTCTATCCTCGGGAGTGGGTAGCAATATTTGAGGCATGCCTAGTTGAGATCTGTGTAGTTGACACACATTCTCCGGTTTCTATTATGCTTCTTAACATGGACTACATTCGCCAACTACCGAGGATACTTTACCTCGGTTATGAATCCAATGTCGATCAAGTGGTCTGCCTCGTCGTTGATTGCATTTTGTCGATCTGGGGTGAATTTTCTTGGCCTTTGCTTCATAGGATGTACCTCGGGGTGGATGTTGAGGTGATACTACACGACCTCTAGGTCAATTCTGGGCATGTCTTTTGGGGGCCATGTGAACATATCAGCATTTTCATTCAGAAAGTCGACAAGTTGGATTTGGTTTGCTTCCGGGAGTGTCATCCCAACTTTAACGACTTTGTCGGGTCAGCTTCTTCTTAGGGGGACTTCGAATAATTGCTCCATTGGTTCTGGGTGTGTCGGTGTTTTGATGTTGTCCCAGGGATCCAGAGGAGGTTGCTCGGGTTACGGTCTCTTTGGTATGGCGATCACCGTCATGTAGCATTGTTTGGATTCCTTCGGACCACCCAACCCCAATCGAAGTCGGGAACTTCATAGACCGGTGGTAGGTGGAGACAACTACTTTCAACTTGTTGAGGGTTGGTCAGTCCAGGATGACATTGTATGCGGAAGGTAGGTCGACCACCATGAAGGTGTTCATCGTCGTCTTGGTCCTCGACTCTTGCCTATTGGTAACGGGGAGGGAAGTGGTCACGAATGGAGAAACAGAATCCTCTATGAATCCCATGAGTACTGATGCCATTTGCGCGAGGTCTCCTTCTGTCAGGCCGAGCTTCGTTAAACAAGTGCCAGTAGCAATCTGTCATCTATGTCACAACGCCCCTCCCTATCCCCATGAGCGGTGAGCGGCTGTCCACCGGGTTTATAGGTGAGGTGGGTCACCGGTGGTTATTCGACGGGGCAAGCCCCTGTGTTGGCTGTGGGGCGTTCCTACAACATCGGCCCTCCTTCTTGTTGAATCTCAGATTTTAATGATGAAACCAATTGGTAAGTATTTATGATTTGATATGTGTTTTGAGTGACGCAGGAAGCTTCAATCAGGATGAGACAATTAAAGCAGGAAGAATCATTTTGGGCTGGTGGAACATGCCAGAAGATTGGATGTCGAGTTGGAGGATCGGTCGACATATCAACAGAAGGCTTCGGGCCATGAGTTCGGGCATCAGGCCAAGAAGAGCGGATATTGCACCAAGGAAATTGGAGTTGCGGAGGTCAACTGGTCAATTGGGCAATAGGCCGCAAGAGTGAACGATGCGCCGAAGAATCGGACAAAGTGTCGATGGACCAATGACATGCCGGACAACATGATTCATGCTTAGTAATAATTGTCTAGATCGAAGTGTGTTTTACATATGTAGGATTAACTACGATAGCAAGACATAAAGCAAAATAAAGTCCCAGAGTCAAGAATGTGATTTCGTTGGGAGTTTGAGAGTTCGTCGGAAGTTCTGTCGGAACCAACCGAGAAGTCCTGGAGCTTGTTGAAGAAGCTCATCGAAACTCGCCAAGAAGATCATTGTGAAGTCCAGGAGCTTATCGGGAGTCCGCTGAAACATTGTCGAGAGATCATTGGAAGTTTGCTAAAGATCGCCGGAAGAAAACTAGACTTACAGACTTATTTAGCTTAGTAAATGTCTTAGAATTCGGATTTAGCACATAATTGGGATTGGAATTTGGCCAACTCAATTAGAGACTAGTTGGACCTAATGAAAGGCCCAAACAGTGACCCAATAGGTGGCACCATCGTGGCATAGTCTCCGAGATTATGTCAGGTGGTGGTACCGCCCAGCGTAGCCTCCTAGGTGATGGTACCGCCAGTCTGGGTGGTGATACTGCCTAGTGGCAGGGTGCCAAGCGGTGGTACTGCCCAGTGCAGTGTTAGTGTCAGACTAACACTAGCGATGGTACCGCTCGTACCTAGGAAACCTAGGATGAGATATTTTTAGACTCTAAGTTTGAATCAACTTGAGGCCTATAAATACCCCTCTCATCCTTGGTTAACACTTACAAGCACAGAGAACTTAAAAGTGAGAAAACACTATAGAAATTACTTAAGAGATCCCTCCTCTAGCTTAGACTTAGAATTCTGTTTAGAGAGGAGTATGTGAGGGTTGTCTCCTAAACCCATGAAAAGGAGAAGAGGGGTGTAAAAGGGTAGTTGATCTTCGCATGTTGAAAAAAGATCGATAGTGGATGCCGGTGGTCTCGATGGAAGAGGAATCGATAGAGTGGATGTAGGCCATGACAATTATACCACTATAAACATCTGATTTGCTTTTCTTTTGTGCAATTTACCTTACTGTAAACCTCTTTACTTGCTTACTGCCTTTCACTATATACACAAACGAGATTTCAAGTTATCTTCCGAGTTCGGTTTCTATCGTACGAAGAATTTTTCAGAACCAACGTAATTTTACCGCTGTACTAATTCACCCTCCTTCTTAGTACCGATCTTTTCCTAACAATTGGTATCAGAGCCTCGTGATTTCTCGTTTGGTTTAACACCTAAAAGAAATGGCTCTTTTCATCTTTCAAGAGGGATTTTCTCTCATTTGTCCTCCCTTATTCAATAGGACGGATTACACATATTAGAAAATTTGAATAAGAGTTTTTTTACTTTATTTGGATTTAAATTTATGGAGTATTGTAGAAAACAGTTTTCGAATGTCTTTTCTTCTAATGAATCATTGGAATGATTTGAAGAAGAAGACTTTTTCTTTAAATGCTAGAGCTATGAATGCTCTATTTTGTGCCTTAGATAAACTGAGTTTAATCAAATTTTTGTGTGAAACAGCTTTTGACATTTGGTATACTCTTAAAATCACACATGAAGGCACTAGCAAAGTTAAAGATTCAAAAATCAACTTTTTGATGCATGATTTTGAACTTTTTCATATGAAACCAGGAGAAACCATTGGAGACATGTACACCCGTTTTACGGATGCCGTCAATGGTTTAAAAATACTTGGTAAAAGTTTTTCAAATTTTGAACTTGTAAACAAAATTTTACATTCTCTTAATAAGAGTTGAGATCCAGAAGTAACCGCAATACAAGAGGCAAAAGATCTTAATAATTTTTCACTTGAAGAATTTTTTGATTCATTGATGACATATGAAATGATTCATAATGCACAAAACAAACAAAAGAACATCATTCCAAAGAACAGGAAGGATTTCGGACTTAGAATAATTGAAGACCACTCGAGCATAAGCTCAAGTGATGGTGAACTTGAACTCCTCACTATGAAATTTAAAAAGTTCATGAAATAAAAATTAAAAAATAAAAAGAATGCAACTACTTGCTATGAACGTAAGAAGAGGGAAGCACTTTGGGATAAATCAAGCTCCTCCGAAGACGAAGAGAAAATCAACAAAGGCGAGGTAGCAAACTATGCCTTAACGACTTTCGACGATGAGGTAATCAAAATGCCCTTTGTATATTTTGAAATTATTTAATATTTTTCATGAATTGTTTTTAATTTAGTTTAAGAAAATTATATAATTTTTTTGAATTACATGTTTAGTGATATAATGAAAATGTAAAAATAAAATAAAATTGGATCATGCTTACCTTTCTAGTGATTTTAAAAATAATCATGAAAATTATATTTTTTTGATAAATAAACAAAATGATTTTGATTAAAAATACCTTATGAAATCATGCTTGATATTTTAATGATGTAATAATATAATAAAATGTTAGATATAAATCTAGTGCTTGTACACCTAACAAGATTAATCATATTATTTTTTGATTTTGATTAAAGATGCTTATGATTAATGAAATCATATTTGATTTGAAGTAATGATTTGATATCATGCTTAATGAGTTTATATTTCAAAATTATGCATGATAATTCTTGATATTTATAGATTATCAATTTCTACGGTAATGAAAGTGGCTTTTTCGGTAAAATGATGCATGTTTTGATTTGGTATAAATGAAAAATGTATGCTTATATGAAATAGTGTAAGTGTCATGTTTAACGATTGTATATTTAATGATGCATAATGATGTAATGAAATTATTAAATATTTTGATACCATGATTAACGATTTTATGCATGAGATTTTAAAGTTATATATGATGATTTTTGTGATTTATTGGTCTTGATGGTTTTTATGACAAAATTTATTTTTTAATCCTAAATGTTAATGCAGGTTTTTATTTGGCATAAAAAGATAAAGACATGTACAAATCAAACAACTTCAAATGAAACGCAAAAAAAGGAAAGCTTTCTCCTTAAAAAATTTCTCTACTTTATCAAATTTTCAAAAAGGAGAGATTAATGAATCTATCTATGTTTTTCTTTTTATGAATCTCTTTAAAATGATTTTGATTTGACGATTTGAATTTGAATGAGATTTATGTTGACTTTTCGGAATTAAAACTTGAGAATTCTTTTTATAAATCAAGATTGTTTACTATGATTCCTTCTTTTCGCTATTTGAGTTATCCAAAAAGAATAATAATATGTCACTTGATATTCATAATTTATCTTCATTATTTGTGTATCTTATTAGCAAAATTCTTTTGATATTTTTCATGTGATGATATGAAATTATGCATGAAATACTTATGATTTTATTTTGATGCATGCATGGTTGAATGTAATGTAATTTGACAAAATTGGTACCATCATGATATTAAATATTTATGATTTAAAATAATGCATGCAATACTTATGATTTTATTATAATGATGTACATGATGTATTTCATATGATGTGAATCATGATTAAAATTGCATTGAATTGAATTAAATTTAAATTCAAGGTTTATCTCAATTATGATATATTGAAATAAGAATGATACTTTATTTTTATCATAATTTAAAAATTGAGGAAATTGCACCATTGTTTTGTTTTTCCCCTCTTTTTGCCAATGACAAAGGGGGAGAAAGAATTTCTAACGTGCACATCATGAAAAGAGGCAAACTTGCTAGCTTGCTAATCTCAAAAGAGAAGTAAGAAGTCCTACACATTTCAAAGGATGTAAAATTTTGCTAACTTTTATATGTGTAAAATTTGATAGCTTGCATACTATAAAATGATAAAAATTTGCTAGCTTACATGTTCTAATATGATGTAAAACTTGCCAAAGTTGCTAGTTTGCATATTGTAATATTTGTAAAATTTTGCTAGCTTACACTTAGCATAGAAAGCAAAAAATCGCACTTCTCAAAAGAGAAGAAATAACTTGCTATATAGAACATCACCAAAATTACTAGCTTATCTATCTTAAAAAGCAAAAATGCAAACTTATAAAATTTTAAAATTAATGTTGATTTAGTGATTATGCATGTTGTAAAGTAATTTGCTAGCTTGTAGGTTGTAAAACTTGCATATCGTAAAAATTGCTAGCTTGTAATCTAAAGAGAAACAAAAAGTTGCTATCTCAAGAAAAGCAAATATGCTAAACATGCATATCTCTAATTTTGCTAGCTTGCATGATAATAAAACTGAAGATTATATTTATGATTCTATGAGTTGAACTTGTATGTCCTAAACACTTACTGGTTGCACTTCTCCTTTTTATTGATGACAAAGGGAGAGAAGTTATCATAACAATCATGCATGGAATGATGTATTAAATGATTTAATGATGCATGATTTTATGATGATATGTTGTAAATATCCATGATTAAATTTGCCTTAACTTGAATTCAATTTTAATTCAAGAGTTCTCTCAAATATGCCATATTGATAGGGAGAGTTTGTTTAAACTCCGGGAGTCAAGGTTAACTCCATCATCAATTGGTTGTCATCATAAAAAATGAGGAGATTATTGAATCTCATATTTTGATGATGAAACCAATTGACAAGTGCTTATGATTTGATATGTGTTTTAAGTGACACAGGAAGCTTCGATCAGGATGAGATGATTAAAGCAGGAAGAATCATGTTGGGCTGGTGGAACATGTTAGAAGATTAAACGTCGAGCCGGAGGATCGGTTAACATATCGACAGAAGGCTTCCTGCAATGAGTTTGGGCATCGGGCCAAGAAGAGCAGATATTACGCTAAGGAAATCGGAGTTGCAAAGGTCAACTAGCCGATTGGGCAATAGGCTGTAAGAGAGAATAATGCGCCGAAGAATCGGACGAAGTGTCGATGGACCAATGACATACTGAACAACATGATTCATGCTTAGTAATACTTGTCTAGATCGAAGTGTATTTTACATGTGTAGGATTAACTACGATAGGAAGGCATAAAGCAAAATGAAGTCCCAGAGTCAAGAACGTGATTTCGTTGGGAGTTCGAGAGTTCGTCGGAAGTTCTGTCGGAACCAACTAAGAAGTCCTGGAGCTTGCCAAGGAAGCTTGTCGGAACTTGCCAAGAAGATCGTCGTGAAGTCCAAGAGCTTACCGGGAGTCCGTTGGAACATTGTCGAGAGATCGTCGGAAGTTCGCCAGAAGAAAACTAGACTTACGAACTTGTTTAGCTTAGTAAATGTCTTAGAATTCGGAGTTAACACATAATTGGGATTGGAATTGGGCCAACCCAATTAAAGACCAGTTGGGCCCATATAAGGACTGTGTTGGGCTCAATGAAAGGCCCAAACAATGACCCAATAAGTGGTACGGTCATGGTGCAGTCTCCGAGATTGTGTCATGCGGTGGTACCGCCAGTCTAGGCGGTGGTAACGCCCAGTGGCAGGGTGCCAGGCGGTGGTACCACCTAGTGGTAGGGTGCCAGGCGATGGTACTGTCCAGTGCAGTGTTAATGTCAGACTGACACTAGTGGTGGTACCGCCCAACACAGGCGATGGTACTGCCCGTACCCAGGAAACCCGAGATGAGATATTTTCAGGCTCTAAGCTTGAATCAACTTGAGGCCTATAAATACCCCTTTCATCCCTGGTTAACACCTACAAGCATAGAGAACTTAAAAGTGAGAAAACGCTCTAGAAATTACTTAAGAGATCCCTCCTCTAGCTTAGACTTAGAATTCTGTTTAGAGAGGAGTGTGTGAGGGGTGTCTCCTAAACCCGTGAAATGAAGAAGAGGGGTGTAAAAGGATAGTTGATTTTTGCATGTTGAAAGAAGATCGATAGTGGATGTCGGTGGCCTCGACGGAAGAGGAATCGGTAGAGTGAATGTAGGTCACGACGACCGAACCACTATAAAAATCTGGTTCGCTTTTCTTTTGTGTAATTTACCTTACTGCAAACCTCTTTACTTGCTTACTGCCTTTCATTATATGTACGAATGAGATTTCAAGTTATCTTCCGAGTTCGGTTTCTATCATACGAAGAATTTTTCAGAACCGATGTAATTTTACCACTGTACTAATTCACCCCCCTTCTTAGTGCCGATCTTTTCTAACACTTCTAGCACCATAATGTTGGTGAACCTCTACACCGTGACCAAGGAGTCAGCATGACTCGGTTCGATTGCCGATGTCCAAGATCGTCGCAATGATCAAATCTTTGTTGTGTCGGGTTGAGCTCGGGGTCAATTCCGGATGCACCTCTTTAATGGACACGCTCTGCTTCGTCGCCGTTAGGTTCCTGCACACTAGCCTAGGTTGGAAGGGGTTTCCCGACTTATGCCCCTTCGAAGATTAAGTCAGTATTGAGTGAAACTTTCGTAGAAAGCTCGCCCCCTTTGCCAGATGCTGGTTGAGGGCTTTTATCCTGATGCCCAAGGGTCGATTGTACATGATCTGCATGCTACGGCCAACCCTTTGGACAATTGCCGACTGGTATGTGCGGAATGACGTCGCGTGGCACCGTCCCAAGCTTTCCAAAGCGGCCCTTGTCAGCACGACACTAGCTCGTGCGGCTCTAGACAACACGGGTGGGGGGCGACCGTCGTCCCGAGTCCATGGTGGCACATCCGACATGACACCCCATCTTCGTCATAAGGTTCTATGCTTATACTGACGTGATTATCAACTGTGTCCACGTGGCGAGATCCACAATATACCCTATCATTCATCCCCATATATAATAGGTGAGTCCTTTTTAAATGATCTTCTTCAAACTGAATAGGCTAAACAGCTTATGATCCCTCTTATACTGCTTGCATGAACTATTTGGCCACACCTCCGTGAGGAGATGATGTCTCTCTGGAGAAGGGTAGTAGTCCTCAAGTTACAACATTTTGCAATTCATTTCGGTCTTTTATTTAAAATTATAATTAAAGTATTTTATTTTACATTAAATTGACATTATCTTAATGTTCCCTCGAATGTTAATACCTTTTTTATTTTCTTTGACAAAATAAAAAATATTTTGAACATAATATTTGATGGAAAATTATATATTCTTGTAATGATCTCCGAGTGCCCCATCATTTGAAATTTCATTAATGAGATTTGCCAATATCTTTGTATCTAGAAATATGAACTTAAATTCATAATCCTCGATTTCCTCAAGCTAGTTAATGTCTTTTGCTTATTCCTCAAAATTATGAGATTCCTAAGTAAATTTTCGATCACTCAAACTAATAATAACATATCCGTTGGGCTTTTATCATGTTTAATATTATATTCACTCTAATACCATTTATCAAAATAGATCTAATGTGATAACTAATCTGTTGATTTTGTTAAATCTAAATCGTCAATCGGTTATATAAATATTTAATTTATTATTAATATATTCTTTGTCTCCTTATAAGTGAGGAAAATAAGGACCGGAGTGTTTTCGTTGCATTCGCTCGCAGACGATGGCAAGTTCGCTAAAATGACAGCTCAACCTCTGCTCAGGTGACTGTCACGTGCCCCTTGGGTTCGTAAAAAGCTCCCGAAGCGTCTGGCATAGACATACGTGGCCGGATTCCCAATCTTTCGAGAAGCACAAAAGTCGGTACAAACCGCCGCACTGCACGCCGCTTACACAAATGGAGAAGAACGCGATGGCCCAACGGGTTTCTACTACGTGCCCGTGCCCAATGGCAGCGTCGACGCCCGTTAAGGTGGCGGCCTCCATACAGGGCGGTGGCCTCCCCGGTTCCTTCGTGATGATCCCGCTGCATCGGCCGCCGCGCTCCTGTCGTCGTCGTCGCCCCCCTCAGCCTCGTTCTCTCCGATCCTCCTCTGCACCATCATTGTTGCCTGTACAAGAATGACAGGGCACAGTGACATGATCGATAACTCGAGTGTTCGACTTACAGATTGCAAGAATCTTCTCTCAAGTAGTGATTCCTCCTGTTTCATGCTAATGCACTTATAATTAGATCAGGAAATGCCACATTAATGTCCTAGGAGAGACTCTCTTCTTTCTGCTTGCAGGTTTCTTGTAATGCTTGTATGATCATGTTTGAGAAGATTGGTTCTAATGGGCCGAATGTGAAAATGATCTCTGCAGGCGCATGCACCAAATCGTCAGCGTTCACAGACACGACTAGCAGCTCTCCTGGGAGTCTTCAGATGAAAATCTATGTCATGGTAACAATTACGTGCAGTTTGGAGTTCTCCTAAGAGTTTGTTACCTACTTACCTTTAGTCGAGTTCTGTTTCGCTTTTATAACAGCAGAGTATACGCATCAGATTTATTTAGAAGCATATGCATCTCAAGTCTATCTAACCAAGTTCTTATTCTTTTGAGAGTATGCCGAAGTAGATTGGAGGAGCTGCCTCATTTATCAAAGCAGATCTTAGTAAATTTAGGATATGTACCAATGTTTGAAAAGGATGTGCCCTAGAAAACCAGAGAGAAAAGAAAAAAAATGGTCTCAATTCCTGAAGCTATTGAAGGTCACAAAAGAAAAGAAGATGAAAACTTTGGTACTTAGATGTCTGAACTTGTGCTAACCATCACTAGGAAGCAACTTCTAGCCTTAGGTGGCACAATAAAAACTAGAGGTGAAATATTGTTTGATTTTTTTTGGGGTAATATACAACTAATGTTTCTGCTTTTCATGTGCAAGCTAAATGTGCTGATGTTATGTGAGGTAAGTTTTCTGACCTTTCTTGAGATCGTCCATTTTATTGCATCATTTAAATCATTCTCCAGTTGTTCGAGGCCATCGATATTCAGCGTGGCAAAATCTGTTTCGAGAAACCTTTACAAGGAACAAAAAGGTATTAGCGATAACATACACCAGATTTCTTATCACATAGACACATCAAAAGTTACATTATAACCTTTCAGAAATCTCCAGTAGTCTGGAATTGCCTTCTGAACAAGCAAATCCCTTTTCGTGATTCTGTGGCATCATTAGTAGATAATAAGAAAATGTAATTTCTAATATATTAGTAAAAAATTAGCATGTTACCTGGAAAAAAAAAAAGCATACAGTTTTAGATTCAAATTCATCTTTAAAAGATGTAAAGATGCAAAAGGAATGTCTGACATTTGCCCTTGAGGTGAATGACCTAGAGATCACATTGTTGCTGAGAAGAATCCTTCGAGTTTAGATAGCCAGTTCATTCTATTAAAAAATTCACAATCAAAAGGCACCAGATTCTCTTTTAGAGTGCCTACAGACATCGGGCTATTCTTTAATTCATTTGAGAGCATCCATTTCGGGAATACATCTCACATTTAACCAAGGTTGTGATTCTCATTCTTTAGTTTCTTCCAACTCTCAGTTAGAGCAATTAATATATTTCAAATGACGAGGGAAATTAAGTATCCAATGACAAGAATCCATAATCAAATGCTATGTTGAAAGCAAGGATAGAGTCAATTGGCAACTTAAGTGTAAAGACATCTATGAAGTACTGGTGGTTCTGATCAATACTTTGTTGTCACAATATGATCTAGGAAATAGTATCGAGTTCAAGAGTACCATTATCAAAGATGATATACCAGTTAGGATAGCTTGAGATCCTCAATGATACCTTGTATAACCAAACCTTTCTTGGACTTTCTTTAATGGTAGCAATATAACTAACAAAATAGCTGACTAAAAGCCTTCCTAGAATTAAGATTTGCTTTAAACAAGCATCATAAATTGACCGAACAATTCATTCATCTATGTTTCCCATCACATAAAATTATGGGTACCTATGCTCAGTGAATTGAAAGAGAAGGGAAAGGACTCTAATAACGTACATCTAATGCAACAAGGAAACACAAGCTGGAATTTAGTTCTTCGTTTCGAAAACTGAGCACAATTGTGTTCAGAGGATGAATACAGAGACAAAATTTTAACTGTGCTCGTGAACTTCAGAAGGCTAAGTCGAAGGATGAAAGGACTTAGCACTAAGAATGATAATGAAAACAATAAAATAATAATAAAATTACCTGCTCTTTTTCATTGTGCTTATCAAAATATTTTTCTGCTTTCATAAATTTCTGGGAACGATCCACTGTCTTCTCCAGGCTGGATTGAAGTAAATGATACATCAGCAATTCAACATATGGAAACTACAAGCAACAATTTATCATGGAATAGATAGCTCCATGTGCCTTAAAAAATAGTATGGTTTGCATGATAAGCTGCTATTGAACAAAATAATTTCTGCTTGATCAAAATCTGGTCATCATCTAGTAAGTAAAGATGGTTTCTGATGAATATCAGTTTATGACACATTTATTCAATCACAAAGAGAGAAAATCTTAGCCTTCTTTTCTATTGACAAACTTATCCTTTTATTGTTATCTCTCTACTTACTTTGCTTATAATGTTTTTTTTTTTCATATATATGTTCATAACATCTCCATGTAAATCTTCATATACTTTTGGGTAGGGAGATTACTTTTGATATAGCATGAATTTTATATGTATGTCCTATGAATTTAAATAATTTCACAAATATGAGCTCAATGATAATTCCATACATTTAAGTCATATTTCAACTGCTAGAAGGTGCAAGTACAACTTGCAGATCAGGTATAATATATTTGGATAATAGCGAACAAACAATTATTGATACAATCAGTTTGGGTCTTTACTAAGAGGTTTAATCAGACAAGTATGCTGATATTCTTCTTAGGTTATAGGTTGTCCTAGATCAGTTAATAGTTTCTATTGCTGGTAGATCAGTTAGTAGGTTACCCAAGACCAAAAAACACTTTGATAAATCTTGTATTTCCTTTACCTTTATGAGTTACATTTCTCATGTAGTGTTAGTAACAAATAACATTGATTCTAGAACGGTTTGGTTAATAAGTGATACGTTATCATTTGTCTTGAATCTTAGGGAGTGATATTGTCCCCTCTGGTGGGCCTCTAAGTGTAGAGGTATTTGTTGATTCATATAAGGTCTTATTTTTCCTACTATTCAACCATCATTAGTATTCATCATTATGGACAGATAGAATTGGGCCTCAGTGAGTGTCTATATAGATTTTTTTTTTTAATACAAAGAGTAAATGGTGAGTCCAGGTGAGTAGGATCTTGTGAGCCACAATGAACCCAGGACCTTATGGTAGACTCAAAATCTTTGTCAACTAACTTAATTGATACTGTAAGGGGCTGAGAGAGGACAACCATTTTGTCAAGATAAAAGCAAGTCTCATCTTCTTTTTGCTCTTCAAGAAAGCAAATTCTGCAAACGTTGATCACTCTTGAGAATGATCAATTAACCTTTCCTCTAGATGTGAGCTTGCAATAAATTTTTTGCTTTGGGTCCTGCATGATTATCCACTGGGGTGCCCTCAGAGGAGGTAACTTTTGCTCTTATAAGCTTTGGTTACTGATGTGGGACTAAACATATTTATAAATAAGGATAGTTAATTTTTAGCTACATAGTCATGACCAACAAAATGATTTGTCCTCAAGATAGGCCCTCACATACTTTAGGTACAAACAATTACATGTTTATTATCTATCAATTTTCTTATTTCTCTCTCCTAATATATATATTTTTATTTTTTATTATCATTTAACACTCGAGGTTTCAAAACCTCTAAAGACAGCAAAAGATTCATCAAAAGATTCATATAGTTGACTCCAAATAATTTGGACCTGCTTTGTCATTGTTATTGTTGAATGTACCATAACCATCTTATCTCTTAAACAATCAAACAAACATTAAATCATATCTAATATGTTATGCGAAATATGCTTGTGCCTATCATTCACCTAACTGTATCACATTTGTCATGGATGGTGCATGCTAACTATATCTTGTGTAACTAGATCTTGCATAACTTTCATAACATATCATCATTTATATACATAATGAGACAAAACTAGTCCAAAGAAAGAAGGGTTGTTGTCTTGATCTGATCAAGTCGTCTCATTATACACTGTTAAGTTTTATATTCTTTTTCAACCCTAGGTGAATAAAACCAAGGATTACTGTACCTTTCGTTATAGTATAAAACAGGTGATACATACCAGTCCAGGTTTATATTGACACATGGACTGCCCTCGTTTCAAACAGTCCAATCCAATTTAGTATAAAAAAATAAAACAACAATTAGCGCGACACACAAACATGATCCCTATTCTTGTGGGTTGTGTGGAATTGACATTACTGTTGTCGTTACTATTATTCGTTGTTGTCTATCTCCCTAGTACACTCAGTTCTAGTGCCTCTCGTTTTCTTTCTCCCTCTTTGTTCTCCTCTTCCATCGCTTTCTTTTATTCCTTCTTCCCCCTCTTCCTCTATTTGTATCCTCTTCTCTCGTCTTCTTTCTCCTCGACTAATAAGTTTTGCTTTGACTAGAGATTGATATGGGTTCGATGACAGTCCTTAAATAAAATTATCTCATTTTGTCAAATTTAATTTGACAAATGCAATATATTTTGAACCTAATTTAATTTTCATTGATAAAAAGTATATATATATATAACAATAACAAAATCTAAAGCTCCAACTATTTGGTGTTGACTATGTGAGTTTTTTATCATCATTGAGATTTGTAAAAAATCATATATTTAGTTAAATTCAAAGTACCTAAATCTTTATTTATAGTTTTATTATGATCTTTTTAGTATTCCTTTTTCTCATCATATTACTAACATTAATCATTTCACCTCTTCTTACTACAGCAATCATAAACTTTTTTCAATATTTTTTTATTTTATATATACATATCATTGTGAGTCATAAATATGTATTTACATTAAAGAAATTATTAGAGAAAATTTGTTTCTTATTTAGATATTTTAGAACTATGAAATTCCATTTAAAAATAGGTTTAGCATTATTTAAACATGACTTTTAATGGCTAAATGACTCTTCTGACACTATTTATAATCATATAGTGCAATAAGTATACAACTTTAAACCCAACTTCAAATAGCTATTAAAAGTATAGTTAACCATGCATGAAAAACAATAATAAATAATTTATACTTGGATCTAAACACCGGTCAAACTAGGTGCAAGTTAAACAAAGCCCCCAAGCTGAAGATCAAGACTCTGCTGCAAAAGTCATATCCTTTATGATTCTCTATTTCTTGTCATGTTGAGGAATGACTATATGTCATAGATTTCCCTAAATTGGGATAAGTTACCATCCATGAAGCCAAATATTAACAGATATATTTTATCTTTCAAGTTGAAATTAAACTAATTTTTGGAGATACTTGTTCCATTTGACATTCTTAATCGTTTTATAACTAGAATAATTTGGAAATCATTTTTATTCTTATAAATTGATACTAAATGATAGAATGAAACAAAGAAAAAGAAGATTATTCTTTGTTATATGGTGCTCCTTATTTATACACATTTAGGAGGGAGGATTTATCTCAATAAAGCAGCGAGATTTCCTCATGTAGTTGAGAAAATCTTAACTGATATTATGCCTTTGCAAGATGATGCTCCTTATTTATACACATTTAGGAGGGAGGATTTCCCTCAACAAAGCAGCGAGATTTCCTCATGTAGTTAAAGAAATCTTAACTGCTATCATGCCCCTGTAAGATGTGCTCCTATCAAGGATGTCGATCTTGGATTGATGTGATGAAAATAGTTTGTAGGTGAGAGGCTTCGTGAGTGAGTCTTGCTTTAATTGTAGACCGTGCAACTATTTTTTACTTCTTAGAACTTTTAACTGATTGGATTAGCCCTAAGGAAGATAATATACCTCGATGTAGATATTCTATTATCAAAGTTCCTTGCCCAATCAGCATCAACAAAGCAGCGAGATTTCCTCATGTAGTTAAAGAAATCTTAACTGCTATCATGCCCCTGTAAGATGGTGCTCCTATCAAGGATGTCGATCTTGGATTGATGTGATGAAAATAGTTTGTAGGTGAGAGGCTTCGTGAGTGAGTCTTGCTTTAATTGTAGACCGTGCAACTATTTTTTACTTCTTAGAACTTTTAACTGATTGGATTAGCCCTAAGGAAGATAATATACCTCGATGTAGATATTTTAGAACTATGAAATTCCATTTAAAAATAGGTTTAGCATTATTTAAACATGACTTTTAATGGCTAAATGACTCTTCTGACACTATTTATAATCATATAGTGCAATAAGTATACAACTTTAAACCCAACTTCAAATAGCTATTAAAAGTATAGTTAACCATGCATGAAAAACAATAATAAATAATTTATACTTGGATCTAAACACCGGTCAAACTAGGTGCAAGTTAAACAAAGCCCCCAAGCTGAAGATCAAGACTCTGCTGCAAAAGTCATATCCTTTATGATTCTCTATTTCTTGTCATGTTGAGGAATGACTATATGTCATAGATTTCCCTAAATTGGGATAAGTTACCATCCATGAAGCCAAATATTAACAGATATATTTTATCTTTCAAGTTTGAAATTAAACTAATTTTTGGAGATACTTGTTCCATTTGACATTCTTAATCGTTTTATAACTAGAATAATTTTGGAAATCATTTTTATTCTTATAAATTGATACTAAATGATAGAATGAAACAAAGAAAAAGAAGATTATTCTTTGTTATATGGTGCTCCTTATTTATACACATTTAGGAGGGAGGATTTATCTCAATAAAGCAGCGAGATTTCCTCATGTAGTTGAGAAAATCTTAACTGATAGTATGCCTTTGCAAGATGATGCGCCTTATTTATACACATTTAGGAGGGAGGATTTCCCTCAACAAAGCACGCTATCATGCCCCTGTAAGATGGTGCTCCTATCAAGGATGTCGATCTTGGATTGATGTGATGAAAATAGTTTGTAGGTGAGAGGCTTCGTGAGTGAGTCTTGCTTTAATTGTAGACCGTGCAACTATTTTTTACTTCTTAGAACTTTTAACTGATTGGATTAGCCCTAAGGAAGATAATATACCTCGATGTAGATATTCTATTATCAAAGTTCCTTGCCCAATCAGCATCAACAAAGGCATAAAGATAAAGGGCGGAGTGTTTGTGGAAAAAGAGGCCATGATTGAGGGTTCCGTGAAAATATCGCAAGATTTATTTAACTACAGATCGATGTATAGTAGATGGCCAATGCATGAATTGTGATAATTTATTGACCGCAAATGAGATATCCGGGTGGGTGAGAGATAAGTACTATAAGGAGCCAAGTACTTGGCAATATTGAGTTGGGTCCGTAGCAGGACTTCCATCACATAGTTTGAGTGATTCTTCAATAGACAGAGGAGTTAGAACTGCTTTTGCATCCTGCATGTTCATCTTTGATAACAGATCTTGAATATATTTTCGTTGTGATAGGAAGAGTTTTGAAGATGTGTATATTGCTTCCACTCCCAAAAAGTAGCTCAAGGTTCCTAGATTTTTAAGGGAGAATCGATCTGCTAAGTGTTTGAGGAATGCCTTGATTTTTATGGGATTGTTGCTCGTGACAATAATATCATCCACATATATCAAAAGATATATTGTATTACCACCTTGGTGACGGAGAAACAACAAAGTATCAGACTTGAAGTTGATGAAGCCGAGTGATGTTAAAAATGAGCCAAGTTCGGTGTACCAAGAGGTTAATGAAGTCCATAAATAGCTTTTTGTAGTTTACAAACATGCCTTGGATACTGAGGGTGGATGAAGCCATGAGGTTGCTACATAAAGACATCTTCAATTAGGGTCCCCTGTAAAAAGGCATTATTAACATCGAGTTGTCATAAATGCCAGTCTTTTGAGATGGCCAAACTCAAAATAAGTTGAATTGTTGTGGGTTTAACAATGAGACTAAATGTCTCTATGAAGTTAACACTAGGACGTTGATGAAACCCTTTGGCTATTAAACGCGCTTTATATCTGACAACTGATCCATTTGGGTTCCGCTTAATTCGAAAGACCCATTTACACCCAATGATATTTTGTATGGGATGAGAGGGTACAAGGGTCCATATAGAATTATGAAGGACGGCATCATATTCTTTACACATGGCTTTATGTCAATATGGAGATTTTTGGGCTTGAGTAATTATGGTAGGTTCATTGGTCTCTGATGAGGATTTTGTGATAGCATGTAGGTTAAGGACTTGTCGTGGTTTAAACATACCACTTTTGTGGAGCATGTTGTCATTGGATATTCAGGGGCTATAGGTTGTGTTGTAAGTATGGGCTATGGAGAGACACTGACACGGGTTGGGGTAAGCTGAGTTACTTCAGTGTCACTAGTCCCAGAAGAGGATAAAGGTAGTGGTTGTGTTTCCGGGTGCATTACTTCAGTAGTAGGGGAACCTTGTGAAGAAGGGAGAGGAGTAATAGAAGGGGTGAGGAGATGCTGAACCGGGAGAAGAGGGTGTGGATCTTAAGGAGAAGGATTGAATGGTGTTATGGGAGACTCGTTTGATGGGATCGACAGTGTACTCCAGTGATGTATATTTGTTAGAGTAGGTCGTACAATAGGAGACTCATGGTTTTAAAACGAAAAGGTAGACTCCACAAAAATAACATGATGTGATATAAAGACTTTTTGAGTTTAAGGTTCGTAACATCGAAAGATGTATATTATGTTCAAGAGAGTACCTAATCAAAATGCAAGGCTTAGATCTTGATGTTATCTTATGCTAGATATAGGGACGTAGTCATGGATAGCATAAACAACAAAATACTTTGAGTTTTTGAAGGTTTGAGGATTTGTGAAATAGTTTTTCAAATGGTAACTAGTACTGAAGGACTGGAGTGAGCATACGATTGATAAGGTAGATAGTAGTTTGAAAGGCTATAAACCAAAAGGTTGTTGTACACCATAAGCTAAGAGATAGGATGCGAGGGCTTGATATTCACCGTCGCCATCGGAGTAAACTGTTTTGATTGTAGACTGAAAGAAGTTCTCGATCAACCTTCTAAAGTTGGAAAATATTGTTGAAACTTTAGATTTATGGTGGAGAGGGTATATCCACGTGTACTTGGTAAAGTAGTATACGAAAATGTCATAAAATCTAAACTTGTCAAACGAAATGATTGGGGTAGGGCCCCAAACATCAGTATAAATAATTTCAAAAGGTTTAAAGCAGGATATGAAGGAGATTTCAAAAGAGAGTCTATGACTTTTATTGCTTAAACAAGCATCACAATAAGTTATAATGCTATTGGTTTTAAGAGTAGGAAGAGAATAACGAGAAAGTAATTTTTGCTAGATAGAGGATGAGGGATGACCAAGATGATGATACAACACATTAATTGGAGCTGCGACGGAAGAGTAGGTAATGGGCTAGGTGATTTGTGGAACTGATGTCCACTTGTAAATGTTCTTACTCTGGCCTTGGATCAAGGATGCCCCCGTGCTCAAATCCTTGATAAGAAAGGAGTTAAGAAAGAATTCAATCGAGGTATTATTTTGTTTGTAGAATTAAGAAATGGAAATGAGATTTTGTTTGATGTGAGGTGCACACAAAATATCATCGAGTGTAAAAGTTGTGTTATGTGAATTAAACGTAATGGAGCCAGTATGAGTAATGATAATTCCTTTACCGTCACCGATGATGATGTCTTCATTTTCATCATAGTTGTTGTGGATGGATAGGTTTTGTAGATCAGAGGTAATGTGATAAGATGCGCTAGAGTTCAGAATCCAATTGTGTTGACTAGTATTCAGAGTAGTAGTGAGATTTGCTTGAGGCTAATATGATGGAGGAAGTCTGGGTCGAGATCGACAGACTTTTGCAGAGTGTTCGACTTTGTCACACAGTTGGCAAATAACTTTTTGTTGATTTGTGTGGTCAGGATGCTAGGGCTGAGGATAATTGAAGGAACTACCTTGATAGTTGTGACTAAAATGTTGATGTTGTGGAGGAGGTGGGGTTTGTTTGAAGCTCACAAGTTCAAGAGGTATTTTGGCCAAACCTTTGTTGACGGTTTTGGTATACTAGTTGCCCTTCCTCTTGGATTTTTGACTGACTTGAGCTATGATGGATGGTCCTAGTAATTTGTCCTCGCGCTTAAGATATATTTTATAGTCAGTCAACTTGTCATAGAGTTCTTCAAATGATATTGATGAGTCGCATGCTCGTATTGCTGCTGTCAATTCTTCATACTCGCTTCTAAGGCCATTAAGGGTGTAGACAATGACTTCTTCATCACTGAGGGAATGACCTATCAGGGCCAGGTTATCAATGATAACTTTTATATTTTGTAGATAATCGGTAATAGTACTTTCCTCTTGTTTTGTTGTCATGAGATTGGATATGAGACTATGTATGTGAGTACACAATCGATTTGCCAAGGTAGTTTGCAACTTGGACTAGGCTTTGGCAGCAGTGTCACATGAAGAAATGAGGGGGGCAAGTGATCCAGCAATGGAGGCTTGAATTGCTTGGAGGATGAGACGATCTTGGCGTAACCATAATTTGTGGTTCGGATTTGGTACTAGATTAGGTGCTCCTGCAATGTTGACCATCGCTGGTGGACAACGGAGAGTGCCATCAACATAGCCTAGTAAATCATAGCCAGATAGAAGATTAGAAAATTATGCACGCCATGATGCATAGTTGCCACCTTTGGATAATTTGAAGGGGATAAGAGTTACAACATTGATGGAGATAAGGCCTGTATGTTGAGAAGTACTATGGTTCTTATTAGGATAGTAACTGGAGCATCAGAGGTAGACGATGAAGACATGTGGAGGAGATGTACCAATTTGAGGGAGCAAGGTGAGAGTCTTCAAATATAGACCGGGTGCGTTCTGTTGTAGTATATGTCTAGGGAACGATCGCAGAGGAGGAGGGGCAATCGCTTGTTGTAGAGCAGGCAACGACGACGTAATTGGTGCAGATCGCAATGTTCGGCCGAGTTCAAAGGCAAGATGCGGCTAGGAATGATGTGGCAGTTGGTCTGGCTAGGAAAGATGGGAAGACAACGGAGGAAGTAGTTGCCAAGGCAGTACTCCGAGAATCTGATGCAGGATACGGTGTGGTCGGCGCCCTTGTTGGTGATGACGAAAGCAAAGAGGGTGAAGCAGATGAGGAGGGGCGAGAGGTCGGGGAATTAGCCCCCGTTGTTCTGCGTTCTAGTTTTCCCAACTCCTATGGCCGGAGGTGGGATATTGGGAGGTGGTAGATCCTCTTGGGGATACGGCCATCTGACGGCTGCCCGTTAGATCGGTGGGCGGTGGTGGCAAATCCTCCTGCGATCCTTTGGTGAGAACTGATGTCGGAGGAGGGAAGAGGGGGAGGAAGCAGTGGTCATCGCTGATCGAGATGGGAAGGGAAGGATCTGTGAGATGCTTGAGCGACTCACTGACCGCTTCTCTCGTTGTACTTTGCAGTCTGGAGGAGGCTGTTAAGTCCTGGGTTCGGAAGGAAGACGACCCGAACGACGCCCACGAAGTTCGGCGTCGTGAGCAGTGAGATTGCCTTGCTGCGATAGCTGCAGCAACGATGAAAAGTAGCATAGGAAGGTTTGCCCGCTGTTGAGCCAGAGAATGTGCTTGGTGTGGGCGACGTTGGCAGACACGTCGATGAAGGCGTTGACGGAGGAGATGGAGAAGGGACGAGTTGCCACCCTAGCGTGGCGTAGGTGATGAATAGATTGCCGCAGTAGCAACGATGGTTGCAAGATCAGAGTTGCTGTTGCCAAGGAGAAGGTGGCTGCTGGCTCTGATACCATGATAGAATGAAACGAAGAAGAAGATTATTCTTTATTATATGATGCTCCTTATTTATACACATTTAGGAGAGAGAAATTTTCCTCAACGGAGTAATAAGATTTCCTCATAAAATCTTAATTGCTATCACTAAGACTTTCTCTACTCATTAAGTAGTCTTTTAATATTATTCTAAGTCCTAAAATTTTATTAAATAAATAATCACTAAACTATTCCTCGATAAATACTCAAAAGGGGACGCTAGATAATTATTAATGTTTTAGCTTCTTGATGAAAACCCAGACCAATTAGACTAAAGTGGGCCAAATTTGCACCTCAGCGATACTTACTCTACACTTTGCTAAAAGACAAAAACTGAGAATGACAGAATTTATTGCATCATTTGATAGAATGATAAAAAACATGAGATATTGATGATGCTATAGTGTCACTACTACACAGTGTTCTTGATTCAAGAGGGAAAGAAGACACTGAAAATCTATTTGCCAGGACTAATCTTAATTTATTAATTTTAAGAAGTGAGAAAAGTTCAAGTGCATCAAAAGCTTATGTATACTTGTAGTTATTAGCTGCTACCGGAATCCCAAGTCAATCTACTTAGTCTTGACTTTATAGTGTACAAAATAGAATCTATAATTCTCAATTTAGTTGTTGCTATTTACTTGTTAGCCCGTGGCAAGTTGAATTCTCTATTGTAGTAATTTGTTATTAAGAAAAAGCTAAGGCGGCAGTTTAAGGTTTGGTTAGTCTAAAACGTGATGACATAATATTAAAAAAGTTATCTATATAGCTATTTTCACTAATTTAAAGCCTTGGCACACAAAGAACACTTTATATAAACTACTAATAATCCTTCAAGGGAAACTAGATAAAGAAGCGCTCCTCTTGATTTAGGGGACTCCTTTAGCCATCTAAAATCTGGGCAAAGTTCTCTTCATTTGTCAACATCTCCAGATTATTATAGCACCAACGAACCTAAAATGATGGTGTTGGATCGTTATCGAAGACCTTTAGATTGTGTTCGTCTCAAATTCTCAAGTAGCACCATCAGGAAGTTCAACTTGTATCTACTAATCTACTTCAGAACATAGTGGAAGCACAAAATTCATCACATGCTCGCTCTTCTAGTTGACCACTTGAAAGTTAGACTTCATATTTGGAGGTAGCACATTCAGTGTCTCTCATAGTAAATTTATTTCAAAGAGAATAATATGTCAAGAAACTTTAATACTTGACTATCTTGTCCAAATTGCCGCAATGAAATCAAATTATATTTGTTCTAATTGCTTCCATGACAAGTTGTCTCAAATCTCCACCTAGTGCTTAGGACACAACAAACAATTATATTATCGATTCACTCCGATACCATTTGTCATGACTATTGATACTAACTCACATCATTTTGTTGAGGCTTGACTTATAACAAATATTTAATTATAAAACAATTTTATTATCAAATAAACAATACTTTTTGCCAAAGATTCTATTATTATCAAATATGCTAAAAGGCATGTTAAGGCCTACCCTTTGCTAAAAGAAAAACTGAGATATGACAGAATTTATTGCATCATTTGATAGAATGATAAAAAACATGAGATATGATGATGCTATAGTGTCACTACTAACAAGTGTTTCTTGATTCAAGAGGGAAAGAAGACACTGAAAATCTATTTGCCAGACTAATCTTAATTTATTAATTTTAAGAAGTGAGAAAAGTTCAAGTGCATCAAAAGCTTATGTATACTTGTAGTTATTAGCTGCTACCGGAATCCCAAGTCAATTCTACTTAGTCTTGACTTTATAGTGTACAAAATAGAATCTATAATTCTCAATTTAGTTGTTGCTATTTACTTGTTAGCCCGTGGCAAGTTGAATTCTCTATTGTAGTAATTTGTTATTAAGAAAAAGCTAAGGCGGCAGTTTAAGGTTTGGTTAGTCTAAAACGTGATGACATAATATTAAAAAGTTATCTATATAGCTATTTTCACTAATTTAAAGCCTTGGCACACAAAGAACACTTTATATAAACTACTAATAATCCTTCAAGGGAAACTAGATAAAGAAGCGCTCCTCTTGATTTAGGGGACTCCTTTAGCCATCTAAAATCTGGGCAAAGTTCTCTTCATTTGTCAACATCTCCAGATTATTATAGCACCAACGAACCTAAAATGATGGTGTTGGATCGTTATCGAAGACCTTTAGATTGTGTTCGTCTCAAATTCTCAAGTAGCACCATCAGGAAGTTCAACTTGTATCTACTAATCTACTTCAGAACATAGTGGAAGCACAAAATTCATCACATGCTCGCTCTTCTAGTTGACCACTTGAAAGTTAGACTTCATATTTGGAGGTAGCACATTCAGTGTCTCTCATAGTAAATTTATTTCAAAAGAATAAATATTGTCAAGAAACTTTAATACTTGACTATCTTGTCCAAAATTGCCGCAATGAAATCAAATTATATTTGTTCTAATTGCTTCCATGACAAGTTTCTCAAATCTCCACCTAGTGCTTTATTGACACATACCAACAATTATAATTATCATGATTCAACTCCGATACCATTTGTCATGACTAATTGATAACTAACTCATCAATTTGTTGAGCTTGAACCATTATAACAAATATTTAATATAAACAATTTATTTATCAAATCATTATAAATTAATCCAATTATGAGTCAATGTAAGTTTACCATTTCTCCAATGTGGGATTAAATTTATGATTTTATAATTTCTTTATTTAAGGATTTGATATTGTCGGGGATTAATATGGTTCAGAATTAAATTTTAACATGTTGCACGTAAGTTCAATTGTAACATAAGTCCAGTACAATAGTAATTCTATGCCATGATAAACCTCTGTCCTTATCTGAAATAACTCTAAGGGTAAGATTAGAAATAACTCAATAAATCAGGTTAAGGTTTCACCATTTAATCCAAAAAAGAGTAAACACAAGTTAATAATAATAAGTCAATCAATCTTTTATAAGTTAACTTAAAATCTTAATGTTCACTAGAAGAGTTTTAAAACCTTGAGATTTGGTTATTAGTACAACAATATTTTCGGCCTAAGATTATAAAATGAAAGGTCAGTGAATCCATCAAGCCTATGATATTATCTATAATGAGTAGTCTTTTTTTACTTAAACCCTTCATACTAGACTAACTTCAATATAATTTGTCACGATCCAATTCTAATTTGATTGTATAACTAAATCACTAACTTTATATGGTTTAACCATTTAACACAAAAAAGAATATACTTAAGTTAATAATAATAAATCAATCAATATTTTATAAGTTAACTTAAGTCCTAATGATAAACTGAACATGGGAAAATATACTAATAGTATTAGTTACCATAAGTAAACATAAGCTTTCACTAGAAGAGTTTTAGAACCTCGAGATTTGGTTATTAGTAAAACAATACTTTTTGCCAAAGATTCTATTATTATCAAATTAATATATATACCATTGAGAATATATTAGAAAATTAAAGATCAGTTAACCCATTAAGCCGTGATATTAATTATCAAGAATAGTCTTTCTTTACTTGGACCCTTAATACAAGACTAACTTCAATAGAATTTGTCATGATCCAAGTCTAACTTAATTGTGTAACTAAATCACCAACTTCTTACCGTTTAACCATTTAACACAAAAAAGAGTTAACCTAATTTAATAATAATAAGTCAATCAATCTTTTATAAGTTAACTTACGTCCTATTAATAACAGAACATGGGATAATATACTAATAGTGCTAATTACCACAAGTGAGCATAAGCTGTCACTATAAGAGTTTTAGAACCTCGAGATTTGGTTATTAGTACAACAATACTTTTTGCCTAATATTCTATTGTTGCCACATTAATATATATACCACTGAATATATCATAAAATTAAAGGTCAGTTAACCCATCAAGCCCGTGATATTATCTATTATGAGCAGTCTTTTTTTACTTGGACCCTTAATACTAGACTAACTTCATTATAATTTGTCACGATCCAATTCTAACTTGATTGGATAACTAAATCACCAACTTGTTAAGGTTTAACCATTCAACCGAAAAAAAAGTAAAACTAAGTCAATAATAATAAGTCAAGTCAATCAACCTTTTATAAGTTAACTTAAGTCCTAATGATAAACTGAACATCGGATAATATACTAATAGTGTTAGTTACCACAAGTAAGTATAAGCTTTCACTAGAAGAGTTTTAGAACCTCGAGATTGTTGAATCTCTAGGGTGTTAAGTTTTGTAAAAGTGAGAAAGAGTCCTCCCCTCCCTCTCTTAGCTTTGTAAACATCCAAGAAAGAGGAGTGAGGCTTGTAAGGGTTATCTCCTAAACCCGACAAAAGGAGAAAGAGCTATAAAAGGTGGTTGGTCTTCGCCTATTGAAGGAAGGCCTTTAGTGGACGCTGGTGACCTCAACGGAGGAGGAATTCGAAAGTGGATGTAGGTCACATCAACCGAACCACTCTAAATTCTGGTTTGCTTTTCTTTTTGTGCAATTTATATTACTGCAAACCTCTTTAAGCTTCCATTTACATTTTTACGAAAGCTCTTAAGTTCAACATTATTCCAAAACGGTTTGAATCGAAACGAATATTTTACAAAATCGACGATTTTTCGCTGCACTAGTTTACCTCCCCCCCCTCTTAGTGCCGCTCTTCATCCTAACAGTTGGTATCAAAGCAAGGTTCACTCTCATTTGGTTTAAAACCCAAGAGAGATGGCATTTGTCGACAATCAAGAGGGTCATTCAATTACACGTCTGCCCATGTTCAATACGACGGATTACACATATTGGAAGACTAGAATGAGGATCTTCTTAATTTCAATAGATTTCGAATTATAAAATATTATAGAAAATAGGTTTCAAAAGTCTTCTCTTCCAATGAACGATTAGAATGAGTTGGAGAAGAAGACTTTTGCTTTAAACACTTGTTTTGTGCTTTAGATAAAAACGAGTTCAATCGTGTGTCTATTTGTAAACAACTTTTGATATTTGGCACACACTCGAAGTGACTCATGAAGGCACTAGTAGAGTGAAGGAGTCAAAAATTAATCTTTTAGTGTACACTTATGAATTGTTTCAGATGAAACAGAGTGAGACTGTTGGAGACATGTACACCCGATTTATGGATGTCGTCAATAGTCTAAAAGGACTTGGTAAATGTTTCTCGGATTTTTAACTTGTTAATAAAATTTAAAGATGAGATGACTTGTAATGCTCATGAAGAGCTTGAGAACAACCTTCCAAAGAACATGAAGGATATGATACTAAGAATTCAAAAAAACCACTTAAAAGAAAATTCAAGTGATGAGGACTTTGATGATGACTTGACACCATTGACAAGAAAGTTCAAAAAATTCATAAAAAGGAATAAATTTAAAAATGACACTAAAAATAAATTTGAACCCAAGAAAGATCAAGTAATATGCTACAAATGTAAGAAGTTGGGACATTACAAGAGCGAATGTCCCCTAGCAAAGAAGAAGCAACAAAAGAAGAAGAAGACTTTTGCTTTAAACACTTGTTTTGTGCTTTAGATAAAAACGAGTTCAATCGTGTGTCTATTTGTAAAACAACTTTTGATATTTGGCACACACTCGAAGTGACTCATGAAGGCACTAGTAGAGTGAAGGAGTCAAAAATTAATCTTTTAGTGTACACTTATGAATTGTTTCAGATGAAACAGAGTGAGACTGTTGGAGACATGTACACCCGATTTATGGATGTCGTCAATAGTCTAAAAGGACTTGGTAAATGTTTCTCGGATTTTTAACTTGTTAATAAAATTTAAAGATGAGATGACTTGTAATGCTCATGAAGAGCTTGAGAACAACCTTCCAAAGAACATGAAGGATATGATACTAAGAATTCAAAAAAACCACTTAAAAGAAAATTCAAGTGATGAGGACTTTGATGATGACTTGACACCATTGACAAGAAAGTTCAAAAAATTCATAAAAAGGAATAAATTTAAAAATGACACTAAAAATAAATTTGAACCCAAGAAAGATCAAGTAATATGCTACAAATGTAAGAAGTTGGGACATTACAAGAGCGAATGTCCCCTAGCAAAGAAGAAGCAACAAAAGAAGAAGAAGACTTTTGCTTTAAACACTTGTTTTGTGCTTTAGATAAAAACGAGTTCAATCGTGTGTCTATTTGTAAAACAACTTTTGATATTTGGCACACACTCGAAGTGACTCATGAAGGCACTAGTAGAGTGAAGGAGTCAAAAATTAATCTTTTAGTGTACACTTATGAATTGTTTCAGATGAAACAGAGTGAGACTGTTGGAGACATGTACACCCGATTTATGGATGTCGTCAATAGTCTAAAAGGACTTGGTAAATGTTTCTCGGATTTTTAACTTGTTAATAAAATTTAAAGATGAGATGACTTGTAATGCTCATGAAGAGCTTGAGAACAACCTTCCAAAGAACATGAAGGATATGATACTAAGAATTCAAAAAAACCACTTAAAAGAAAATTCAAGTGATGAGGACTTTGATGATGACTTGACACCATTGACAAGAAAGTTCAAAAAATTCATAAAAAGGAATAAATTTAAAAATGACACTAAAAATAAATTTGAACCCAAGAAAGATCAAGTAATATGCTACAAATGTAAGAAGTTGGGACATTACAAGAGCGAATGTCCCCTAGCAAAGAAGAAGCAACAAAAGAAGAAGAAGACTTTAAAAGCAACATGGGACGACTTAAGTGCATCCGAAGAAGAGGAGTCAACCAACACCGAGCAAGTTGCTCACTACGCACTAATGGCTATTGGAGATGAGGTAACAAGTTCATTAGATGCAAATTTATCTTTCGATGAGCTTTTAAGTGCCTTTCATGAATTATTTGATAAATATAGAACCTTGAGTAAAAAGTATAACTCTTTAAAAAAGGAGCATGCTTCTCTTATTAGTGATTTAGATAGATTAAAAATTAAGCACAATAATAGTTTAGCTCCATGTACGAAATGTGATGAACTAGAAATACTTTAAAAGAAAAACTTGCTAATCAAAGAAACCTTAGAAAAGTTTGAGGTTGGTAGCAAGTCTTTGAATATGATCCTTACCAACAAAGGTCACGTTCATAGAAAAGACGGAATCGGATTTGTGAGTAGCTCTCACCAAAATCCAACCACCTTTGTTAAAGGCCCTACTTTGCATGTTTCACCCCGAAACAAATGCAACTTTTGTTACTAATTTGGGCATATAGCTTATCATTGTCCATTTAAAAAATGTAGTCCACATAAATTAATTTGTGTTCCTAAAGGAACTATAAAGAACTCCATGCAAAATGATAAGTTAAGCCAATCGATTTTTGAGGCACCCAAGGTCAAATAGGTACCTAAAAATCATCTTTTTTTAAGAAACGTTTACCATCATAAGCTAGGAGCAAGAGATGGTACATTGATAGTGGATGCTCAAGGTATATGACTGGAGATCCATCTCAATTCTTTAAGCTCACTAGCATAGACGAAAGATATCACATTTGGAGACAACAACAAGGGTAAATCATTAACAAAGGAACCATATGTAACAAATTCAACTTCTTTATTGAAGATGTGTTATTCGTTGATGGCTTAAAGCATAATCTCTTAAGCATTAATCAATTGTGTGATAAAGGATACATCATTAGATTTGAATCCAATGCTTACATCATTAAAAAATCATACAAAAACACATCTATGATTGTCCTAAAATAAAATAATGTATACACTATCGACACTGATGATCTTTGTAATGAAATGTATTTTTCGATTTTAAATGATGATGCTTGGCTTTGGCATAGGAGATTAGGTCATGCTAGCATGAAACTAATCTCTTAAATTTCATCTAAAGAACTTGCAAGAGAAATTCCTCACATTAAGTTCATCGAAGATAATGTGTGTGATGCATGCAACTAAGAAAACAAATAAAAGGTAGCTTCAAACCAAAAAACCAAATAAGCTCTAGTCCATTGCAATTGATCCATATGGACTTGTTCGAACCAATTGTTACATCAAGCCTAGGAGGTAGCAAATACGCATTTGTCATCGTGGATGATTATAGTAAATACACATGGACTTACTTTTTGGCACACAAAAATGATTGCTTTAGGTATTTCTCTAAGTTTTGTAAACTTGTTCAAAATAAAAAGGGTTTTATGATTTCATCAATTTGAAGTGATCACGGTGGTGAATTTCAAAACCGTGATTTCCAAGATTTTTGTGAACCTAATGGATACAACCACAATTTCTCTGCTCCAAGAAATCCTCAACAAAATAAAGTAGTAAAAAGAAAAAATAGAAACTTACAAGAAATGACAAGAACCATGTTAAATGAACATACATACTCAAATATTTTTGGGCCGAAGCCGTAAATATGACATGCTATATCATGAATAAGGTTCTAGTAAGACCATTACTTTCGAAAACTCCTTATGAGTTGTGGAACAATAAAAAACCCAACGTTTCATATTTTAAAGTCTTCAGGTGCAAATGTTTTATTTTGAATGAAAAAGATACCTTAGGAAAGTTTGATGTAAAATCCGATGAAGGAATTTTTCTTGGTTATTCTTCTATTTCTAAGGCATTTCGTATCTTTAACAAACGAACTTTAGTTATAGAAGAGTCTATTCATGTGGTTTTTAATGAAGTTTTTGAAACTAAAAAAAATGATTTTGATGATGATTTTAACTTTGATGTTTTAAATTTAAATGAAACTCCTTCTCCATTTAGCAATTTGGATGCATCTTCTTCCGAATATTCTTTACCCAAGGAATGAAAGATGTAGATGCTCATCCTAAAGAGCTAATTATAGGAGACACATCAAAAGGGGTTCAAACTCGTTTTTCTCTTAAGAATTTTTGTGCCACCGCTTTTCTCTCCTAAATTGAACCTAAATGCATTGACAAGGCCTTGAAATATGATTCATGGGTTATTACAATGCAAGAAGAATTGAATCAATTTGAGAGAAATGAGGTATGAAAGCTTATTCCTAGGCCAAATGACCATTTAGTTATTAGTACTAAATGGGTCTTTAGAAACATCAAACAAGCAAGATGAATTTGATATCGTGGTTAGAAACAAGACTAGATTAGTGGCCAAGGGTTTCAACTACGAAGAAGAGATCGATTATGAAGAAACCTTCACTCCTATGGTATGATTAGAAGCCATAAGGATGCTCCTTACCTATACTAGTAGTAATAATTTTAAGTTATTTCAAATGGATGTTAAAAGTGTTTTTCTTAATGGCTTTATTTCCGAAGAAGTTTATGTTGAACAACCTCTCGGATTTGAGAATGATAATTTCTCTAATCATGAGTTTAAATTGACTAAAGCTTTCTACGGATTGAAACAAGCCCCAAGGGCTTGGTATGAGAGACTTAGCTCATTTCTTATTCAAAATAATTTCTCTAAAGGTAAGGTCGATATCACATTATTTATTAAAAATAATTTTCTTATTGTTCAAATTTATGTTGATGATTTTATTTTCGATTCCATGAATAAATCTTTATGTGAATCGTTTGCAAAGAGTATGAGTCTAGAGTTTGATAGGGGAACTAACCTTCTTTTTAGGTTTACAAATCAAACAACTTAATGATGATATTTTTCTTAATCAAACAAAGTATGCATTAGACTTATTAAAATGATTTAATATGGAAAATTCAAAGGCTATTAATACTCCTATGAGTACCTCCACTAAATTAGACATTGACGAAAGTGGAGAAAACTTTAATAAAAAAGCTTATAGGAGCATGATAGGTAGTTTACTATACCTCACCGCAACTGGACCAGACATCATGTTTAGCATAGGACTTTGTGCTAGGTTTCAATCTAATTCTAAGATATCTCATCTTAAAGTAGTTAAAAGAATTATTAGATATCTTAAAGGAACCATTAATCTAGGATTATGGTATCCAAAATCTGAAAACTTCGAATTGATTGCTTATGCTGATGTAGATTTTGCTAGATGTAGATTAGATAAAAAAAGCACCTCCGGAACGTGTCAATTTTTAGGACACGCACTTGTCTCTTGGTCTTTCAAGAAACAAAACTCGGTTGTACTATCTATAACCGAAGCCGAATACATAATTGCGAGTGCATGTTGTGCACAAGTTGTGTGGATGAAAAACACTTTAGAGGATTATAAGATTCACCTTAAGAACATTCTCATAAAATGTAATAACACAAGTGTAATATGTTTAACAAAAAATCTCATTCAACACTCTAGAACTAAACATATTGACATTAGGCATCATTTTATACGAGATCATGTTAATAATCATGATGTAATTTTAGAATTCATTGATACAAAACATCAATTGGCCGATATCTTTACAAAACCTTTAAATGAAGAACAATTTGATTTTATAAGCAGGGAGTTAGGAATGTTAAGTTGTCTAAATGCATGAATTTGACATATATCTTTTATGAACTTTTTCGATTCTTTAAAACTCTCATGAAATTATTTCATAAATAAGGCTTTTATGAAATCCAAAATATGAATCTACTAAGTATCAAATTTTTAATGAGAAATGGATTTGATTTATGAAGGTTTATTCATGGAATTTCTCTTTTATATGATGCTTCTTTTACATAAATTCTTACTTATTCTTCTCATGAAAGAAGAATTTTTATGAATTTTTAAGTACGAGATGATCACTTGCAAAAATGAGGATTCGATTTCACATGAATATTTTGATCCTTTTTTCATGAATCCTTTCTTTTTGTCAAAATTGAAGCATGATTTAATAAAACTTATTTATTGTTTTTGACTTAGTTCAAATCATTTCACAAATTTGGTTCTTAATGGATTCCCTCCTTACCTTCCTTCCTCTTCTCCATGCAAATTTTTTGATAACAAAAGAGGAGAAGTTGATAAAATCTGTCACTTTAATGTTGATAAATTTTGATGTTGAGAATTTATGAATGTTACAATGCAACGATGCAATACGATTGGATAAATTAGTTTGATACTTAATTTTTTTTACCACACTTACATTGTTAAATTATTCTCCTTTTTGTTGATGACAAAGGGGGAGAAATAATACCATAATGTGGTAAATTGATGATAAATTGGCATTGTAGATAAATGTCTTTCATTATGATAAGATGTATGTAATGTATCTTATCGTAAATGCTTATCATAAACACTTGTATAATTGGAATCGTCATATATATTACAACACATCGCAAATGCTTGAAACATATCTTCATATGTATTGTAGATAAATGTCTTTCATTATGATAAGATGTATTGAGCTTAGCTTGCTATTTTACAATTGATATCTTGCCATGGAATGATGGATTGCTATCTTTGTCATCTTGCTATATTTCACATTTAAAATTCGTATTATACTTGAAAATGATGATTGTCTATCATTATACTTGAAAATGGATGCCATGCCTTGACATCGTTTTTATTGATAAATACGTGACATCGTATTTTGAGAATGTTAAATCATGATAGGAATCATGATGTGCTTGTTGATAAGTTTAAATGAACTTAACTTATCGGTTTGATACTTGAATTCAAAGGCCTTGAATTCAAGAATGTCTTTTCTCAAAGTATGGCATATAGATAGGGGAAGTTAAGGATAACTCCGTCATCAATTGATTGTCATCATCAAAAAGGGGAAAATTGTTAAATCTCAAATTTTGATGATGAAATCAATTAAAAACTATTTGATATAATCTATATATTGAGAAAAGTGTGTAGGATTAACTATGATAGCAGTAAGACACAAAACAGGTGTTGTGCCGGAGTCAAGATCGAGATCTCGTTGGGAGTTCAAGAGTTCGTCAGAAGTCCGGATGTTCCTCAAAAGTTCTGCCGGAACCAACCGAGGAGTTCAGGAGCTTGCCAAAGAAGCTCGTCGGAACTCGCCAAGAAGATCGTCGTAAAGTTCAGGAGCTTGCCAAGAGTCCATCGGAACATTGCCGACAGTTCGTCGGAAGTTTGTCGGAAGTTCGCCGGAAGGTCGCCAGAAGAGCAATTGACATACAGGAACAAGAATGCTTTGTCAATTGTCTTAATTATTGTAGTTAGTCTGTAAATTGAGTTAGGATTGAGAGGTAATTCCACTAACTTAGTTAGGGGCCAACTGGGCCCTTAATACGGCTGAATTGGGCCAGATTGAACAACTCATTCAGCACCTGAAATCATGGTTGGCGGTGGCACCGCCTAGAAGACCTAGTCTCCCAAGAGGTCTGGGCGATGGTACTGCTGGCAGTTAATGCTACCAATGGTGGTACTGCCTCTGTCAGGCGATGGTACCACTAAAGCTCGATCTTCGAGCTTTGTTAGGTGGTGGTATCGGCCAGTCCCAGTAATGGCGGTGGTACCGCCAGTACCTCAAAATCCAGGGATGTGACACTTTTGGCTTCAATTTTGAAGCCAATGGGGCCTATAAAAACCTCACCCTTTTCTACATGAAAGGGCATGAAAGTATTTAACATATTCTTGAATCTCTTGGGTGTTAAGTTTTGTAAAAGTGAGAAAGAGTCCTCACCTCCCTCTCTTAGCTTTGTAAACATCCAAAAAAGAGGAGTGAGGCTTGTAAGGGTTATCTCCTAAACCAAGCAAAAGGAGAAAGAGCTGTAAAAGGTGGTTGGTCTTCGCCTATTGAAGGAAAGCCTTTAGTGGACGATAGTGACCTCAATGGAGGAGGAATCCGAAAGTGGATGTAGGTCACATCGACCAAACCACTCTAAATTCTGGTTTGCTTTTCTTTTTATGTAATTTACATTACTGCAAACCTCTTTAAGCTTCTCTTTACATTTTTACGAAAGCTCTCAAGTTCAACATCCTTTCGAAACGGTTTGAATCGAAACGAATATTTTACGAAATCGATGATTTTTCGTTGCACTAATTCACCCCCCCTCTCTTAGTGCCGCTCTTGATCCTAATAAAGATTTTGTTATTAGTACAATAATGCTTTTTGCTTGAGATTCTATTGTTGCCACATTAATATATATACAATTATGAATACATCATAAAATTAAAGTTCAGTTAATCCATCAAACCAAGTAGTTTTTTTTTTACTTAGACCCTTATTACTAGATTAACTTCAATATAATTTGTCATAATCCAATTCTTACTCGATTGGATAACTAAATCTCCAACTTGTTAAGGTTTAATCATTTAACCCAGAAAAGAGTATACCTAAGTTAATAATAATATGTCAATCAACCTTTTCTACATGAAAGGGCATGAAAGTATTTAACATATTCTTGAATCTCTTGGGTGTTAAGTTTTGTAAAAGTGAGAAAGAGTCCTCACCTCCCTCTCTTAGCTTTGTAAACATCCAAAAAAGAGGAGTGAGGCTTGTAAGGGTTATCTCCTAAACCAAGCAAAAGGAGAAAGAGCTGTAAAAGGTGGTTGGTCTTCGCCTATTGAAGGAAAGCCTTTAGTGGACGATAGTGACCTCAATGGAGGAGGAATCCGAAAGTGGATGTAGGTCACATCGACCAAACCACTCTAAATTCTGGTTTGCTTTTCTTTTTATGTAATTTACATTACTGCAAACCTCTTTAAGCTTCTCTTTACATTTTTACGAAAGCTCTCAAGTTCAACATCCTTTCGAAACGGTTTGAATCGAAACGAATATTTTACGAAATCGATGATTTTTCGTTGCACTAATTCACCCCCCCTCTCTTAGTGCCGCTCTTGATCCTAATAAAGATTTTGTTATTAGTACAATAATGCTTTTTGCTTGAGATTCTATTGTTGCCACATTAATATATATACAATTATGAATACATCATAAAATTAAAGTTCAGTTAATCCATCAAACCAAGTAGTTTTTTTTTACTTAGACCCTTATTACTAGATTAACTTCAATATAATTTGTCATAATCCAATTCTTACTCGATTGGATAACTAAATCACCAACTTGTTAAGGTTTAATCATTTAACCCAGAAAAGAGTATACCTAAGTTAATAATAATATGTCAATCAACCTTTTATAAGTTAACTTTAAGTCAAAATGATAAACAGAACATGGGATAATATACTAATAGTGTTAGTTAACACAAGTAAGCATATGCTTTCACAAGAAGAGTTTGAGAACCTCAGGATTTGATTATTACTATAATAATATTTTTTGCCTAAGATTCTATTATTGCCATATTATTATATATACACAAGTAAGCATATGCTTTCACAAGAAGAGTTTGAGAACCTCAGGATTTGATTATTACTATAATAATATTTTTTGCCTAAGATTCTATTATTGCCATATTATTATATATACAATTGTGAATACACCATAAATTAAAGGTTAGTTAACCTATTAAGCTCGTCATGTTATCTATCATAAGTAGTCTTTTTTTACTTGGACCCTTAACATTAGAATAACATTAATATAATTTGTCACAATCCAATTCTAACTTGATTGTATAATTAAATAACCAACTTGTTAAGGTTTAATCATTTACCCAAAAACCAGTAAACCTAAGTAAATAATAATAAGTCAATCAATCTTTTATAAGTTACTTAAGTCCTAATGATAACTGAACATAGAATAACATACTAATAGTGTTTGTTACCATAAGTAAGAATAAACTTTCACTAGAGGAGTTTTAGAACCACGAGATTTGGTTATTAGTACAACAATATTTTTTGCCTAAGATTATATTATTGCCACATTAATATATATACCATTATGAATACATAATAAAAATTAAAGGTCAGTTAACCTATGAAACCCGAGATATTATCTATCATGAGTAGGCAGTTTTTACTTGGGACCCTTAATACTAGACTAACTTCAATATAATTTGTCACATCAATTCTAACTCATTTGGATAACTAAATCACCACGTGTTAAGGTTTAACCATTTAACCAAAAAAGGAGTAAACCTAAGTGATAATAATAAGTCAATCAATCTTTTATAATTAAGTCCTAATGATAAATTAAACATAGGATAAATATACTAATAGTGTTAGTTACCACAAGTAAGCACAAGCTGTCACTAGAAAGAGTTTTTAGAACCTTCGAGATTTGGTTTTAGTGACAATAATACTTTTTGCCTAAGATTCTATTATTGCCATATTATTATATATACACAAGTAAGCATAAGCTTTAATCAATAGAGTTTTAAAAAATCGAAATTTGGTTATTACTACAACAATACTTTTTGCCTAAGATTCTATTATTGCCATATTATTATATATACACAAGTAAGCATATGCTTTCACAAGAAGAGTTTGAGAACCTCAGGATTTGATTATTACTATAATAATATTTTTTGCCTAAGATTCTATTATTGCCATATTATTATATATACACAAGTAAGCATATGCTTTCACAAGAAGAGTTTTAGAACCTCGAGATTTGGTTATTAGTACAACAATATTTTTTGCCTAAGATTCTATTGTTGCCACATTAATATAATTTGTCACAATCAAATTCTAACTCATTTGGATAACTAAATCACCAACTTGTTAAGGTTTAACCATTTAACCAAAAAAAAAAGTAAAACTAAGTTAATAATAATAAACCAATCAATCTTTTATAAGTTAACTTAAGTCCTAATGATAAACTGAACATGGGATAATATACTAATAGTGTTAGTTACCACAAGTAAGCATAAGCTTTAATCAATAGAGTTTTAAAAAATCGAAATTTGGTTATTACTACAACAATACTTTTTGCCTAAGATTCAATTATTGCCACATTAATATATATACAATTGTGAATACATCATAAAATTAAAGGTCAGTTAACCTATGAAACCCGAGATATTATCTATCATGAGTAGTCTTTTTTTACTTGGACCCTTAATACTAGACTAACTTCAATATAATTTGTCACAATCAAATTCTAACTCATTTGGATAACTAAATCACCAACTTGTTAAGGTTTAACCATTTAACCAAAAAAAAAAGTAAAACTAAGTTAATAATAAGTCAATCAATCTTTTATAAGTTAACTTAAGTCCTAATGATAAACTGAACATGGGATAATATACTAATAGTGTTAGTTAACACAAGTAAGCATATGCTTTCACAAGAAGAGTTTGAGAACCTCAGGATTTGATTATTACTATAATAATATTTTTTGCCTAAGATTCTATTATTGCCATATTATTATATATACACAAGTAAGCATATGCTTTCACAAGAAGAGTTTGAGAACCTCAGGATTTGATTATTACTATAATAATATTTTTTGCCTAAGATTCTATTATTGCCATATTATTATATATACAATTGTGAATACATCATAAAATTAAAGGTTAGTTAACCCATCAAGCACGTGATATTATCTATCATGAGTAGTCATTTTTTACTTGGACCCTTAATACTAGACTAACTTCAATATAATATGTGACGATCCAATTCTAGCTCGATTGGATAACGAAATCACCAACATGTCAAAGTTTAACCATTTAACCAAAAAAAAAAGTAAAACTAAGTTAATAATAATAAACCAATCAATCTTTTATAAGTTAACTTAAGTCCTAATGATAAACTGAACATGGGATAATATACTAATATTTTTTGCCTAAGATTCTATTATTGCCATATTATTATATATACACAAGTAAGCATAAGCTTTAATCAATAGAGTTTTAAAAAATCGAAATTTGGTTATTACTACAACAATACTTTTTGCCTAAGATTCTATTTTTGCCACATTAATATATATACAATTGTGAATACATCATAAAATTAAAGGTTAGTTAACCCATCAAGCACGTGATATTATCTATCATGAGTAGTCTTTTTTTACTTAGACCCTTAATACTAGACTAACTTCAATATAATTTGTCAACATCCAATTCTAATCCAATTATATAACTAAATCACCAACTTGTTAAGGTTTAACCATTTAACCAAAAAAAAAAGTAAAACTAAGTTAATAATAAGTCAATCAATCTTTTATAAGTTAAGTCCTAATGATAAACTGAACATGGAATAATAATAAGTCAATCAATCTTTTATAAGTTAAGTCCTAATGATAAACTGAACATGGGATAATATACTAATTGTGTTAGTTACCAAAAGTAAGTATAAGCTTTTACAAGAAGAGTTTTAGAACCTCGAGATTTAGTTATTAGTACAACAATATTTTTTGACTAAGATTCTATTGTTGCCACATTAATATATATACAATTGTGAATACATCATAAAATTAAAGGTCAGTTAACCTATCAAGCCCGTGATA